>CAKJTW010000012.1:41225000-41465000 GCA_917880005.1 Nanger dama
TGGGTGGGATGCATCACTCCTCCCATTTCTCCAGCTTGTCTTGTATCCACATCTTTGCAATTTCTCCAACTAGAGAGAGAGTAGGTTTCCTTGCCCCATTGTCACTGGACCCAGACCCGTGACTTTCTTTGGCCAACTGGATGCTAGTTGAATAAGCGTGAGAAGTTCAAGATGTACATGTGTGGTGAATGTGCCATCTTGTACTTCTGATATTATCACAAGAAGAGCATCTTCCAGAGCAATCCTCTACTACAAAGAGAAAGAGAGAGAAATGAACAGACCTGGCTCTACATTTTAGGGTGGAGCCTAGACATAGGTCAGGGACCACTCTCAACTCCTAGGGATCACCTTCAGTTCCTGGTTATGTGGCCCTTTCCAGGGAGCCATGTCTCACAAATAGGAAGCTTGATTCTTCAGGGTCAGCAAAAAGGGTGGGGAGTGGGGAGAAAGAGTCTCTTCTTTTATAAAGGGCTTACCTGATTAGGTCAGGTCCACCCAGGATAATCTTTTTGATTAACTCAATATCAACTGATTAGGAATTCCAATTATACCTGCCAAACCCCTTTATCTTTGCCATAATCTGTTGACTAGAAGCAAGTTACCTCCTTTTGGAAGCTCCTCACTTCCCATCAATTAAAAGCAAGTTACCATTTCCACCCATTGTCAGGGAATAGGAATTATACAAGTTTATTGGGAATTACCTTAGAATTCAGCCTATGACAATGATATATTTGTTATTTTTATCTATTAATGTCATTGTTTGACTATTTACTATGTCACTAATATTAATATTTTATTTACTGATTCTGCACATAATATAATGAACAGAATTTTCATTAATTAATTAATAATGGCTAATGGTTAACTTGTAAAGATTATATTAACATATTAATAAAATTAACCATATTAATAGATGGCTAAGGTATGGATGTGAGAGTTGGACTGTGAAGAAAGCTGAGTGTTGAAGAATTGATGCTTTTGAACTGTGGTATTGGAGAAGGCTCTTGAGAGTCCCTTGGACTGCAAGGAGATCCAACCAGTCCATCCTAAAGGAGATCAGTCTTGGGTGTTCATTGGAAGGACTGATGCTAAAGCTGAAACTCCAATACTTTGGCCACCTCATGCTAAGAGTTGACTCATTGGAAAAGACCCTGATGCTAGGAGGGATTGGGGACAGGAGGAGAAGGGGACGACAGAGGATGAGATGGTTGGATGGCATCACCGACTTTATGGACATGAGTTTGAGTGAACTCCAGGAGTTGGTGATGGACAAGGAGGCCTGGCCTGCTGCGATTCATGGGGTTGCAGAGTCAAACATGCCTGAGTGACTGAACTGAATTGAACCAGGCTTCCCTGATGGCTCAACAGTAAAGAATCTGCCTACCAATGCAGGAGACATGGATTCTATCCTTGGGTGGGGAAGATCCCCTGGAGAAGGAAATGGCAATCCACTCCAGTGTTCTTGCCTGGGAAATCCCATGGAGAAAGGAGGCTGGTGGGCTTCAGTTCATACAATCACAAAAGAGTCGGACCCCACTTAGCAACTGAACAACAACAACAGCCTGTAGCTTACGTAGAGTATGCGGCCACAGGTGTGGCAGAACCCATGCGACCCATGCTGCATAGGGAACTCACTGAGAAGTCTTGAAAGAGCTCTTTCTGGGAGAACTGTGCCTCTCCACGCATGTAGCCAAGCAGTATGGTGGTCTTGCGGGTGCTGTGGGACAATAAGCTAGGTATAGAGTGAGAGCAGAGGGAAGACACCCTGGTTCCCCCTACTCGCTAAGCAGCTCTGCATCAGTCTGTCACTTTGCCTACCTCAGCTTCTCTTCTTCCTTCCCAGGTTGTTCTGGGAGATTCTTGTCCTAACCTTAAACAAGAGCAGCAGAGCCAAGCTGAATTCTCATAATCCAAGACATCTCACAATCTACTCTCATTTTCTGAGGTCAGAAATGATTCAGACGCCATGGAAATGGAATACTCCTTGAAATATGGAAAGGACTTACTCATAAACCTGTGGATGCTGGACAGGGTGACAAATAGGCCAGAAGCAAGAGACACAGAGGAAGCAAGAGACACAGAGGAAGCAAGGCTGCTGGTCTGGCAGGGGGAGCAAAGACTCCAGGATAAAGAGTAGTTTTCTGTATTTTCACAGGAAACACAGATTTCTTACTTTTGGACTGACAGCCAGTATAATTCCCACAGTGGTCAAACTACTCCCTCAAGCAAAAGACAGGTAGGTCCATGCTTGTAGAGTGCATAGAATGGGCACTCTACAAGTGGTAATCTTTGCTTATCAAATTTTAAGCTTTAGTTTTTAAGGAGAGATTTTAAGCAAAAAAACACAAATATTGTCTCTAATAGGAAATATGAATTCATTTAGTTTACTGTCAATTCTTGGTCACTGAGTTAAAGGATCTTCATTCAGTCAACTTGCTCGATGATGTACTCTTGCCTCACAAGTTCTTTTATTTTCTGCTTTCTGGATTATATATTATTTTAGTGCCTTTTTGTTATTTTAAATGTGTACATGAAGATGTTAATTCTAGTAGCAATTTTCTAAAATTGGAGAAACAAGGATTGAAGTATGGTGCTAAATATTTGAAAACATAACTAGATCTGACTTCATACTTGTTGTAAATTCCTTTTCTGATAATCCCAAACTCTGTGTCATAACTGAGCCTCTTTCTAAATCTTGTTTCATCCTTCAGACTGTGTTTCACCTTACTTTTTAGTGTGCCTTGCAATGCTTTGTTAAAAGTCAGACATGTAATGAGCAGTAGCAGCTGATGTAACTTGGCCTTCATTGTGAGAATGTATGTTTCTCTAGCTAGGACCTAGGCTGTGTTTGTTCTAGATGTAAATACCAGCAGCTTCACATTCTTCCAGTGTTCTTGTTTGTGTCTCCCTTCTCAGCTTCGGGCTTCCCTATGTAATCCTCCTCAGGTAGAGTCTGCATCTTGCAACTTAGAAAGCTGTAATCCACCATTACTGTATTAACTGTGTTAGTACCTGACGGTGGTGGTGGGGTAAGGTATGGGGAAGAGGATCATTCTATAATCTTCTGATAAAATCTCACAACTGTAGTGTTTCTCAGTGTTGTGACCTCCCAAGTATTTCTTGGGTGCCATAGTTTTTCTCCTCTGCTGCCTAATTGCTTCTCTGGTTGTAGTATTCCCAAGCAATTTCCTGAAGCCTGTCCAAGGCTGGTGGGGCCTTGAGTGGAGAAAAATGCCCTTCCTCCAGCTGCGGTAAAAGTTTCAGAATTGTGCTCTGGCCAAGTACTTTCTCCTTTGGGAGTATTACACATGGATTAGGATCCCCTTCCTACTGCCAGAGCCATGGGGAGGGGCGGGGATCTTTCTCTATTCCCACTCACCATGCGAACCTGCCGGGGTCCCTGGAGATAAAGCTCATAAAGCTGTGGTGGCCTCCCTAAGACTTCAGCCTCAGATATTTCTCTCTCTTGTATCAGTCCACACTCTGTCTCCAGCAAAGCTGTCACTTAGGGTTTTTACCAGTTTATAGCTCCAGTGGCTTCAGCTGCAGTTAAGCAGGTTTCCGTAGCTGTATCTCTCTGGTTGCACCGTCTCTCAAGACTTCAGAGTGGCTCTGTCTTATGACTTCATTTCTCTGATCCAAGAAAAGTTGTTTATTTTTAGTTTCTACTCCAACGTTTGCTATTAGGACAGGAACGATAGCTTCCAAGAGCTTTTCATATTGAAGCTGAAACCAGAACTCTTCAGTACTTTTTAACCTAGACACAAAAGGGAGTCTTTTATAGATTATTTTGATTAATTTTGCTTAATTCAGATGCAGACTCTAACCACTCACTGGAAATGTGGAAATAAGCAGCTTGGGGTTCACTGCATCAATTTAGATACATCTTTGTAAAGGTTATTTCTTTTTCAAATGAGAAGATATGCCAATATTGGCTTAGGCGGAAGCATTGCAGACTTTTCAACTGGCAGTCAATGGCCATGTATTTTACAATGTAATGTGTGGGTGCATCTTCCTTTGTCTGCTCTTAAAGACATCATCAAGCTAGACTTCATGACTTCCTTAACAGAGAAGGAAGTGGTGCTATTAGTGATGTCTAATGGCTCCCCTGAAGTCACAGAGCAAAGATGCCCATCTTGCTTCTCTGTTCCATGAACCTGGGAGGAGACCATCTCGATAAACATAGTCAAAGGAAATGCCAGAACTTAATTTTCATCATGATAAACAATAGTTATTTCTCAGAAATAAGTATGAGAAATATGAACTTGGAAATAAATTGAAACAAGATTTAAGATGCAAATGTGTACCATAAAGGCCTGTTGAGGTAGAAATTGAAGGGCAAAATGGAATATTGTGACCACAATATAACATGGCCTAGTATTAACCAGGCTTCCCAAAGATAGACTAGGTATTGGCTTAATGTGGCAACAGCAGAGAATTTAAGGAGGAAGAAACTAACTTTGGTTGAATATTTACTGAACCACATGTTATACACTCATTTATTCATTCATTTGAATGAATTATGGAGTTCCTACGACATGCCTGCACTGTTCTTGGTGGTGCCAATTGAAAAGTCAGTGTGATTTGGTCTGTTCCTTAGGGGAGATTACAGTCCAGTGTAGAAGGCAGACAGCGAGGGAGCGACATCACATTATAATCTGTGCTAAGAGAGGATACCCCACAGATTTCTCTGGAACTCCCCCAGGAGGAGTCTGAGCCCTGCCAAAATGGGGGCAGGGGGTGACAGGAAGGGCGCCTTGCAGCAGGACATGAGATGCTAGGAAAGAAAGTGAACACGAGATGAGAGGGGGGCAGAGCCAGGCAGAGCAAGAGGCCTGGGGTGTCAGGGAGCCTGGCTTCTTCAGAAATTGTCGGGTTCAGTGTGGGTACCATTAGGTGCTGCCAGTGGATCAAGGTTAATGTCTTCATCCTTGCACATGGGGAGCCAGGAAGAGATTCCAGCAGGAGAGCCACATGATCAGATGTGAGCTTAAAGGAAATCTTGGAGGCAAGGAAAAGGATCAATGTGCACCTGAATGGTGGCAAGGAGGCCAAGTGAGAAACATACAGAAGTGATGAGGGCTCCAAGTTAAGGGTGGTGGTGAAGAGGGAGAGAAATTAAAGGATCAGACATATTAAGAAGGTGATGAAAGGGGCAGCACTCGATGGCTGGTCTGGTTGAGAAAGGTGAGGTCTGAGCTGTAATAATGGAGTGGTGGGTGGGTTCTTACTGATGTGATGAGGAACAAAATGGAGTGGGAAGAACAAGAGTAGTTTGGGTTGTGTGGATGGGACATCCAGGGGTAAGTATCCAGGTTGGAAACTGAGGAGAGACCTCCACTTGGCAGTTGCCATAACCTAGACAAGGAGCTCTGAAGCAGACCTTGTCAGCACCCCCAATATTCTCTAGGCCCACGCACAAATTGGGTTCTGTGTGAACCGCCCATTCAGGCATGTGGATTTCTGTATCTCTTTGCCTGAGCTATGCTCTGGCCTGGGGCACTGGCTGGTTCCTGCATAGAGCTGACCAAAAGTACAGAGATGGAGGGAGCGTAGGTGCAGTGTGTCAGGGGTTAGCCCATGTTAAAACTCAGATTCCTGGGCCCCCACCAGAGACTCTGATTTAGTGCATTTGCTGGGGAGAAGGGAATAAGACTTGCATTTCTAACAGGTTCTCCTGTACCTCTCTGAGATGGGTCCATGACACTTCCCAACTGTCCAGATGGTAACCTTTCCTTAACACCCTCTATTGATTCTCTCCCTTTCATGGCTCCTTCCATCCTTCTCCTTCCTAGGATCACATCCCAATGCCTTGTCTTAGGGTCTGTTTCAGTCAGCTCCTAATACAGTGGCTACCTAAAGCCCCTGTGTTATAGATGATATTCAGTTTAGTCACTCAGTCGCATCCAACTCTTTGAGACTCCATGGACTGCAGCACGCTGGGCTTCCTTGTCCATCACCAACTCCTAGAACTTGCTCAAACTTGTGTCCATCGAATTGGTGATGTCATCCAACCATCTCATCCTCTCTCATTCCCTTGTTTTCCTGCCTTCAATTTTTCCCAGCATCAGGGTCTTTTCCAGTGAGTAAGTTCTTCACATCAGGTGACCCAAAGTATTGGAGTTTCAGCTTCAGCATCAGTCCTTCCAATGAATATTCATGACTGATTTTCTTTAGGATAGGGTGGTTTGATCTCCTTACAGTCCAAGGGACTCTCAAGAGTTTTCTCTAACACTGCAGTTCAAAAGCATCAATTCTTCAGCACTCAGCTTTCTTTATGGTCCAACTCTCACATCCCTATATGACTACTGGAAAAACCATAGCTTTGACTAGACAGAATAGATGATATTTGTGGGGGACAATTGTGATAGCTATCACAGAACTGTCATCAGAATGAAAACAGTGAAGGCATGCATGAGGCATCCTCAGGTTAAAACGGCCATTCGTGGGTTGTACCTGACTCCCCTCACCTCCCTTGAAATATTCCTGAAAATTTCCATGGATAAAAGAAGGAAAGTTTCAATAGACATGGACACTTGGCATGTTAGTCAAAGATATCAAGGACACTGGGAGGCACTTCCATCAGCCACATGAGAACGGAGCCCCTCTGAGCAAGGAGTCTGTGGAGATTATTATCAAATACCAACATTTGACATAAATAAAAACTCATCCAGTTTGTAATTCACTCTCATATACTCATTCCATGATGGTTCAGATAGTAAAGAAACTGCCTACAATGCAGGAGACACGGTTTTGATCTCTGGGTTGGGAAGATCCCCTTAAGATGGGAATGGATACCCACTCTAGTATTCTTGCCTCAAGAACCCCATGGACAGAGGAGCCTGGCAGGTTACAGTATATGGGGTCTCAAAGAGTTGGACTTGACTGAATGACAAACACTTTTTCTCATATATCTAAACCTTAAATTTATCCTCTTGGAATATTCTATCTCAAGTAGTATGCCATTCAACCTTCCAGAAGCAAGGCGTGGAGCTTTAGCAAGGCAGAAGTCACTCTCTGACAGTCCTTCTCTGGCTATAAGTCAAAGAAGTACTGAGCTGTTCCAGGGAGTCAGAGTCAAGCCCCTAAAGCCAGACTCACAAAAGTCTGCATGGTGGTTTCCTGTCTAAAGGGAATGGCCACGCCCTGTGACAATGTCTGTTCTGCTTTTACCTAGCTACCTGGTAGGTACTCAATAACTAAGCAGCATTTGTCGGTCCTATTTTCACCTACATTTTCCTTACAATTTAATCATTAGCAAAGGTCTCTTTTAAGCATCTATTTTAAAGAATAATAGTAAAGCATTAAATCTGATTTTAGTACTCATGTCTGTCTAGTTTGCAATTTAAAAATAAAATAACAAAAACCATAATTGTAAAAGAAAGGAGCCAAAATGAATTAAGCTAAGCTTAAAGCAACGCACTTGATAAATTTTGTATGCCATCAGACTAATGGAAGGGATCCAAATTGAGATCAGTTGGGGTAAGGGTGGAGTAGATTATACAGAGTGTGTGTGCTCAGTGGTGTCCGATTCTTTTGCAACCCTATGGGCTGTATCCCACCAGGTTCCTCTGTCCATGGAATTTTCCAGGCAAGAATACTGGAGTGAGTTGCCACTTCCTACTCCAGGGGATCTTCCCGACCCAGAGATCAAACCCACATCTCTCGTGTCTTCTGCGTTGGCAGGTAGATTCTTTACCACTAGCACCACCTGGGAAGACTCACAGATTTCCAGAAGGGGAGGGAATACTGGTTGGAAAAAGAAAGCTGCCCCTCAGTGCAGCCAAAATGACGCAAGGGACTGTGCCCATTTCTCTGGGCACTTTTCACTGCTTCCCCTCCCCCCACAGCCTCCTGGGCAAGTGGGGCAGAAAAGGGGCTTCCATGGACCCCTCCCATTGGTGACCCCTCGTCCTTTCTTCAGTTGAGCTCCCCTGCCCTCCCCAGATTCTCCTGGAAACTGACACGGAGACAAAAAAAAAAAAAAAATCACATGATTTTCATTCAGATTAATGCAACAGTCTTTTTTCCTGTTTCTGAATGCTGTATTAGGAATTAGGAGCTCTTAAAATTAAATTTAGCCGAATATACTCACTTTCTCCATTGTCACTGTGTTCATGTTTTCAGTCTGCTTCTGTCTGCTCTCACTTCCTGAACAAGGGGAGAAACACTAGTTCAGTTTAAAAAGTGAAAAAATAAGTAAATAAAACCACGGACAGAAGTATGCCCTTCTTCTCTAGTTCTTAGCATTCTGGAACGCACCTGTGTTAAAATATGAAGAAATAAAACAAATATAAATTATGCATTTTCCAACTTAATTTAAAATGCATTATGCTCTGCTTTGTTCTCCGGAATTAGTCTTATTAAGGGGACAGATCTGTATGGATTAATTTTGAGTCAGTTTATTCACTTCTTTGTAATTCAGTGGCAAGGATTTTTGTCCCCAGGCATCAAATTAAATCTTTTTTTTTTTTTTACTGTAAGTAACACATACAAAATATAGACTTCTTTGTGTTATTTCTTTGTTTACCTAGCAAGCAACACATTCCCATGTTATGTTTCCACCAAATCTTAAATCTCTCCTTTTATAGAGTGAAACTTTCCAAATGATTTTTAAAGCAATGGAACCGTTGTCACAATATTTGAGCTGGGCACAGTCATACCATTATCCTCTTCCTGGTATTAATTTTTGAGAGATCCACATGGCCTCCCTCCAATTCAAACTCCGAGGCCACCAGCCCCCGGCCCCTGCTTTCCCAATAATTTTGGCAGCATGTGAACTGATATTTTATGATGATTTAAAATATGTACCAAATCATCATTTTTAAGTATTGTTTGAGTACAGTCATTCTTTGTTCCGCTTAGACGTTTTAAATCTTTATTTTTGCCCCCTTATACTAAGCGAGAAAATAGTCTGAATTCTTAATTAGTCTTCTTTAAACAAAATATCCTTTCATATGCACTAATAAAGACTAAGGATCATTCCCCTCTTGTTTAAATAACTGCTTGCTGTAGTATAAAATCGTAAGAGACACGATGCAGATCAAGTTATGGGCTTGAAGTGGGGAAGAGGAACAAGCCGTGCCATAATAAGCAGATTTTAATGATTTACTATAAATCAGCATTTTTGCCCTGTCAGTGAGATTGAAGAGGCAGACAGCTCCTCACATGTCTGCCGAGCAAATGTCTTCCTGATGAATCATGTGCACTGAATCACTGATCACAACATTCAAACGGCACATCCAAATAATGAGGGAAACATATACACAGCCTCCCGATGGCTGCTCCAAGGCAACAGGAATATATGTTTTTTCGTTGTGTGGTAGTTAAACCCTTCCATTGATCCTCGGAGGGTTCCACGGAGGGTGATGGAAGTGTATATTACCGGGTTAACCGTGGATGCCCTAACATAGACTCATCTGCATAAATGCTCTGCCCCCCACCCCCCCACTTTTGATGAGAATCTAATCTAGTCTGCAGGAGAAGAGGGGGTGGTCAGTAGAAAAGACAGCCTGCAGTAATGAACTTAAATGTAAAGAATCTGGCCACAGAAGCCAGGAGAAATCGGAACTAATTTCTGTTGGGTCAAAGGCTCATTCGGTCCGGGGGGCAGCTTTTCGATGCCCCTCCTCTGTCAGGCTCCCTCCTGCCCCATGAGCCGTCTCATCACTTGCTCTCTCAGTGTCTATTTCCCCCAAAAGCAGTGCTTTGCTGCTGGGACCCATCCTTGGGGAGAAGGACTTCTATGGAAATGGTATGCTGCACCCCGGACTGGATCAGGAGGCCAGGGGAACCAGGCACAGATGCCTCTGGCTGGGACATGGTGCCCATCATGGACCTGGATCCATGGATCTCAGAAAGCCTTTTCTGCTGACACATCCGGAAGCTCTCCCTGACTGCCACCTTCAGGCCTCATCCCCCACCCCTGCAGCCTGCCATCAGTATGTCACTCCTACGCTGCTTGTTCCTTGCTGTGCTTATAACAGACACCCATCCCGGTCCACTGTGGCCTCCTCAGTTGTAAAGTGAAGTTGCTCAGTCGTGTCCAACTCTTTGCAACCCCATGGACTGTAGCCCACTAGGCTCCTTCATCCATGGGATTTTCCAGGCAGGAATACTAGAGTGGGTTGCCATTGCCTTCTCCAGGGGATCTTCCCGATTCAGGGATCGAACCCAGGTCTCCTGCATTGCAGGCAGATGCTTTTACCTTCTGAGCCACCAGGGAAGCCTCAGTTGTAAGGTCACTGTATTTCCTTTTTTTTTTGAATCATCATAGGACCTTGTACAGAAAGCAGGCTTCATCATAACTCACCCACCCCCATGAGTAGTGAATGAATGAATGATGAGGTCTTATTACCAAGCTCAGCTGGCAGCATGACACACTGAGACCCCAGGCTCTTACAGACAATGAGATAGTCCTGGGGCCACGGATGATCAGCTTCCTCTTGCTGAGTTCTAACTCTGTCCCCTCTGGCTTCAGCTCTTGGTGCCACAGGAGAATCCCCAGAAAAGTAGAAGATGACATCCAGGGAGTGGGCAGGGAGGGACTTTTGAAGGGGCCCTACGTCCTGGGGACTCAGAGTCATTCACAGAGGATCACGTCCTCAGAGATGTTATTTCAAATGTAAACCCGAGAATAAATCAAAGCTACATACACCCTGCTCCCACCCCTCAGATGCCTAAGAACCTAATTAGAACTCTGAGGCTTCTGTCCTTCTTGTGAATGAATGGACCTACAAGGTCAGTTTTGAAATGTCTCACTTTACTACCCAGGACTTCATGCAGAGTGCACAGGCCTCCCTATCTTCAAATGCCTCTGGAAAAGTCAGAGATGTTGCAACTTGCCCCTGGTGGCTCCCTCGCCCCCAGCTCACTTCTCTCCAACTTCCCCTTAACCACCCTCCACAGCTTTCTAGACAGGCCAGGGCATTCGGGGCCTCTAACAGTCGGTGCCCAGCTGGGTGCTGGCTCCCAGGAGGCCAAGGACCCACTCACACCCAGCAGGCTTCTGGAGCTCAGCATCTGGTCCGCTGGCTTTATCAGAGCAACCTGGTTTCACCCCTGGATTGAACCTGCCTCACACTATTGAGGGAAACCCTCCCAGGGAGCCTCAACGCTGCCTGGAGAGGAAAGGAGGGGCTGGCTTGGAACACAGGGGCATGCCCACCACATTCCTGGCCAGGGTGCTCCCTCTGCTCCCTGAGCACAGCTGGGGTCCCACACTCCCACCTCTCTGGAATGCCCGCTCTCTCCTACTCCAGTCCACTCAGGAGTCCCGCCTCATCTCCCACAGTGGAAGTAACCTCTCCCTTCTCTGAGCCCCACAGTGCTTTGGGTACTGTGGCTATCCACCTGTTCACTGAGTCATTAATTCATGCAGCTAGTATCTAATAGAATGCACTCTGCCTCAACTTGGGAGATCCAATGGTGTTGGGAGAGACCTGAATTCTGCTCTCATGAAGCATCTATCCCATGAGTTTATACTTTAATCCAGGCTTCTCTGCCTGGTCCTGTCAGTTAATGAGGAAGGCAAGGGTGCCACTGGGTGGGGTGGGTGATGCCAGTATGCACGGAGCTTTTGCCGTGTGCCAGGCAGTGTTCTGGGCCCAGCTGTGAACTAGTCAGGGCTGGGCAGCATCCCAGTGAAGGTAGTTTCAAGGGCCTGTGACCTATATTGTCATACAGGACTCCTACTCCGAAGGGTCCCTCACAGACTTAACACTCTAATGCCACCATCTTGAAATTCTTAATAATTTTTAAGCAAGGGGCCCTGCATTTTGAAGGGTTTGCAACTCTGTGCAGGGAAGAAGAAGCAAACAAGTAAACAAATGAACAAGGGATCTAAGGTGTTATAAGTGATGAGATGGAGAGTTGGAAGAGGAGCTACTTCAGACTGGGGGTCCAGGGAGTCTGGGATGAGGGAAACCATATGTGGTGGGAGGGCAAGGACCTGTAGGAGGAGATACCCAGTTAACTCCATTACTGAAACAAGCCAGTTAGTGCCACGGCATGCATAGGCACCTGTTCAATCATTCATTGTCTAGGATGTGTTGGGGTTTGGGACTTTGCCCCTCTCTAGCCCAGGAAGGAAAATCAGGAGGTCAGGAAGGGAGTTCCTGTCACCTCCTCTCCCAGCCATCAGCACACAGGGAGCAACCCCACCCTCCTCCTCCTACCCTGGCAGCCTGGGAGTGGGCCCCCTGGGTCCTCTTGTTCTTGGGTCCCCATTATTTATTTGCCTTAGCAAGTACAGAGAACTTTAAAGACTGGCCACCACTAGGCATCTCAGCTCCTGGGGAGGTCTCTTGGGGCTTTTTGATGTAGGTGATGAGGTGCCCTGGCCTGAGGGTTGGAGAAAGACCAGTCTCAGAGCAGTGCTCATCTACTTAGGTTTCCAGCCCCAGACCCTGTGGCCTCCAGAGGTCCCTAAGTGTGAATTCTTTCACTTGGGGCAGGTGCTTTCTCTGGGTTTGTGGAGGGGTGGGGAGCATTGTTGGCAGCTCAAAGCTCTGTTCCCTGACCCCTCCTCCTACCAACCTGGCTGCAGCCTGGCCTCCTTACAGGGAAGACAGAGCATAAAGTTCACAGGAGATCAAAATTCAACCCTTGTGACCATCCAGAAGAAAGCTTCCTGTGGGCAGAGCCTTAGGGCCCACAGAGATTCGCAGTGGATTGCATCCGCAGCGCCACCAGCCGGCCAGGGCCGGATATGCAGCAGGTATGCAGCTAGAATGGAAGGGGTGGGTGGTGGGGACAAGGGGATCCGTGGTCTGGGGCCAGTGACAGCACAGGCTGTGTGCAGAGGAACCTGCAGGAGGCTTGTCAACACAAGGGATGACACTGAGCACTGTGCAGCTGAAAGCAAATTTCAGCCACAATGTAATTATCCACCCAGGAAAGAGGGGTCCCCTCTCCTGGGACAGCCATCCATGTGAGGAGAAGGAAAATCAACTCGTTCTAGGTCAATTTAAAGGTTAAATGGAGGTCAGCGAGGAGGGAACCGAGACTGTGCCCGACTAGGGAGGGGTTCTCTGGTCGCTCGCACAGCCCTTTAACCTTTGGTTCTAATATTCATCTGGGGGTGAAAAAAAATGTGAAGCAGATAATTGGGTATTAGCAGACATACCATTTCAGTAATCTTAGAAAATAAAAAAAAAGTGATTGCAAATTCAGAGGCAGTTACTTTAGAAAGATAGTAACGTGTAATTCCCAGTTTCTGAGACTGTAACTTTTGCACTTACCACTAATTTCTCCACTGCGCCAAATGCAGTGTATACATTTAGTTTAGAATTTATCATCACCGTTTGTGTATATTACGCCAGCAGCATAATCCATCCTCATGAAGCTAATGCTCGGCATTAGGAAAATGGACTCCGTATGGATCCTGCCAGCCTCTGGCCTCAAACACACCCCGAGGAGACACGGCGGGTGTGCGCTCCCCGCCCCCTCCCCCAGGGCGCGCGTGGCTTCAGGTTTTGCGCAGTGTCTCCAAATGGCACCGTCTGATTTCTGCAAGTTGCTGGTGTCCATTGTCTGTGGATGTAAAAATCAATGACCTACATAAGATTTTGATTTTACACTGGGAACTGAGAGAGAAAGAGACTGAAGCACAGATAGAAAATAATGAAACATGTTAAAAAATAAAAGCATATTGAACTCGAAATACATATTTTCTAGAGGATCTCTACATTTTTTTCCCTTTGAACAGGAACATATTTAATGCCATGGTCATTTGATTAAAACAGTTAATTGTATTAATGTATCACTGAGCTGAGAGTGCTGGTCATTCCAAGATGGACCCTCGCCCCGACACGAGGAGAACAAAAACCCCTAATTTCAAGGCTGCATGGAACCAGGAACTGCTATTGAGACCTCTTGGTGTATACGCAATCCTTGTTTTTATTTTCTTAAAGAGAGGGGGGAAAAAAGCCTCAAACTGCTGATTTCTGCAGAAAAATCTGCAAATGAACTGTTCTATTAGCACAAACACACCAAAGTCTTTAGAACCCCTCTCTTCAAAAGCATAATTAGGTATTTATTTCAGACAGACTAACATCTTTGCAGTAGCTAATAAGATGCAGCCCATTTGAATATTAATATAATAAATGATTAAATTAAACAGCAAGATTCAGACTCAGAAATAGCCTTTATAGGTCCCAGGGGGTCACTAAAACTGTTTCCATTTCTTCCTACAGTTAACATAGTGCAAGGGACATGAATGCATAGAGCAATATTTGTCTTATGAAACGCAGAGCTTTTTATATGGTGCTATTCAGTTTTATTACTCCACAGTTTGAATCTGGGCCCCGAGTTAGGTCACCATGCTGAGGCCTGACAACCCTTCTTCCTGTCTCGCTGCTCACTGGCATTCCAGAGATGCTCCACTGTTTGGCAAAGGGTTCCCTTTGATTGTCCCCACACCAAGAGGTGCCCATGTGGCGATCACCAGGTCTTAATGCGATTAAAAAGCAGAAAGAAATGAAAACTCCCTCTGCATAGCAAACTGCCAGGTTCGTTGTGTGTGTCTATGTGCTGCTTCACGACTCCATGTTGTGCCTGTTGTGTGGCTCAAAAGCCACACCCAAAGTCGAGGTGCTGCTGGGGCCATCTGTGCCAGGAGACACACCAGACACTTCATCTCTCCACCAAGAGGTAATCACCACCCCCGTCAGCTCCACCGGCACAGAAAAGAATAGGCAAAGTCGGCAATTATAATTGGCCATTATTCCAATAAAGGTGTTTCCCTTTTAAATTAGTCCACGAAAACTGCACACTCTCCAAATCCCATGAACCTGAGAAGTGTTAATAAACATCTGGCCATGGTTTTTGCTTAATTAGCATTCCTTAGTTTGGACGGAAGTCTGTTTATGTAAAACAAAAACACACACACACACGCACACACAGATCCTGCTTTATAACTCACAGCCTCTCAGACTTCCAAAAGCAGCCATCCCTAATGGTTGCTGAGAGATTTGGGTCTTTCCAATACTCCGATTTGTCAACTGAGCATCAGAAGAGAAGAGATATTTGGATCTGCATGCTTAATTTTATTGTGCAAGTCTCAGATCCAATATCTAATAACTTGATATAGTCATGCTGTTGGAAAATATTCACATTTCCAAAATAGCAAAGAGATTGAAGCTTGGAGGTCAGCTTGAATAAAATAGAAAACAACACAAACCAACCTCAAGCATGCCATGGGCCACATTATTATTATCCACAGCCTAAAATCTCCCAGCCCTATCTCTCTAAGGAGCAGCATTGGCAGAAAGGTAATGGATAAACTGTAACCCAGCTTGCAAGACTCTACTGTCTAAATTAGATAAAAGAAAACTAGGAAGAAAACTCAAAGATAAGTGGTACAAAGTAAATCAAAACAAATCATCTTACCAAACTTTATTCACATCTGATACCATTTTTAGAAATTAAGGTCAGTTTTGTGGAACTAATAGGGAGTTATACCTATATATCTTGGACACCATGACAATGCTGGAGGGGAAGATTTATACTCCATGGTTGCAGATGCAGAAGAAAGATAGGCGAGATCAAATGGAAGTGCATGATAACAAATGAAAAATGGTCCCCACAGCCCATAAATTAATTGAGAAAAGAAGGTTGTCATTATTTGAACATGCTTTAAAATAAGGTATGGGGTCCAGATGGCTGAGGATAGATAGGCCCACGAAGTTTGAGTAATTGATGACTTAAAAATAAAACAAGATCTTAAAGAAATGAATCACATCAGGCAAGTTAGAGGAGGAATATTATAAGAGAAAGGAACAAATTTAAAAAGGCACACAAAGCCAAAGATGAACCTCACATCTCCTAGACCATTGAAATTAAATGGGAAGCATACAAGCGTTAGTGAGAATTCAAATGGGAGGGGGTCAGAAATAGAGTCTTAAACTGGCATTTTAGATGTTACTTTATTACCTATTAAGATTTGCTTGGGGCTTTCTGCTGCAAAAACACTCCTTTTTTTTTTTTTTTTTTTTTAAGATGGTCTCAAAATAGGGCCACACTGAGGTGGGCCACCAACCTTGCAAATAATAGTTTTCTGCTGCTTCCTTTTGTGTTAATTCCCCACTGGAAAATTCAAAAATAATTTCTCTTTGGGGAATACTGAGGGTGACTGGCAGCTTGGGAATTTTCTTTGTGGTCGACGGTGGGAGGGCGAAAGAGCAAACCCGATTGATTTCCCACAGCTGTAGAGGACCAGACCTTTCTCTAAGCAGGGGCCATCACGGCCTAAGTAAACCCATCTCCTCCCCCTCCTATTGTCAATGAGAGGACGCTGCTTGTCCATTGGCTCCTCTCCTGAAAATAAAATTTCTGGGGCAACTAGATGCTACATGAGTTCTAAGCTAAACATCAAATTCTTCCTTCCTCCCCTGTCTCCCTTCCTTCCTTTATTTCTTCCTTCCCTGCATTTCCTCTTGCTTCTTTTGTTTGCTTCTTTTCCTTCTTTTATTTTTTTTTAACCAGAATTCCTTTCTTCCTTCCATTTTACATTTCTTTTTCCCTTTTTCATCACTACTTATACCACCATCTGTAATTCCACCCATATCCTTGAAATACAGGAAATAGAGCAGCGGTGCTGTATTCCATATTTATGACTTCTCAGTACATCAGAGCATTACTGAGTTCGGAGAGCCCCGTCTGAGCACCGCTCGGTGGAAACACTCCCTGTACGAGCTGAGAAAGGACGGCTTGGGGCAGAGTCGCCCAGGGAGTATTCTCATCATGTCACTCCACGCTCCCCAGCAACACTCTGCTTGCTTCCTGTCTCTTAATTTTTTTTTTTTTCCTCTCTGCTTCTCTTCTTTACACACATATATATTTTTGCCCTCAAAGCCATGGGTTTGCTGTTCATGCTAAGAGAGTATTATGAATATTCTGAATGAAAATAGAACTCTGGGAGAAAAAGCTAGGCACAAAGACTGGTGTCAGTGTGGGCCGTCCCTGGTTCACAGGGGTGGGCAGGCAGATGAGTGCCCGCTTTCTCGTGATGCTCCCTCCCACAGCACAGCCCAGCCCTCACACTACATTCCTGGCCGCTGATTATTGATGACTCAAAAAATACATGTAGCAATGGAATTCTACTGCCTCTGGAAGTGCATGACTATGGGCTACCTTCCCTTCAAGAAACAGACCCAGGCATGTGCACGTGAATGTATATGTGTGTGTGTGTGTGTGTGTGTGTGTGTGTGGCAGTTGGAGCTGAAAATGTGCTGTTGTGACAAAATTAAGGCAGAGTTAAGAAATCTCTCATTAAAGGCTTCTCTCATGTGATTAAAGGTACACTGATCTCCAAGGAGAGATACACGTGGATAAACCAGAATATGGCCCTCCATGCTGAAGGCAAGCCAAAGGACTTGAAAATAATATGAAGACAGAAATATAGAGGCAGCAAACATTTCAAGAGAAGGAGACTTGCCAGCAGGATTGATTTGAATACTCTGCCTGGAGATTTATTTGGCCTTCTTGTCATAAAGGCAAATGCCCCCTCATCCCTAGATAGTGAAGGAGAGAGGATAAAACCTCTTTGCCCAGTGGCAATGGCTATGTCTTAGTAGAGGCTAAAAATGGATGAGAAGTATCAGAGAAATGAACTTCTGTGGTTTTCAAAAAACGGTTCAGAATAGATGAGCCAACTCCTTTACATGTTCAAAAAGAAAGGGAACAATTTTGTGAAATGCTAAGGCAGTGCAAAGTGAATGTTAAATAGTTTTTATCCACCAAAAAAAAAAAAAATAGACTTATTCAAATGCATGTCTTGCTTGTCTTTAACTAAAGTGAAATTTCTTAAATCCAGCTGTAGTCTTATGGGCGGCGGGGAGAGCGTGGGGGGCAGGGGGACGATGGAAGCACAGAACATCTTCCCTGAACCCAACAGCATGTCGTTTAAAAGCAGAAGCACACGCTATTGATTTTTTTTAAATACAAATTTGGCAGATTTCACATGATCCATTACATTTCTCAGGACGGTTAAGATGCAGCTTGCATGATTTATTCAGAATAAGGTCCATTTTTAGCTATATTTAAGTCTCCTATTTGTTATTTAACATGTGTTTAATGTTTTCTGTCCCTGCTGTGCACAGCTGCAAGCTGCTATTTTTTGGCAATTTTTGTGACTGGGAAGTGATTTGTGTCTTTGCATCTCACCTTTCTATTCTATGGCCTGCTGTTTTGATTTTCTCCTAAACTTTGAGAAATAAGTTACTCCGCGTCACGACCTCTGCTTCCCTTTGCTGGGCAAACATGAGGGCTTGAAGGACACAAGCCAACATGAGAAACCTCTGATCTGTTTTTCAGAAAGACATTGCTGGGGAGCTGGGGTGAACTGAAATTTCAAAAAGTTTTTGTTAAAAACGAAGTTCTCCCATCTTAACCTCTCACCAGAGTGGATTGAAGCTGGTGATCTGAAAAAAATGTATGTCCTCCCTTAAGAATGTCTGTTGAGATTTAATATAATGCTGACATGATTCTTGAGGACTTAGCCAGGTAGGAAGCAATGCCTCATCCATCATCTATAGTTGGGAGAGGGCAGTCTCCCCTCCTCCTAGCTATTTTAGAAAACATATTCTAAGGTTCTGGGGGCACTGGGCCCCCAGAGGGCTTGCTAGAGCTGCCTTTAAAGTGGAGAGTGCATCTCAGGACCTCCCTGGTGGTCCAGGAGTTAAGATTCCATGCTTCCAATGGAGTCTTGGAAGGCGGCATGGGTTCAGTCTCTGGTCAGGGAACTAAGATCCCACATGCCACATGGCAGAACCAAAATATAAAATAAATGAATAAATTTTAAAAAAGGAGAGCCTGCCTCAAGTGATGGTGCCAAGCCAAAAGGTCATTGCCTCCGTTGCCTACACAGACCCAGGAAGTCAGCAGTCAGTATCCACTCTGCAAAGTACAGAGCATCAGACCTGGATAAACAGCAGTTTTGCCAGCCCATTTGGATAGATCACATATAAGTAAAAAGTCTGTAAGTGTTTATCTGATTCAGGCAAACACGGTGATGGCATCGAATGGCTTGGTGATTTATTTTCCCAAAGCCCGAAGGATCTTGCTTAATATTGCTTGATATATGCTAACCTTCCCTTTATAGGGTCTGCAGTTGAAAGCCATGTTGCAGTGGTTTAATCCTGGCCTCCTACTTATCTAAAACACACTCTCTGACTGTGCTGTGAAAATTGAATCTTTTCCTCACAATCTTACTGACATGAAAAATATATAATACAGTAAATGATTAATGCAGTTATAAACTATACCTGAGATAAGATTTAAGTATTCATATTTCTATCATGTTAATACAACACGATAAACCCATGAAGCAAACTTGACCGGGGCATTTGTTATTCTGTCCAGTGTTCAATTATTCTTTGTCCAAATACAATTTAGGGGCTTGCAGTAATGCAGTCACTCGCGGCAACACATTATGTGCTTCTGGGAGATAATAAGCTGCCTCGATGGTCAGCCTGGGAGACCCCGCTCCCTAAAGGCCCCATGAAACACAGGGGGATGTACAGATGCTGAGGACGGGCCCTGGGCTGGGGATGGGCTCCCTGAAAAGATCTTGTGCTCCAGAAGGCCGAGCTCACTGTACTCACCCTTCCTCCCTTTTATAAGAAAATCTCCCATTAAAGGAAAACTTATTTGCCATAATCAAAGGAAGCTTACAGTGAGTGTGACTACTTAAACGCTGCCTTCCCCTAACACCGAAGAAGGCTTTTTATCTGCAACTGGAGAAAAGCCATTTCTTTGTTGGCTCTAAATGGCCCCTCCTTTCGTTGTACAAATGGCTCATACACGCCGTGTGCTGGTTCCCCACCCACCTCATTATTTTTATACTTCTGATGATGTCGATTTTGATTTTCAAATGCCAGCCATTTATAGTTCATTCTAAAACACACAAAATTAAGTGATTCGAGATCTCTGCTGTTACCTGGGTTCCGAGGGCCTCCCATGAAGTTCAGAAAAGGCAGGATCCCGCAGTGTTCACACCCCCAGTTTGGCATTCCGGATCTGTCCCTGATTAGCCCCGAGACCTTGATCAAGAGGCTTCCCTCCACAAGCCTCGGCCCCCTGCCTGTCAGGATAAAACGTTGTTGCTTCCTACCACTTAGGGTGGATATGCGATCCTGAACAGAATGTAGCCTGTATGAAGTTTTCAACAAAGGCCCATGATTTTGCATGCTAAGTCGCTTCATTGGTGCCTGACTGTGTGACCCTATGGACTGTAGCCTGCCAGGCTTCTCTCTCCATGGGATTCTCCAGGCAAGAATACTGGAGTGGGTTGCCACGCCCTCTTTCAGGGGATCTTCCCGACCCAGTGATCAAACCTGCATCTCTTGTCTCTCTTGCGTTGGCAGGCGGGTTCTTTACCACTAGTGCCACCTGGGAAGCCCTTCCATAATTATGAGTCGACATCGTTTCCAGGTTTCTCAGGACAGCCTAACTCTGACACTGGAGCGCAGGGTCATGGTTGCTACCTCTCTGCTCCAAACAGGACAGGAGCTTTCAGCACCACATCTTGATTCAGGTCTCCAGCAACTGCTGCGGCCTTGAAAGATGCTGCCACCCTTGGCATTCTGACGGCAGAATGTGCCTGAGGGCACACACATGTGGGTAACACTCTGCAGGAGGCTCATTCAGCACCCAGCGCAGGTGGGGCTCATAGCAACCTTGGAGTCCAGGTGTGGGGGTGTTGATGCCAACGGGTGTGATGCAGTGTGCACACAACTCTCCTGGGAGTGTCTGCATATAGATCCTGTGAGCCACTCTTGATTATGACTTGACGGTAAGGGAGAACTCATCTGATTGACTGCTCAATATCCTCAATAGGGTAGAGACCATGCCAGGAAGACAGGAGAATCTAGGTCTCCTTGAGTCTCTCCCTAGCCTCAAGCAATCTGTCATGCAGTAGACAAGTTGTAAGAAGGAAAGAGCTCTGCTTGTTTGAAGCCAGGATGAGATGGACCATCGGACTGGTTCCTGGTGGCCACAGGAAAGACAGCAGATGGAGTCCCCTGGTCCCAGGGTGAGAGGGAAGTTGGGAGGGCCATATGCTAAATGGAACCAGCCTCTTGAGACTGAACCACAATTGCTTTATGGTGGGATTCCAAGTTGGGGGAAGTGGTCTTTAACCCTAATTTTTAGAAATTGACATAGTAACACTTATTTTGCAAAGCTTAATGAAATCAGGTGTGTTTGTCCAATTGCTTTTCTGGAACAAACAACCAGGTTCTTGATGGATGTTCAGTAAATACTACCTTTAACAGAATAAAACTCCTTTCCTGCAACTGTGGGGTCAGAAATTTGCACTTTGAAAATCACGTCATTGGTAGGATCTTTGACTGCACTTGTTAGGGAGGGCGCTGATGGGGCAGAGCACTGAGAGCAATCAGAGCCTGGCCCTTTACTAGCTGCTCACCACTCCCCCAGACCTGGCAACCTTGACATCTCTGCATCTGGCATTCTCCCTCCCTTGCTTAGACCTGGAAAGAAGCAGATCTGTGTTTTCTTACCATGAGGCGGTTTGGCTGTTCCCGCAGAGGAGCTGAGCTTTGCATGGGCTGCCAGCTTGCATAGGAGGGCTCACATCCCCCAAGCCTTCCCTACCTGCTCCTTGACTTTGAAAACTTCTTAGCGAGGAAAGGAGTCTTTTAAGTTGAGATAGTTGCAAATGATCTCAGGTTTGAAAGGGTTTCTTCACCAAAACTGAAAGCAGATTTTCTTCTAAAAAGTTTTTAGAAGGAAAAAGAGAAAGGCTATAAATCCCATGAAGGCTGTCATATTCCTGGTACCAGAAAAATATTTGCCTAATGAATGAATAAGTGAAGATTGCATGAGGATCTGGATGTCTGGCAAGGAAAGCACTGCAGATTCTGAAAAGTACCTTCTCAGAGACACTTATTTTCCTCTCTACCTCCAGCAACCAGCAAAGGGCCAGGCATAGAGGAGGCATCCAGTAAATATTTGCTGAAATGAACTGATGAAAAATCGAGACTAGCATGGGTAAGTACACTTAGTTACTTAAAAAATTGACACAAGTCTTGAAATCAGCTCAAACATGTTTCCCTGTTCTTGGCCACATCGGCTCTGGCTTCATGAAGTAGCAGAAACCAGAACCTGCACTCTTCTAGTTCTGATTCTTCTGACACTGCTTCTTTGTGTAAAAATCTTCCTTGTATTCAGTGGGCTCTGTGAATTTCATTGCATCCCCTCCTCAAACCCCAGTCAATGCCTTCAGAATACAATCCATGCAAACACACCGTGGTAATACCAATGGTCATCTGGACAGACCCTCTTCTTTTCCTCCCTTCATTTTATATCAACCTTATATTTAAGGGGTTACAATCATCAGAACATTTTTAGCAAATAACAGGTGCAGAAATGTCATGTGACCCAGCCATCCTGACTTGTCCAAGACTGTCCTGGTTTAGGAATGGAAGTCCCGCTTCCCAGAAAGCCCCTTGGTCCTAGTCAGACCAGGACAGATGGTCACCCCTACCCAGCGATTCCACCTAACAATTAGCTCTAAGAAAATAACCTAAGATGTGTGTCAAAATTTAGCTACTAAGCTTTTGCCAGAGCATGATTTATAATATTGAAACCTTGCAAATGAGTTCAATGTTCAATAACAAAGAAGCAGCTAAGAATGATCCTCTCTTTGCATACAGCAGGCTGCACTGCTGCCGTGACAAAGAATGTGCTTTAGGAACTTGTGGAGACGTGGGGAGATGGGAGAGGATGCGTAATACATACACATATATAATGCAGATTTATGTAAATGCACACATTCTACATAGGTAGAGTATGCATAGTACTTGGGGCTCTAGAGCCAAACCAGCTGGTGAAATCCTGGCTTCACTGCTTACTAGCTATGTAATATGGGGTAAATTACTTAACTCTACCATGCCTGGTCCCCTCTTCTGTGAATGTAGGTAGTATCAGCCCCTTCCTTGTCAGATAGGAGTGAGGATTTAATGGGTTAATACAGGTAAAGCATTTGGAACAAAGACCAGCACAGGGCAGGTCCATCACAAAATAACCATTGCTACTGCTGGAGAAAGTGCTTGCTGATTCTTTGTGAGGCGCCAGGCTCCGGCTAAACTGTCATGACTGTTTCTCACAGAGTCTCCATAAACGGGTGTCGAAAGTAGCTAAAGGTCTCAGACCCACGAGTGGTCAGCCAGGATTCAAACACGGGCTTTCTGATGCTCACAGTCAGTGCTGAGAGCAAGTCTGGTCAGTACCTTGAGACATGGTTGTCAGGTGTGCACAGGCAAACTCTGCTTGGATAAAACTGTACCTGTTTGTCCAAATCTCACCTCTGCTGAGTCATTAGCACTGGAACATCATGAAGAGAGAAAAGTAACTTAAAATTGGACCTCTGGTTTTCTCTCAAAATTTCTTTAGAAAGGTGCTGCCATGAATCAGAATAAAACCAATGTTTTAATGTGGACGAAGAAGACTGACCATCACATGCCTGATGACACACTTACAGATGGTGGAAACCCCCAGGTCCTTAAGACAGAGGAAGGAATTTCACAGTTAGGAGACATCTGGGTGTCTAGCTCAGGGAGGACTTTCTTTTAGTATCAAGCATTTATCTTCTTAAAGCTTCCAACTGACTTTCCACAGAACACCTTTGTCTTCAAAGGGTCAGTTCAGTCACTCAGTCATGTCTGACTCTTTGCAGTCCCATGGACTGCAGCACACCAGGCTTCCCTGTCCATCACTAACTCCCAGAGCTTGCTCAAATTCATGTCCATCGAGTCAGTGATGCCATCCAACCATCTTATCCTCTGTTGTCCCCTTCTCCTCCCGCCTTCAATCTTTCCCAGCATCAGGGTCTTTTCCAATGAATCAGTTTTTCACATCAGGTGGCCAAAGTATTGGAGCTTCAGCTTCAGCATCAGTCCTTCCAATGAATATTCAGGACTGATCTCCTTTAGGATGGACTGGTTTGATCTCCTTGCAGTTCAAGGGACTCCTCACTCTTTTCTGACTCCAAGAGTCTTCTCCAACACCACAGTTCAGAAGCATCAATTCCTCGGCCTCAGCTTTCTTTATGGTCCAAATCTCACATCCATACATGACTCCTGGAAGAACCATAGCTTTGATTAGACTGACCTTTGTCCGCAAAGGAATATCTCTGCTTTTTAATATGCTGTCTAGGTTGGTCATGGCTTTTCTTCCAAGGAGTGTCTTCTAATTTCATGGCTGCAGTCACCATCTGCAGTGATATTGGAGCCCAAGAAAATAAAGTCTGTCATGGTTTCCATTGTTTTCCCATCTATTTGCCATGAAGTGATGGGACTGGATGCCATGATCTTAGTTTTTTGAATGTTGAGTTTTAAGCCAGCTTTTTCACTTTCTTCTTTCACTTCCTCTTAAGAGGCTCATTCATAAAGGTGGTTCAAGATGGCAAAGTAGAAGGACATGTGCTCATCTTCTCCTGTGAGAACTCCAAACTTGCAACTTGCTGCTGAACAATCATTGACAGGCAAATGGTGGATCCCACCAAAAAGATGCCCCACATCCAAAGGCAAAGGAGAAGCCCCAACAAGATGGTAGGAGGGGCAAAATCATGATTAGAATCAAGCCGCATACCTACCAGAAATGCTTGAAGGGCTCAAATAAAACCTTGTGCACACCAGGACCCAGAGATTCCACAGGGACTGAGCCAGCCCTGCCTTTGAATGTTTGAGTGTCTCATGCGGAGGCGTGGGTCCGCAGTGGTCTGCCGTGGGGACAGGAGCGCTGGCTGCAGCAGACCTGGGAGGCACAGCATGTGGTGTAAATCCTCTGGGAGAAAGTCACCATTAGCCCCACCATACAGTCACCGAGCAGACGGCCCACCAACTGGAGAACAATTACACCGAAGAAGCTCTCATACTGTTGCAAGTGTTCCAGAGCCCACAGTCGGTTCCCCAACCTGGGTATCCGCCAAAGGGACTGAGAAGCCCCAGGGAATTCGACTTTGAAGGCCAGTGGTATTTGACTACAGATCTTTTTACAGAACTGGGGAAAGAGACTCTTGGAGGGCACAAACAAAGCCTTGTTCGCACCAGGACCCAGGAGAAAGGAGCAGTGATGCCACAAGAGACTAAGCCAGACTTGCCTGTGAGGAATTTAAAGAATACACATCTGCAAAGGGTGGGAGGGAAGTTTATTTAAAAGTTTAATCGAATAGGACATGCAGACCAAGCCCTAACTCTTTGAGGTGCTTCAAAGATAGACTGTCAATCATAAAAGTGTTGGAAGATATCAAAATCAAGATCACCCATGTGGGTTTTGAAAAAGCAGCACTCCGTGAAGTGGGGCATTACCACTTATGGCCAAGAGTAACTGAACCTGAAGAAAGCATAGAGTCAAGATATATATGTCTATGGATAACTGATTCACTTTACTGTACACCTGAGGCTGACACAACATTGTAAATCAACCATACTCCAAGGAAAATTTTTTAAAGAAAGCAGTCAAATTTTGATAATTTTGTGATTTAAAAGAACAAACCAGAATGAAATGGAATGGATAAAGGAAAGCCTTATTTTTGAGCCAAAATATTTAACATAGCACCTCTCTTTCCAAATAAAGAAGCTATATGAGCTTCCTGGTAGTCCAGTGGTTAAGAATTCATCTTGCAGTGCAAGGGACACTGGTTTGATCCCTGGTCAGGGAAGATCCCATATGCTGCAGGGAAGCTGAGGCCCTGTGCACAGCTGCTGAAGCTCGTACACCTAGAGACTGTGCTCTGCAGCAAGAGAAGCCACTACAAGGACTGCACACCACAACTAGAGAAAGCCCAGGCACAATGACAGAGACCTAGAGCAGCCAAAAATAAAATAAGAAGAATAAATTTAAAAAGAGAAGAAGAGAGGCCCTTCGACTGCAAGGAGATCAAACCAGTCAATCCTAAAGGAAATCAGTCCTGAATATTTATTAGAAGGATTGATGCTGAAGCTGAAACTAATACTTTGGCCACCTGATGTGAAGAGCTGACTCACTAGAAAAGACTCTGATGATGGGAAGATTGATGGCAGGAGGAGAAGGGGATGATAGCAGATGAGATGGTTGGATGGCACCACCAACTCGGTGGACATGAGTTTGAGCAAGCTCTGGGATTTGGTGACGGACAGGGAAGCATGGCATGATTGCAGTCCATGGGATGTCAAAGAGTCAGACACAACTGAGTGACTGAACTGAGCTGAACTGATGGTGTTTCTTCTGGCTGTGTTATTAAACTTAGGGGAGAAGATGTGTGTATGTGCATATAAAATATTATACTACATTGCATATATTTACTCTATTATCTCTCACTATGATCTTCCTGGATAGCTCAGTGGATAAAGAATTTGCCTGCAATTCAGGAGATGCAGAAGATATGAGTCTGATCCCTGGGTCAGGAAAATCCCCTGGAGAAGGGAATGCAACCCACTCCAGTATTCTTGCCTGAAAAATTCCACGGACAGAGGAGCCTGGCAGGCTACAGTCCAAAGATGTATTTATTAATTATATTATATTATCTCTTAATATGCATGTATATTTAATCTATATGTGTATAGATCAAAGGATTTAAAATAAAAAATAATTATTATATTTGGGTTGCCAGTGATAGATGTTTTCAAATTTTTCTTTGTCTCTTTCATCTGAATTTTCTACATTATCCTCAATGACAATGCCCTATTTTAGCAATAAGAAAACTCACACAGAAGAATGCAAAAATATCTGAAGCCAAACCTAGGCAGTCCAAAGCCGTCTGTTTCTAGTTTCTATGCTAAACCCAACTTACACATTCAGAGAACACTATTCCTGTTACACGCATGCAGTAATGTTTCATCAGAATTGCATCTGGAGTCACATCCCTGGCCACTGGGCTGTCAGGGATGAAGATGGGTGCTTCTGAATTCTGGGGGACTGGCTACCTATTGAGCTGTAGGTGGTGCCTGCATTTTGTTCCCCACAGTGACAGCTGCCAATGTGTGACTGAATGTGAAATGTCAAGTTCTCTGGCACCTTTCCTGGAAGAATCTGTAATTTACTGGCTCCGTCATGTCACTCTCTGAAGTATTGCCTGGGAGACAGGCTATGACCTACCCAGGATCTTGGCAGAGTTTTCTTCGGGGTCCTTTGAAGGCCACTTTCCCATCAGGGTACTTTGGTGGGGACCATCCCACCCATTTCCTCTGGCTTCGAATTTCTGCTGAGGAAGTGAAAAGGGTCTTTGGCACCTTCCTGTTTTGTGTTTTTTTTTTTTTAATGCCTGTATTTCTGGGTGAAATCCCATGAAGGCACAAAGTGTGGAGCGGGGGATGCTGTTCGCCCCATCCTATTTTAAACCATGATATAAGGTGGCAAGAGCCTTTAACAATCAGGAAGGAAGAGACGGCTGGGGAGTGGCAGGAGTGAGCAGCGCTGACTCCAGAAACACTTTGGTATTTGCTGGAGGACTCACAGATAAGGTGATGGCCAGTCCCATTTTACTTTTTATGTTTTAATACCAATTCAGTCACCTGAGCTAACTTAAGGCAGCGTGTGGTTATTGTTTATTTTCATTGCTATAAATAAAATGCATAATTAAATGTCATTAATTAAAACTGACACTGGACTGTCTGATTACATCTGATCAAACAAGTCCCCCAGAACATGAGGAAAGCAGCAGATCCTTCCATAGGTGAATATCACAGACTTCTCATTGAGGGAGTGTGTTCATATCCAGTGCCTGACAGGCTGCCTGCAAACCACTGGAGCTGGGCTGACTCCTTGGTCCCCATACCTGTGTGTTCTGGGGGCAGGGGAGTGCAGATAGGAAACCCACATGCTGCAAACAGTCACCTCCCAAGCAAAGAATCGCTTCTCAGATATGAATGACTGGTCAGCTTGATCAAACAACTGGATGGAAGACTGAGGTGGGAGTGGAGTGTTATGAGTGTAGAGACTAAACTCAAGTTGCCACACACCAGTCTGAATGGGTGTGCTTGATGTGAATTAGTGTATTTCCATTTTGAGTAACTGACTTAACCCAAAACATCCAGACATACCTCATTATTTAATAGACTTTGAAGCATCTTCAGCCCTGATCTTAAATGCTATATTCAAATTTCTTTTGGATGTGTTCTCTTGGGTGCTCCTTCAACACTTGAGTCAACATGTCATGACCAAACTCATTGGCTGCTGACCTCATTGATGAGAGGAGGACTTAGCCAAAGCATCTTCCCTGAGCCCTCCCATTCACTATCCATCTCCAATACCAGTCAACGGCAAGTTCACAGAGCAGCCAGGATGCTCATGGGACCTTCTGCAGTCTTGCCTTTAGCTTAGCTCCTCTCCAATCGGCCCTCCAACAGAGATGGTGTTCTAAATATGGGCTGGAACATACCACCCTCTTCCTTGGAAGAGCTTACTGACTCTCCGCTGGTTGTAGGATAAGTCCCACAGATTTTAATATGTCCTTCCAGGACTTTCTTGATCCCCCAGGCTGATAATGTTTGAGTCCTGATGGTATTGCATCCCTCCGCAGACCTGACACAGCTGCGATAGAAGTCACTGTGAAGGAGTTACTTGAGTTTGAGGGACCCACCCAGCCAAAGACACGGATGAGAGGAAGTGCATTTCGCTGTCCGCTCTTCATCTTGTTCTCTCTGGGCTCAGCTCCCATTCACCGTCTGCTTTGTTCTGTCCCAGCCCAGGTATCACCTGCAGGAGGACCATTCTCTGCTGCTGGTGTTCTCTTGTTTAGCTCCCTAGTGACAGTGAGCATCTGGAGGGTGAGGACCACTACTTTTGCATCTTGTCATTATCCAGCATGCAAATCCTGGAGACTCTGTTTGTGAACTTATCACAAAACTGAAGCAATTATTCAGGCAACATAAGCTGGAAAAGGTTCTACTTCTCAAGCCCATTGCCAGTCGAGGCTCTATTCTGAAATGAAAGTCCTGGATCTTTGCTTCCCTTCTCTCACTTGCTCACCTGGGTGCAAACAGGATGCTGTAAACCCCAAGTGTTTGGAGAAACTTGAACCTGTCAGTCTGTGGCTCCGTCAATCACATGCCTTTCGAAAAGGCTCAAACTCATTAGGAGGGTAAAAAGCCTTTAAGAAAATGTTGTCAGAAAGAATCAATCAATTTAAACATTTAAAAGTAAAATGTGCACCAGTCTCTACGGTGGGGCTCTCATAATGCAGGGTGTTCCCTCCTGGTCATGTGCCTGAGGCCCAGCTGCTCCTGGGGAGGAGGGGAGGGGGGGGAGAAGGCGGAGAAGGGGGAGGAAGGGGGGTTGGGGGAGGTGCTGAGGTTTCAGGAGGATGGGCTGTGTCGCTCCAGCTGCTGCATGCCTCACATTCCTAGGAAGGAATGGCAGAGGTTCAGGTCCTTCATGGGTCACGGTGCAAAGTGATCATGTGGTCCTCACTTCTGGCTGGCATGGGGGTTTCTTCTGTTGATTCCTCTTTGAAAGAAGGAAGAAAGGAAAAATGAATGGCAAGCAGGAAGGACAGGTGGGGTTTTCATTATTTGCATTTTGATAGCATCCTGGGCCTTCTCGAATTGATTTTCAGCATGGGCTTCCAGGCTAGTTACTGTTATCTTCATATTTGCTCTTCAGAGATATTATATAACTTGCTAACGACATGCAACTAGGCTCAAAGCATCCTTAGAACCATTTTTTAAAGGGGCAAAAAGGAAGAAACAAAGATCCTCAAATCAAAGTGGAAACACTTTCATTAGCACAGGGTATTATCTTTCAGATATAAGGGGGCAGAACAGATCAGTCCTAAAAGCAAGTTTAGGGGAGAAAGGTGAGGGTGTAACCACAGCAGAAGATGGACTGGGAGAGGGTAGATGGGGTGTGATGGCTATGGATTTGGCTAGTGGTCTTCTCACCCAGGTCAGTGGTTAAGAAATCTCTAGAACAGCCCTTCTTGGGTGAAAGTTAATAAATCCAAGACCAAATTGTAGTTTGAGGTAAAAGGACAATTTCTTGAAACTTCAGAATAAAACCCAGCCAATGGAGTGAAAAGATATTAAGTGGTTTCTTCTTATATTGGTCTTGTGGGATCTCAAATCCTGACACGTTAGCTAACCAGACAGCTGCCCACCTGGGGAAGATTTCAAGGGCCTTTGAGAGTATCCTGTCCTGTTTCCCTATCCAAGAGGGCTCTCCCTAAATACTGCCCTGCCAACCTGAAGTTCAAACCACTGGAATTGACTTCGGCCTCAGAGTTTCACTTCTGCAGACACCCTCAGTAACCAATCACCTACAAGTGTCAGTGAGTTTCTCAGAGTAGGAGAGGAGGCTTCAAGAGGAGAGAAAAGAGAAGGAGAAGACCGTGACATCATGGGCTCCAGAAGTAGGGATTGGGAGAACCGAAAACTGACCTGCATTCTCCTCTCTTTTCTTAATTAAAAAAATAAAATAAAATCACAGCTTATCACGAGACAATCCAGTTTAGCTCCTAGGCAAGTTGTTTCCAGGGACTGACATGTAGGAAAATTGTCCTATAGAGAGTAACAGGGAAGCCCCAGACAAGTCCTCCTCTCCCATCAGGCTGCTTCCCTTGGGAATGGCACCTGTCCTCCAACTCTGCTGAGGTGTCCAAGGCATTCTAACTAAGCCTGCACAGCCGCTTGTGCCTCTCTTTTGATCTCATGGGGATGTGGCACAACCTCTGTTTTCTTTTGAGGGGAGGAGCAAGGACAACCAAATATCTATAATATTTAAATTTAAAACTGAAGTGAATTAAAATTATTTAAAGCATTCACTCTTTTACTTTATTGGTTGAAAAATTTCCATAGTGGCTAGAAATCTCATTGATTATTTCATGTGTCAGTGCACATGTAGGCTCACATGTGCTCACGTGCACGTGCGCGCGCGCACACACACACACACACACACACACACACACACACACACACACATACACACAGACTATATTTATACAGTACCTGGTCCTTTGCTAAGCATCCTGGAGGCTGAGAACTGAAAAGAAACTTACAGTTATATAAACATCCTTCAAACCCCATGTAAAGAAAAGGATTCCTGACAACTAGCCATCTAGTGTCTGCTTAATCACTTCTTGTAATGAAGAACTTTCTACTTCCAGAGGTGGCTTGTTTCCTGTTTAGACAGCTGACAGTTAAATTTTGACTTCACATAATGATGAACTTTCTGTTTGCCTAGAACATTCCAGAATTCTTTGGACATCCCGGGTACTGAGCTTAGCCCTCCACAATATTATCTCTTTCAATTATATCAACAGGCCTGTGAGGCAGGGGTTATTTTACTGAGGAGGAAACTAGGGCTTGGAGACAACTTGCTGAAGATCACACAGACGTTAAGTAGTTTGGAGATCTGACCCTAGGTCTTGATCCCTAGATTCTTACTACTGATCGCTGATCTTGAGCCTGTATCTGCCTATCTGTCCTCCCCATGGAGCAAAACTAATTCCTCTGTCCATGTGTATTAGTCAGGCTTCTCCAGAGAAATAGAACATGCATATACTTTATTTTGGGGGACTCCAAAATCACTGCAGATGGTGACTGCAGCCATGAAATTAAAAGATGCTTACTCCTTGGAAGAAAAGTTATGAGCAACTTAGATAGCATAATAAAAAGCAGAGACATTACTTTGCCAACAAAGGTCCGTCTAGGCTATGGTTTTTCCAGTAGTCATGTATGGATGTGAGAGTTGGACTGTGAAGAAGGCTGAGCAGTGAAGAATTGATGCTTTTGAACTGTTGTGTTGGAGAAGACTCTTGAGAGTCCCTTGGACTGCAAGGAGATCCAACCAGTCCATTCTGAAGGAGATCAGCCCTAGGATTTCTTTGGAAGGACTGACGCTAAAGCTGAAACTCCAGTACTTTGGCTACCTCATGCGAAGAGTTGATTCATTGGAAAAGACTCTGATGCCGGGAGGGATTGGAGGCAGGAGAAGAAGGGGATGACTGAGGATGAGATGGCTGGACGGCATCACTGACTTGATGGACGTGAGTCTGAGTGAGCTCCGGGGAGTTGGTGATGGGCAGGGAGGCCTGGCGTGCTGCGATTCATGGGGCTGCAAAGAGTTGGACACAACTGAGCGACTGAACTGAAATGACACATATACATGCATGTATATATATACTTGGGCTTCCCAGGGGGCTCTACTGGTAAAGAACGTGCCTGGAGACATAATAGCACAGGTTAGATCCTGGGTCAGGAAGATGCCCTGGAGGAGGGAGTGGTCTACCCACTCCAGTATTCTTGCCTGGAGAATCCCCTGGACATAGGAGCCTAGCAGGCTATAGTCTACAGGGTCTCACAGAGTCAGACATGACTGAAGTGACTTAACACACATGCATGCATACATGAACACACATATACTGATACACACAGACCAATACACACCCACACATGAATACACAAAGAGATTTATCCTAGGAACTGGTTCAGATGGTTATGAAGACCAAGAAGTCCCCTGGTCTGCCATCTGTAACCTTGAGAGGCAGGAAAACCAGATGTAATTCATTTCTAGTCTGAAGGCTAAGAATTAGGGGACCAATGCTATAAGTCTTTGTCTGAGACTAAAAGCCTGAGAGATGGGTATCCATGTCCTAGGCCAGAAGAAAGATGTCTCAGCTCCAGCAAAGGGAGCAGATTGACCCTTTCTCTGCCGTCTTTGTTTTTTTGAACCCTCAGTGAATTGGATGATGCCTACCCACACTGTTGAGGGTGATCTTTTTCCCTCTCTGCTGTTTAAATTGCTAATCTCTAATGGAGTCATCCTCACAAGCACACCAAGAAATAATATTTGACCAGTTTTCTAGGCAACCCTTAGCCCAGACGCACATAAAATTGATCATCACACCATGGCAGCCCCATAGGAAGAAGCAGCCAGCTCTGCCATTCCATCACCTGCCTAGCCTTCCCAAAGCCTCATCTTTTCCAAGCTAAAGATCTCATTTCAGAAACTCAGTTACTGTTTCTTAAACACAGGGTAGGTGACCTGCTATGATCATCATGGTTTGTATAAACAAATACCAGTTGTGCACTTTGCATGATGGTTACCTTCTGTCTACACTGCCTACAGAAGTAGCAGAGGATCCTTCCCTGAGTGGCAGTTCTCAAATAACCACACCCCGCCAGGCCTGTGGCATGGCCTTCAGCACAGATAGTTCATCTGTCAAATATCCTCCCGTGTCCATGCTCTCTTGACAACTGGACTCTGATGTCCTTAAGGGAGGATTTATCCATCTTTGTTCTAGCAACATCTACCATGACTAAGGTACACAACTAAAGTTCAACAATTCTTTGTTGAATGAATAAATGATTCATTCAATTAGGATACAAATTAAGTAACTGATATGAAAGGAGAGCCATTCCTATAACTGACATTATTTGCTCTTTGTTGTTGTTCAGTTGCTCAGTCGTGTCCAGCTCTTCGTGACCCCATTGACTGCAGAATGCCAAGTTTCCCTGTCCTTCACTATCTCCCAGAGTTTGCTCAAACTCATGTCCATTTAGTCAGTGATGCCATCCATCCATCTCATCCTTTGTCACCCCTTTCTCCTCCTGCCCTCAATCTTCCCCAGCATCAGGGTCTTTTCCAATGAGTCGGTTCTTCCCATCAGGTGGCCAAAGTATTGGAGATTCAGCTTCAGCATCAGTGTTTCCAATGAATATTCAGGGCTGATTTCCTTTAGGATTGACTAGTTTGATTTCCTTGCTATCCAAGGGACTCTCAAGTGTCTTCTCCAGCACTATAGCTCAAAAGCATCAATTCTTCAGTGCTCAGCCTTCTTTGTGGTCCAACTCTCACATCCATACATGACTACTGGAAAAATCATAGCTTTGACTATAGGAACTGTTGTCAGTGAAGTGATGTCTCTCCTTTATATTTTCTCTTAGGGAGAAAATATAAAGGGTTGGAGATATAATTATTCTCTTAGGGTTTTCCCTAAGAGAAAATATAAAGGGTTGGAGATATAATTATTGACCAATTATAGAGATTATCTAGTTTCTATCATTTTTGGGAATTACCTTTTAGGTCTTATTAGTGAGGCAGTAAATGGGAGGTCCAAAGTATTTTCTTTTTTGTTTTGTTTTTATTCTTAATATCTGATCTGAATCAGTTGCCAGATTGGAAATAAGAAAGTAAAATTTGAATTTCCAAATTCTTTGGAAAAGCCGGAAGACTTGGTCAACCATTTCTTCCTGGCAAAGTTTGGCCAGAGCTGAATAGAAGCTACAGCTTTAGAAGGGGGCCCACTTGCCCTCGCTCCCAACTACACTCTGTGTAGTTCCCATGTGTTCCTGGAGGGGTCTGCACTGTGGCCATTCTCTTAACACTGAGCAGAAGTATGACAAGCTCCTCCATTCATTTGGGGCCATGGATTCTTACAGGAAGCTCCAGCTCTAAAACCCCTCCATTCTGTGTTTTGTCCTTAGGGTGCCTGGGAGTCACCAGCAACAGAGGCCAGTGACATGGAAGTTAGTAAAACCTTGTTAACTAAACTTCACTTACCAGATCCATTCTTGAATGTTTTCTTTTAGGCAAGTTTCACTGCTAAATATAGCATAGCACAACAAATTCAATTTTGTTTTGAGAATTGTTGAGACTTTTTCAAGGCTAGACCCAAGCGTGAAGCAAATTCCTACAACAAGGAAAGTGCCATGTGTATAGATGGAACCTTCTAAGTTTTCCCCATGCCTCCAACCCTCACACGCAAAGCTCTGCCAGGACCCATCTGTGCTACTGCAGAGATCCCTGAGCAGCCTCTAGGTATGTTGGCAGGTGTGTGGCTATACCTCCTTGGTGTGGCCTTACTGTGAGACTCCAAAGTCCAGGAGACACCGGGCCCAGCACCATCTCTGCAGGTAGAGATGTCTTCCTGAAGCTCAGCTCTAGAGAAAGTCAGGCACTCTGTGGGGCTCTTACCATGGCCTGTGGTTCGCAGACACCGTATACATCAGAGGGCCAAGCCCACCAGTGTTTTCCTTGATGCTGCTGGGCTGCTTGCAAGACCATGTCTTTGAGCTTCCTTCCCTCCTTTGTTGAGCAGAGGGGGTAAGTCAGGGAAAGCTTTTACGGGGTGGCTGCATTTCCAAATGTTCCTCTGTGATTGACAGCTCTGCCTTCAGCTTCCCATTATGGCACCTGCAGATAATGAGATATCTTGAAACCAGAATTTCCAGCGCCTGAGCCTGCCAGGAATATTATCATCAGTGTTCTAGCCAGCCATTCCTGCTGCACACATGACCTCTACAAATTTGAAATGTCAAAACGCAGCCAGGAGCTGAAATCAAGGCCACTCTAGTCCAAGTGGCTATTGGCTCTTGACTGTCCAGGAAGGAGTCCTTTATCTCGGGAGAATTATGGATTACCAGAAAATAGTGATCTTTTCATTAACCTATATGTATTTAGAATGTAGATAATGTCCGTCTTTCATCATTCTCATAGCCTGTGTGTAGGGAGACAAGAGGGCGGGAGGCCTCAGCATTTCCCCAGTGAATCTGGATCTGTTTGGAGGCTAAACCAGGCCATCAAACCTCATTGTCCTTAGTGGCAACTGGGGGCCTTAATGCTGTAGGTAATATAACCTTTTAGATTATTTTTTAATTAATTTTTATTGGAGTACAGTTGATACAATTGTGTGTTAGTTTCTGCTATTCAGCAAAGTGAATTAGTTATACATATAGATATATCTGCTCTTTTTTAGATTATTTTCCCATACATGTCATTACAGAATATTGCATTGAGTTGCCAGCCCTATACAGTTAAAACTACTTATATCCTATTATGTTATCCGAGAGGCTAAACCTGGAGGCACTTGATCTTAAAATTGGAATTTTGATATTTTACGAGTCTATTTTCTTGTCTCCCCTCCACTTGTGCTGTGAACTTATAGCTCTCAGCCTTGGGTGTTTGGAACTCAGCTCTCTGCCCCTGAACTGTTGGTCTGTGCACTCACCATGTCAGGCGACACAGGATATTGTCAAGGGGATATTGTCAAGGGGATATTGTCAAGGGGATCTGCAGTGCACAGTGGAAAACACTGGGCTGAGAGTGACATCATGATGAACATAGAAACATCACTTACAGACGGATCTGCACAAACTGGACCCAGAGGCCTAGAGGAACGCAGCACATTCAGGGGGCAGCAAGTGCTGTGTGGGCCTGCCTCATAGTGTCTGAACACAATAGCCAGCTTGGCTAGGGAGGCTTGGACCACAGCCAGAAGGGCTAGAGCGTTCCCCCAAAGCTGGTAGTGACAGTTCTTCCTACGCTTCTCCTCCTCCCTCCTTTTCATTATGTTGGTGAACCAGTCCTTCCCTACCCTCAGTTCACCTGAGTTCTAAGGACAGACACACAAGTCAGTGTTGGCCACTTAAAAACATTTCTGAGATATAATTGACATAGGAGATTGCATTAGTTCCAGGCATCCAACATAATGATTTGATATTTGTTTACATTGAAAATGTCACCAGGGCAAGTCTAGTTAACAGTTGGAGAGTGCTCCATCTCCTAGTCATAGTGGTTGGTTCAGGATGGACCATTAATCTAATTGAGCCAATGGGAATTAGCCTTGTGATTTTGGTTGATGCTTTCAGGAATGAGGTATGCTGTTTCCACTAGGATTTCTAAGCAGATTAAATAGAAGCTGGTAGTCATATCAGCACTGCTTGTAGATAGCCTGCCTATGAATGACATTAGCACAGGGGTACAAAGATCCGAGAGTTGGATAAAGGGTTGTAATGACGTCATTGGGCTCCTGCCTTCAGTCATGCTTGTAGCTGGAGCCCCCACTCCTAGATATTACATTGGTAGGGATATGTGTTTATCTATTTGTTAGTTCAAACAAGTTTGAATTGAAATTCTGTCTCTTGAAGCCTCAGAGAAGCATGACTTATATAACGGCAAACACTGGCATGACTAATAATTCTGTTCTTATCTTGGAGATTTTGATGGTGACCCACTGGTTACTCCATCAGATAAAATGATATTGGGATGAAGTTCTGTTCAAACAGGTGAAGGCTACCCCTGCACATCTTTCCAGCCTAACCACTCGCATGGTCACTCTCTAAGTCCCCACACAACAACTGACAAGTGCAAAGACATATTCCTAGGCCCCACAGTGTGGATCTACCCCATTCACCAGAGAAGGCCCTCCAGGAGACCAAAACCAAGGACTGCCAAAGCAGAAAACACAGACCAAGTTCTCCAAGTAAGGCTGCTTCATTGAAGAGATCAGAGTTCCGCTAGTGCTCCAGGCCCCATGGACACATCAGCATGGGATAACCCAGAAGATGGAGCCTCCCTGGGGAGAAGATCCACTCCAGGGGACCCTGGCCACTAGTTGAAGGCCTGGGGGCCCACGTCCCATTCCATCCTGGAGAGTCTGTGTCTACTGGGAGGAAGCAGAGACGGCTGCTGGGACGAAGCAGAGGGTCTGCAACCAGGAGGCATATTTGGCCCAGAGGGGTTCTTTCTTTGGAGGCCAAGGAGGTTTGAAGTAGGTCAGAGAGGATTTACCATGCTCCTTCCCCCAACCTTACACCAATAGTCAAATGCATTCTGAATATGCTGGTCAGCAGCCACAAAAGACTGGAGAGTTTTTTTCAGTGCTCCAAAACCCAATGTCTTTCCTCACACCTGCCCCAGACACAGACAGACAGATAGACATACACAGATACACAGGCACACACAGGCACACACACACACACAAACACAGGTACATGCAGATACACAGAAACAAACACACATACCACAAGGACACACAGATATACAGACACACACTGAGACACACACAGAAGCACACACAGAGGCACACAGACACACAGATACCAAGTACAAACACACAGATACAAAGACACACACATAGATAGACAAATACGCACACATTAATACACATAGACACAGATACACACACAAACACATACACAGAAACACACAAACGCAGACACATGGATACACATACATACACACAGACGCACAGATACACAGACATACCCACACATACACAAGCACACAGATACACAGACACAGGCATACAGACAGATACACGTACACATAAGCACATAGACACAGATACACATAGATACACCTACAGACACATAGATACAGAGATACACAAACAAACTCACACACACACATAGACCAGACACATACACACACAGGATACACAGACACAAGCACACTGACACAGAGATACATACAGACACACAGATACACAGACACACTGACACAAACACACAGGCACAGTGACACAAACACACAGACACACACATACACACTACTTTTAAAGACACAAAAGGGTTCATCAGGACAAATTTATTCAGTTCAGCTACCCCACTGGGTCAAGTGGCCCTAACCATGCATGTGTCCCCACTGAGTAATTGATGTTATCCCAGGGTTCTCGGAAAGTTTTTTTCTTTTCATTTTTTTCTTTCCTCTCAGTGGTGTTTAAGCACAAACAGAAACTTATGGTAACTGAAACAGGCCTCACGTGGTAAAATTAGAAGTATCTTAGGAAAAGTACATAAATAGACTCACAAACAAAACAAACCATTCACCATCCACTGCTTTGCCCCCCGTTCAAAGATCTGCTGGGCTTAGGGCTGTCCACGGCAGGCAGGGAAGCCTGCGAGCCTGGTCCCCAGGGCCCCCAAGCAGAGGCCGGCGGCGGGGCTGGACAGAGAGAATGGCCGCCTGTCGCCAGGCCCCCGTGTGCGGCCCTGTCAGGAAGGAGCCACGCTCCGGCCGGCCTGGCTGGCTCCCCGCTAAGCACTGATGCCGTGGTGGCGGTGGGGGACAGGAGATGAGAGACAGAACAGGGCAGCTGCAAATGAAAATCACCCTGGGGAAGGTTACAACTAGATAAAGTTTTCGACAATAAGATTCCAGAGACTGCTGACGGGAGCAAAGCTCAATATTTTAGTCTCAGTACAAATTTGCTTCAATCTTATACAACTCCCATGCAGCATTGCCCACAGCTGCATGCTGTAAACAACAAACAAATCTATTTCCATCAGCCCTGCTGATGCCAGGAGAAAAGTGCCTGAGCATAAGACATGCACAGATGCAAACCCTCACCTGAGCCTGGCGCTGCCCTCCATTTGGCCTCTCTAACTTAATATCGTTGTTACAAAGCTATTGGTCTCCTGGTAGCGAGCTGGCTCAACGCAGCGCCTCTTCTTCCAGCTAATCTGACAACTCCGATCCAAGAAGCATCAAGGGCCCAATTAAGAAGACACATCTTATCAAGGAGCTTATTTTGCATAACAGAATACAAATGACGAATAAAAATTTAATGTTTAATAACTTAGTACAAAGAGGGCTGTTGATATAGAATGCCTGGAATTTTTATGGAGGCTGTCAGACTTGTGATAAAACTGTTATATAGGAACACTTGGCAAAAAACAGCGTAGAATTTTTCAGTAATGGTGTGTGCATGGTATTGCATTAATTCTTGATAGGGAACTAACTGTAAGCCTGGGAATCAGCCAGTCTGAGTTGCAGTTTAAGATGGTGAGTGTGCGTGTGCATGTGTGTGTGCATGCATGTGTGTGCATGCATGTGTGTGTGCACACATGTGTGTGTGCATATGTGCTCCATTCAGAAGGCTTTGAGGGTGCGGCTAAACATGCTGTGTGTTTCTATCGAAGGGGATCTAAGTGCATTTTAATGAAGATTTTGCTGAGAAGATGCTCAGTCCTTCATAAAGCATTTGGGTGTGTTTTCCCAGAAACAACAGGAAATGACTGGGGTTGTCTTCTGTGTTGACCGCTTAGTGGAAAGGGAGGCCTGGTGCAAAGGGTCTGGCGGGATCGCCTGGTGCCCTGCTCTGGCGCACTGGAGTTTCTTCTTTACCTGTAAGTGAGGGTGAGCAAGTGACACAGGAGGCTGGGATGCAGGAGGATGCTGGGAAATACAAACCATGTTGTTTTCTGGACTCCAATATTTAATCCCAGGCAATAGCTAATATAATACACAAGCCTGAGCCTGAAATATTACTTAACTCTCCACAGAATTTCCCCATTGCTTTGACCAAGAGGGAACCTTTCAAAGGTACATTCATTCAAATACTTATTGAGAGCCTGAACTTGGCTGGGCTTCAGGAGGAAAGCTACAGCTCTAAGAGGCAGCTCTGGAGAGCAGGTAGGACCACAGGATTGACTCTTGGCTCTGTCGTGTGCTGCCTGCAAGACACCAGACAAGTTATTGAAACTTCATAGCTGTGAACCAGGTTATGAATGGGACTACCTGCCTGACAAAGTGATAGCCTACCTGGGCATTTAGCGTGGAGTCAGGAGCACAGCAAACTCTCCATACACATCAGCTTCCCTTCATGCTATCAACACATTTCAGATCAATTGCATCTCCCTCCCAAGCCTGGGCCCACAGGAGCCGTGGTGTCCCCAGTCTGATCGTCTTTAGACTGAGCTAGGAAAAACCCTTTTGACATTATGACTGTGACTCCACAAAATTCCAACGTCCATCAAGAGAAATGGAGCCGTCATCTACCAGTAATGCTTTATTTTTAAAAGTGTCCATTAACCAGGGTTACACTCAAGCTGAATCAGAGTGGAACTCTCTCAGAAGTACATATCACATCTAGATGAACGCAAGATGAATTTTGTACTCATCCTGTCCTATTGCATTAGTGCTATTATATGAGACGCTAAATGAATTTCTAATGATTGGACACTCCAAGGAAAAAGTGACCCCTTTAGAGCAGTCATCAAACTCGATAGGCAGATTGGAAATTGTGGGTTGGGGGCTTGTCCCTACGACAAGAAAGCCAAAACCGAACAAAATGCTACCCTGAGTGTTATTGTGTGGGCTACTGAAAAACATAATTTACTTGATGAGGCTAATATTCAAATGCAAACTTATTTTAGAATTAACACTATAGGAGGGGCTTTTACATGGAGGATTTGTTACAGAAATAAAATCTATCGGTAACACTTTCATTGTTCCATCATTATGAACTCATTTGGTATTCACTGTAATAGCACTGATCATAATGAATTTGTTTGATATTCATGTGGCTCTCCCACACATTAACAGAGTTTCTGTTCTAATTCACCATCCAATGAGCATTAGTTAATGCAGACTTTGGACCAGTAAAGTCGTGCCATCCCATTCTAGAGTCGCCCGGAGCTGTCCTGGGGTTAAGGGACATGTTGATACCGCGTGGTCCTTCTGGCTCCTCCTGGTTCTCCTGCCAGCCCTCAAGCTGGAGACCTTTCTGGATCCCAAACTGGACATAAATGAGAATGGTCACAATTCAATGTTTGAAGCCCAGAGAAGTCAAACTTTTGCCTCTTGATACCACTAGCTCAGCCCTGGCAGATGTTGACATTAAAATCATGTTTCAGTAAGAAACCCAGCCCCACCGGAGCTGCAAGGGACCCAGGAAGGTAGAACAAAATGCTGCTCATACCAGGACACATAAGCTTCTCTACTCTCCAAAATAATTTTCTACAAGAGATTTCAGTGCTCTGCCTTGGTGATTATGCAAATGTTTGTCCTGCCTTAGTGCGCCCGGCCAGGAATGGAGCCAGTTTCTCAGCAGCCCTCACTCACCAGGCATCAAATAGTCCCAACCATCCTACAGAAAAGAAAATCCTACCCATCCTGGCCCAGTTACTTCATCACTCGTCAGGGCACTGGGTGAGGACTCTCTATTAAGCTCTCTGGTAATTAAACTTGTAAAATGTCCCTATGATGTTCCCTAGCTTTGGAGTAATGGATTTACCTGAGATGGCTGCCCAGGAGGGAATTGTCCTGTGATAGGCAAAGAACTGTTCCAGCCGTTACCATGACTCTTTCTGTTTCAATTACCCAAATATTTAATACTTATCCAGTGGTTCCTGAAAACTCATAAGCCAGCCTCATCTTTCTTCAGAGCAGATGCGACCCTGCTTATCCTGAAAAGGGCCTCTGTTTAATCTCTCGGCACTTAGAGAACTCTGACCTCCAGACTGACGACATGACACCTAAACCCACACACCTTATATCTTCAGTGTCTCTGGCAAAGACAAGTCCTTTAACCTCAGGCCTGAGGAGAGAGAACAAAGAAGCAGGCACGCTTGTGCCTTTAAGGAGTGTGTGGGAGGTTGGTAACAGAAACAAGCATGCCTGCCACCCCGTGTGGCTGTCCCCCACACCGTCTTTCCAAACGGAGGGCAGCATTCGGGACCATCTCTCCCTTACTAACTGGGAGTCTTTGGACAAGTTACTTGCCCAAAAGCCATCCGATAGCTCAGTGCTCATAAAAACAAACTGTTCCATCTGCAAAATGGAGATACTGAGCTGGCTGCAAAGATGAAGAAACACAGCCCATCACAGCTCCCAACACAAAGACTGAGCGGGAACAGTATTAGAATTCAGGAGCATCCCATCGAGCTGCGTGTTAGTGTCTCTGCTGGGAACGGTGGTTCCTGCATCGTTCCGCCCACATTAGTCAAGTTGCTGAGCCTCTTTCATCCTCTCTGCAACATGGAGTTTCTTTTCCTTCCAAGTCCTCCTCCCAGGCCCTGATTTCTCCAGTATCAGTGGGTAGAAAGGGGGTGGTGCTTAGGTAGATGTTTAGGTAGACCTTCCCTCAGTGGCTTGGGCTCAGGAGTCTGGCTTCCATGAGTCTTATTCTCTTACATCATTGTCATTTTGCTCTCTGACATAGCAAAGCCTATCCCATTTTAAGCGACAATATTAAGCCATGAAGCTATAATAGAAACAGATAACTTTGAGCATTTTAAACATTAGACCAAGAGAGTCTGAAACTGTCCTCAGAGAGATGCATCTCCAAGTTGCTGGTGTGCCCAGCTCCAAACACAGCTTCCTCCTTGACAAAAAGGGAAAAGATGTCTTGGAGGTTAAGGCTGGCTGGCTTCTCCAGGTGAGCTGACCTTGTCTGTGGATGAATTAGGGTCAGTGCCAGAGGCCGTGAGCTGGCCTGCTCTCCTTTTGTGGTTTCCTGCCAGACCTTAGAGTTATTTCTCGTAGTTTTGGGTAAGATCAATACTCATTGAGCCCAATATAAATATGATCCCCAATGTGCCAAGAAGCAGCCCAGGGGCTGTGCCCCAGAAATTAGCCAACAAGTCACTCTTGTGAGCTGCTTGTAACCTCATCTTGAATAAGTGAACTGTGGTTTGATTCATATCCTTCAAGTGCACACTTTTTTTTTTTTGGAAGTGACACCAAGTTGAGAGAATTCCTCTCTGGAATTGAAGAAATAATGAATGTGGACCTCACCAGCCCCTGGCCTTTTCGTAGTTCATAATGAAAACGAATGTTCATTTTTCCTTTAAAACTGTCTCGAGCTAAATGATACTGACGCTTTCAATTTTTAACATCATAATCAATAAAGGCTGCTTATGCACACTTTGCAAAACCATCAGTTTAGAAGTTTGAAAAAAAAATCTGCATATGGCTGCAGCTTGCTGGCTGGAACGCTCTCGCACTAAATCTTCTGAGTTAAAGTTTTACTGGTGTGTTATGAGTAAAAATGCCTTGTCAGCCATCTGCCAGTTTTTCTCCTAACATCCATATTTCCAACCCTTGCTAAACATTGGGAGCATGCGGCCACAAGAGGCCACCTCTACAATTAAACAGCCGAGTGCGGCAGCAAGAAGCAAGGGCATGTCACAGGAGAACTGTCTAGTATTAATTTTAAAAGTCCATAAAGACTCAGCTCTGACCTATCCAGGATGATAGACTGGCAGTTAAATGGATTAGAAACTGTTAACCCCAGGAGACAAAACAGGAGGAAAATAAAAGCAGAAAAGAAGAAAAGAAAAAGAGAAAACACACACAGCAACAAACAATGCACCAGTGTCAAAAGCTCCAATAAATGCTAATCATGGCTGATTAATCAGTCTCTAATTCCACTGATCCAAAAAGGTTACCGAGTCAATTGTGTAAAATTAGCTCCTTCTCATGTGTCCCTCTGCATTTGGAGTCTCTATCTGTTCATTTGCATCTTTTGCCAATGTTTACGAAGAGTTCAGTTCATTAGCTCTTGAGCATGAAGTCAGAAATTGGAGGGGACTCTGCATTTTCTCACTGAGAGTGTACTTAAAACAAATAGCATCGCTTCCTCAAACATTTATAGATTAAACTAAATGGCATTAATTACTTTAAATCTCCTATTTGTGAGGAGAAAGAAGAGAAAAAAAAAAAAAAAATCCTCTTTCTGAATATCCACAGTTTGCCTGCATAATTGCTTCATTCTCGTCTCCTGTCTTGTATAGATGGGGGCAAAATGTTTAATCATGGAATTAACAGGAAGCGGATTGCACAGAGAGGTAACGAGGCTTGCTGCAAGGAGGCTCACTAACTTTTATAGAGCAGCATTTTGCAAAGCACAGAAGCAGAAGGTTGCTTTTGAAAGTCCTTATTAAAAAGAGATCCCTGCCACATATGTAGGAGCTGTCTTGGGAGATACCTGTTTTACTCGTGTTTGAAAATCTCAAAATCTGCCAAGACAGGTGGAAGGGGGCAAGGCTGGGCAGGCCCAGGAAGTCTGCCCCAGGCTTGTAGGAAAGGTGGGCACTGACGGATGGGGTGATGGGAAGCTCCATCTTGTTTTCCAAAAATCACCCCTCAAGGTGTGTTTCAGACAAGGGAAGCGTGCTCAAAGAAGGAGACAGAGAGCAAAACAAACAAGCAGGTGAATGTGAAAGCCTAGGAGTCAGCTTGGGAGAAGCCACACACCTCCTTCGGAAACGTGCAGCATCCTTGGTCCTTGGAAAGGACAGGTGCAATGCCTCCTGTTCAGACATGACTTACACCGCAGATGTCTCTGGGAGAAGTGGGGATGGGCCAGGAGGAACTCTCCCGAGAGTTGGTTGACCTGGGTGAAACTATCCAGTGTGCAGAGCCAAAGAGATTTGAGACAACATCCTGCTGCTGGACAAACCCAGGATGTCTGCTTGGGGCACTAGCATCCACTCCTGATCCCCAAGTGCTCTCCCCAACTCTGCTGCTGCTGCTGCTGCTGCTAAGTTGCTTCAATCATTTCCGACTCTGTGCGACCCCATAGACGGCAGCCCACCAGGCTCCGCCATCCCTGGGATTCTCCAGGCAAGAACACTGGAGTGGGTTGCCATTTCCTTCTCCAATGCATGAAAGTGAAAAGTGAAAGTGAAGTCACTGAGTCGTGTCCAACTCTCAGCGACCCCACGGACTGCAGCCCACCAGGCGCCTACGTCCATGGGAGTTTCCAGGCAAGAGGACTGGAGTGGGGGCCATTGCCTTCTCCGCTCCCCCACCTCTAGCTGAAGCAAATTCATTTCTTCTGTCCGTGAGCTTCTACTTGTATATATTTTCCTACACAATTTTTAGCTGAAATGTCCTTCATCACGCCCCCAGCAGACATCTCCCTTCCTCAAATTTCTGCATGGATTTGGTCTGAAGGGCTGGAACCCACTGATGTCGACCTCACCCTCCCAGAACTCACACATAGCAAGGGAACTTCAGGTACACAAAGAAGAAATTATCATCAGGTGTGATGTAAGAGCCTCACCTCCCCCAGGAAGCCTCCCTCGACCCCTCAGGCTGTATTTCCGTCCCTCTTTCCTGTGTGACCCTCAGCAAGCCACCAAACACTGTTTCCTAATGATGATTTTTATGTCTATCTACTCCTCTGAATGTGAGTCTTTTAAGGACAGGATAGGTCATCCGCATCTTGTCATCCCCCAGATCAAGCACAGCACTGGATAAAATAGGTGCTCAGTAGGTTGGTTCAGTGGTAAAGAACCCGCCTGCCAATCCAGGAGACACAGGTTCCATCCCTGGGTCAGGAAGATCCCCTGGAGGAGGAAATGGCAACCCATTCCAATGTTCTTGCCTGGAAAATCCCATGGACAGAGGAGCCTGGTGGGCTACAGTCCATAGAGTCACAAAGAGTCAGATATGACATGATGGAGCGACTGAGCACATTCATTTGTTGAATGAATAAATGAGTGAGTCTTGGCAATATGCTGTGCAGAGAGCAGAAGTTTTTCTTTCCAGGTCTTACATATCATTATTCAGAACTGGGTCCCTGATGCCTCTGGTCCCAGGAATTAGGTTTGCAGAGTGTGGAGTCTGTTATAAAGTGTACATATTAATCAAGTCTATGATGAGGTTATTAAAGGGAATGTATTGCAAGACCTGGATTTGGGGACTAATGTAACGGGAAGTTACTCCTTACCTTCATTTTCTTTTATTTATCTGTCAGCTGAATACCAGTATCTTGAGGGCAGGTCTATCTTTTTATCGTCTTGCACATAATATCTGGCACAATTCTGACTCATAGCTGATGCCTAGTACAGGTTTGCAAATGAATCAGTGGGTGGGCTTGGGGCCTAAGACCTGGAGCCCCAGGCTTGTGTTACGACAGATCAAAGGGCCAGAGAGTGTCCTCCAAAGCTTCAGAGCCCAAGTACAGTCTGAAGGTAGCAGGAGAGGTTAAAAATCACTTTACACCAAAATCATCCTTGTAAATGCCTTGGAATGACATCCTATTGGAGACTACAGAGGCCTCTCCATCGGTTAACACACCACTTTCCCCTCCAGTTTTGGAATACAATGCTGCCTGGGGAAGGGGCACCCGGTGAGGCAGCTAACCTGACCTGAGGAGTCATGTGGTATAAAAATGCATGTCTTTCCCCGTGCTATCCTGTAATGGAAAAGAATTTTTAAAAATATACCTACACATGTAACCGAGTCACTTTGCTGTACAGAACAAATTAACACAGCATTGTAAATCAACTGCACTTCAATAAAATAAAAAATACGTGCCTTTCACTTGTAAAATCACACTCTTGGGAATAGTGGTCTGGACGGCCAGATTGAGGCAGGTGGCAAGAGGTCCAGGCACTGGAGGGGGAGAAGAGAGTTACGGAGGATCCGCTCCCAGAGTCACACCACCCACCTTATGCCAACCCTGGCCAACAGAAGCAGCCACATTGCCCACACTGTTCCTGCCACTGTCACTGTCCCATGGAATCCCCCAGGGCTCCCCGGGAGCACTGAGGAAACAGCAGAGGCTCAAGTCCATCCACGTGAATGACCCAAGTGGGGGGCTTGCAAGTCCCCGTCCTGCTGTTTCTGGACCCTCCCTGAGCTTACATCTAGGTGAGCTCTGAGCAGAGCCAAGGTGTGCTCACCTGGGGTGGAGAGAGGGGAGAGGAGGCTCGTTGCAGCAGCTACTCGGCTCTCCTCAGCCTCCTGATTAATCGTGTTTTTTTCTTAGCTCTCTTTTCCCTGATAAACCTTTGCAGGAGAGGAGCTCTCGCAAACAGCTGGAGGAAGTCCCTTTAGCAGGTGGAATCTGGCAGGCGGCTTCCCAGACCCTGCCGCCAAATCACTCAAGCTCCTACTTAAATGGGGTGGGGGGGAAAGAGGGACTCTCTGAGGCAGCCTGGATTCCGGCTTCCTGTTGAATCCACAGAAGGATAAGGGATAAAGGCGGAGGCCAGGGAGAGGGGAGAACTCCCGCCAGCACTCAAGAGCTTTTGGGTCTCAGATCGCTCTTTTCTGCCAAGGAGATTTTTATATTTGGGGTACCAATTTCTCTTTTGCTCTCTTACCTCCTACGTTTCATTTTCGTCTGTGTGGCAGGGGAGTCAGGGGCTATTTTCTTGGGAATAAATATACGTTCTCTTTTCTCCCTGATCTTCCCTCACCTCCTCTGTTCTCACTCTAGCCCTCTGTTCCTTGTTGCATTCAATCTGGAGTCAAATGTAGAAGAAAACAGGAAAATCAAGGGCTTTAAAATATATCTTTTTAGTGGAATATTTTAAGCATTTTTTCCTGACCTGAAACTTGAGAAGACATTTGTACAGTACCAGGCATATCTGGTTTAAAAACCTCATCAGTATTTGGACTCTCTCGCTCATGGACAAGGTCCCCCATCCCAGGGGAAAACAGCTCAGGAGCCGACGTGCGGTACCCAAAGTTCCTTTCTGGTGCAGAGTTTGGGCTCGGGCTCCCTTCACTCGTTTGTCTGTATTTGTGGTTTTGTTCTTCCCTGATGGTAGGGGAACCAGCCATGGTCTGTGTGTCAAGAAGCAGGATGGGGTGCTGTTTCTTAGCTCAGCAATGGACCCACCAGGAAGCTCACATGTCTAAGCCAGAGTGGGAACTGAAGGGTTTCTAAGACCAGAGGTGAGAAGTGCTCTCTGCACTGGAGAGTGAGCACGAGTTGTTCTTAGGGCAGGCTAAAAGATTTCAATATGCGTGACAGCTGAGATGGATTGGTCATAGTGTCCTGGGCTGCTGGGTTGGGAGGGGCCATGGTCCTGCAGAGCTGAGCAGGAAAGTTTGCTTTTGCTGGGACAATGATATTGGCCATGAATCCTACAGAGAAGAAATGTCTCCACCTATTTCCTTCCTGGGCCCAGAATCTCGAAATTCATTTTTCAATCGTAGGCAAAGCCTTTCAGAAGTCAAGAAACACTCAATAAATCCCTATCGAATACATTCATCAACTAATTTAGCTTTCTCCGAGTCACCATGTTGGCAAATTGAATACTCCATGGGAACTGCTCTTTCCATGGGGCTTAACCACTTCCCTCCCTCACCCATTCTCACTGTGGTTTGTAAAGGGCTCTGAGATGCTAGAATTGACTTGGTTGTTTGAGTTACCCTGACAATGATCAGCAAAAGAGGGTATACGCATCCTCTGAGGGGAAATACAATAATGTGAATGGCGGCGGTTGCCTTTTCTTTGACGCTTTTGAGTAGCAACATCCATTTGCACTGCCACTTGAATACACATAGAAAAAAGACAAAAGGAGAAAGGTAAAGATTATGAGATGTATTTCCTATAATATTTAATAATCACATTGAAACACTGACATAAATTGTGCCGCATTTACAAATCTCTGTTTCCTTTGAAAATTACACCCCAGCATTTAATTCACCAAAATAACTCATTTTATACAGCACAACAATGTAGTAAAATAACTCATCTCGAATATGTGGATATGAATAGATTTAACACATCTGCATTGAACAAAATGAATTCATCTAAAAGCTGAGAAACTGCTGTTCTCTTTCGAGAGTTACCGATTATTTTACCATTCCCTTCAGTTTACTTGTTTGTTTTTGTTAAATTACTTTAGGAATTAGGAAATGAGAAAAGCAGAAATACTGGGTAGGTTTTTCTCTACTTGGAATAGGGGGAAAGAGGCATAAATAATCATTTGTATTATACCTTATTTCATGAAAAATTATATTTACAATTGTGTGGAGACCAGGGAGACCCCTCCACTCACTATAGGTTGTTTTGTTTAATCCTTGGAAAATACTGTATTTCCATTACAACGTTCTGCCAACAGAAGTTTAGATTATTTTTGAAGCTGAGCATAAAGTGCTAAAAACAAATCAGAGTTCAAGTGCATTTCTGGGTTCCCCCAGGAGGAGGAATTCTTTTGCAGACGTGGAGTAGTGCCCCTGAAAAGGAGATGGAAAAGGTGTTGATCACTTCTCAGTTCTGACGCAGGGCTATGGGCACCCACCCCGTGTGCCACGGAGGAACCCCCAAGACTGAGGTGTGATTTCTGGCCCTGCCTTCTGGGTAGCAGAGGCATCCTCAGAAGCAGGGCCCATCTGTGGTGGATGGTCTGGGGATGGCCAGGTGAGCCAGGACCACTGCTGGAGGGGAAAGGCAAGCTCATGGGCCAGGTGAACACATTCGGTGGCCAAGGTGGAGCTAACCATTTCTGGGTCCTGTAGAGCCTCTCCCATGCACAGCGCTTTGAGGGCAATGAACGGGATCTATTGGGCCTCCCCATTAATGCCATGGGTCCCCTTCTCCATTGCTGGTGCAGCCAGCAATTCTCTCTCTGTGAGCTGGAACAGAAGAGGGACCATATTGGTGTAGAAGGATGTAGCCACGGAAGGCTCCAATATTTTGATGCAGAGTCTAGGAGGAATAACTTCCAGGCCGTCTCTCCTCCAGCCACAACTTCCAGTCCCTGGACTGTAAAGTGCAGAAGCACAAACACAGCTACCAAGGTATAGATTCTCTATCTTCATGAGTTTTTTTCCTCAAACAAATATTGTCACCCCTCTAACAGGAATTTTTATCAGTAATCCATTGCTGTTGAATCTCTCCAAAGCATTCAACTTCATTTTTATAGGGGAAAAAAATCTATTTTTCTCATTCTCATTTAATCAATTTGCACAATTTATTAAACTGTGTGAAGATAGTTGAAAGAAAACCAGGTGCAAGTAGGTTTGAGAATAAACTCATCTGGAGTCCTGATAAGCATTTCGTTCAGCCCATGGGCCCCGGGCTTGAGCACTCAGGATGCTGTGGGCCTCTGTTAGTGCCACTTCCAGAAGGAATGCCAGCTCTGGCTATCTCTGAGTTGGTGAAGAGGTCAAGGGCTTTCTGGGTCAGACTGGGTACAGTTTAAGAGGTATTCAGGAATAGTTGGGGCCTCCCAGGTGGCTCAGTGGGTAAAGAATCCAGCTGCAATGCAGGAGATGTGGGTTCAATTCCTAGTTCAGGAAGATCCCCTGGAGGAGGGCATGGCAGCCTACTTCAGTGTTCTTGCCTGGAGAATCCAATGGACAGAAGAGCATGGAGAGCTGCAGTCCATCAGGTCACAAACAGTCGGATATGATGAAGTGACTAAGCACATACTCACGTAGGGAATGGCTAGGCAAGGCTGAGACATACAAGCAGGGATCAACTGATGGGGCCTTGAATTAAGTCATTTAAGAGATTATCCTGGGAGCTACTGATAATTTCTCCGAAGAAGCCTTTTTATCCAATATGCCTTTTAGAAAGCTCACTCACTTCAGATAGGGAAGGTAAACATGTGATAGCTTGGATTGTCCTTTCATGTTCTTTTTCCTTCCATGGGATGGGATTGTAAATTTACAACTTTTGTGATGTGATTTTGCCATGGCCTGACCATGTGATTGCTTTAGCCTATGAATGCGGAATGCACATGATGTGACCACAGGCTTCATATGTGTTTGCCTGATTAGGCTTGCCCTCTCCCCTTCCTGCCATCTGCTGTAAGAAACACTTGCCCTAGGGAAGTCACTGGGCCTTCAACCTGAGCCCTGGAAGGAGGGGCACGTGATGCAGACCCAAATCTGACCTGCAGTCTGGAGCAAAGTCACCACATACAGCCCATGGTCCCAGAGTGAGAAATGCACATTTGCTGTCATAAACCATTGGGATTTGAGGGGTTTTTGTTACAAAGCATAACTGTGAAGAATGACTAAAACAGAACTGAATAGAAGTTAGTGAAACAAGAAGCAGGGAAGCCATCATTCTGCCTCACCTCATTCGGTGACCTTGGGTGAGTGCCGGCCCTACCCTGAGGTCCATTTTTCTTACTGACAAGGTGAGGAAGCTTTAGGAGATGGTCCCTTGATGTCTTGTATGCTTCTGCAGAGGAAGAGATAAGAGCATCATCTAGCCTACAGGAGAGATGATTTCCATCATGTTCACCAGGAAATGGTCCAGGCCCTCCTGCAGCTTGCAGTCCACTGCTTGCTTTGTAAGCAGGCAGGACCCAAGGCCACCCAGAGGCAGCCTGTCCCAGTGCCCCTGGAGTTGCCACAAAGTGCCCAACTCCCCATTAGCCTGGGCACACACATCCTGAACTCCTCTCCTGCCATCTCCCTGATGCTGGGGCCATAGCATCCCCAGAGAAGAACGTCGTATGAATGTTATGGGGCCATTCATAACAGACGGGAAACTTTATGCCAGGAGCCAGCCCTGGAAGGAACAGCTTCGGGGTGGGATTTCCCAGGAAGGGTGATTATCACGGAGTCAGTAATAAGGATGGAAGCGCGCCACGAGAACAGTGGGAGAGGCCTCCCGGTGCAGTCAGATTAAGGTATGTCGCCTTCTTCAACGCCAGGGCCACTGTCAGAAAGGCAACTTCATCTAACTAATTAGCAGGGTTTGCCACTTTACAAATCTGCCGTGGCTTTCTTGGCACGGAACAGCTGCTTAGGCAAAGAGCTGTAGGAACCTATTAAAACTCACAGGCCTGAGAAGGCAAGAAGGGGAAGTGAGGGGGAGCTTTAAAGAGAGAGGGTGGAGGAAGGAAACTTCCCTGCACAGGTCAGCGACAGCTCCCTGGCTCTGCCCCGCTTCCAGGCAGGAGGTGGGTGAAAGGATGTCAGGGGGACCCTCCCTCAGCGGCAGCCGGCTCCATTGTGCTCACTAGGCTTTTCCTCTGGAAATGCTCTCAGTTTTTAAAGCAGCTTTGAAGAAATGCTCTCTCGTGGACGGCAGCCTGTCACTGCACCCTGTCATCCATCTAGTAATTAAAATCTGACTGATTTACTGACTGGCACCGACCATCACAGCCCAGGAGTCGGCTGATGTTCATCTTTCCCAAGGCTGAATTGACTTGGTGGGAAGAGATGGCCAATTCCCGAGCTGAGCTGTCACTCAGCTGCTGTGGAATCCAGGAAGACAGCTAACAGAGCCCTCGCCAGCCATCTTTGGTTTATTTTATTCTAATATTTATTGCCACCCAGAAAATAAACATAATGCAGACGAGTTAGGGGGAGCAGCGCTGGCTAAGCCATAGGGCTGGCGGGGAGGTCAGGCAAGCAGTGGGCACAGCAGCTGGCTCGTGGGGAGCTGTGGGAATGCCATTTGTTCTTCATGTACAAACGGTTGATGGGGGCTGGGGGTCTGGAGCTTTAAAAAGCCAGATGATTAAGTGCTCATGGAAGAGCAGTGACAGGGTGCGTTGAGGGTGCTGATGGCAGAGGGCCCTCAGAGTCAGGCATGGGCTCCGGATGCCCTGAACTGCCCTGCAGCCACTGGGGTGAACCAGCTTCTCCACCCTCCACCCTGGACGGGGAGCAGGCCCGCCCGCGCTGTCCTCTCATCATGTTGGCTTTGCTACATCAGGCCTGGGACACGGCCCATTCTGACTGTTCTTGCATAAAGCTATACAGAGAGCCCCTTAGAAGCAGCCTCTGGCCCCCATGAACTACCCATGCTCCCCGACAACTCGGTGACCCCTTGCCTTCTCCAGCATCTTGTCCAACCTTCATGTTTTGTTCTTGAAAGTCTGTGTGAGGCTACACACAGTGTGTACAACTCAGAAGGCATCTAACCTCAGGCTTCCTGGAGCCCATGGGCCAGGGGGACGCCGGAGACATTCACCAGGTAAGGACAAAGAGATTCACACCTTCAATCCCACAGAGGGTGCTAAGGAGCAGGGGGAGCCCAGGGCCCTCTTTGTGGACTTGGGGAATGCATGTCCCTGCTACCCCAGCTCAGGGCCAGGATGAGAAGGGGCGCCAGGCACACAAGTGTGGGAGCTAAGGTGGCCTCACCCTTGGGCCACACGACGCAGGGCTCAGCCAGGATTTCTTCAGCTTTCTTCCCTGGCACCTCCCAGCCTCACTCTGTGCTGGCCCTGCCTGAACATTCCCCTCTCACCTTTGCTGAAGCAGAAAGGGTTGGATCCCACGCTTTTCAGGCAGCCACATCTCCCAGCTGACAGATCCATCAGCCCTCCTGACGCCTAAATCACAGAAAACCAAAATACGCGTGTATCGTGTGGCAATGCACCCACGCATCACTGGGCTGGCTGTCCGCTGTGTATATTTGTGTACAAGCCAAAAATAATATAACATTATACACATATACATTTTAAACAAAAATGATAATATTGCACATGCACACTCTTTTTAAAACAAAGACAATGACTATCTCGTCAGGGAAATAGGGAGGAGCAGAGGGCTCCCTGCAAGAGAAAGGAGTTTTCCTGGTGTATTTGCTCCCCTAACCCTGTCTCCTTGGGGTGCCCTCTTCTTTTGCTTCTGGGATAAGCAATCCTGTGAGGGCAGGAAGTGTGTGCGGGGGTGGCGGCTGGAGGAAGGGGAGACAGACCAGAGGAGCACCCCATCTCACAGGACGAGCTCACTGGAGCCCAGCCAGGTCTGCGCCATCAGAGGCCACAGAGCAAGTCCACAGAGAGCTGAGGCTGACAAGAACCAGGGCTCCAGCCCCTTCTGGACTCTTCCCACCACCTCTGAGGCCAAGGGTTTGGTTTCATTTGTTTGTCTCCTTAAATCAGTGCATTAATTCTAGATCCCAGTGGAACAAAAAACATCAGAGCTCATAAACCAGGTACTAACATGGAGAATGCCTAAAACATTTAGACCAAAGGACTTTCTTAGCCATCAAATACCTTGTCCTTCACAGCTTGACTCACCTCCTAAACACTGATGCGAATTTAGGTGTTCTCCCCACCCCACATCCACCTCATCTCTCAGCTGCTGCCAGCCACCTGCATACCTCTGTCTGCTCAGCACAGCTCCCCAGACAGAGGCATCTGCTCGACTAAACGACAACTCCTGGGAGGAGGGGAAAACAGACACACAGGTCCAGTTATTACAGAAACCCCAGGGTGCTCTCCTGGTTTAGCACTGAGCATCCCCAAAGATGCTGCCCTCTGGCAGAAAAGCACCTCCTTCACCCAGTTAGACACCCCAAGGGGAGAAGGGAATCCTGGATTCTGGGTCTACCTGCCCACCCCCTCTGCAAAAGTTGAGAACAGGGGCAAGAAGAGTGGAAGTTCATGTTTTTATTTTGAGTAAATCAATTGGCTAATCAGGGTGGGATTTTCCATCTGGGAGTTGAAAGGGCAAAAGGAGAACAGTTAATTTTTCAAGCCATCACTTTAAAATACAGCCCCCTGTTTGCGAGCTGCGTTTGATGCAGGGTCCAGGCGGGACATCAAGAAGCAGTGTCAAGGCCAGAACAAGCATATTTTAGAGTAACAGCAAGTAAATTAAGCCAATTAAGCATTCTTAATGCTTAGGATTTTTTTTTCTTTCTTCCAAGAACTCTTGCTTTCAAGACAGAATCTCTCTCTCTTTTTTTTTTTTTTTTTTTTTGAATTCACACCCTTGATTTTCACCTGCATTTCTCTGTTGAGAGGGACTGCATGGACTGGTCCTGGTGAGGGTGGGAGCCCAGCTGTCCAAGAGCAGGAAGTTTGTCCTGTCTTAGGGGGTTCTGGCTCTAAAAAGGGGGCAGAGGGTGGCTAGGGGAGGACTTTTTAAAGGCATAAGCCACAACAAATGCAGAAGGCTCCATATTTGATCTCCCAGATAGAGGTTTAGTGAGGTGAAGTGAGATAAAGAAATGAAAACATTTCTGGAAATTCTCAGGAAGAAAAGGTGCAAGATAAATGCAAGTTACATTTATGACTCTTTTATGTTAACATTGTGGGTGGTCTTAGAGCACATGGCCCATTCACTCAGCTCCTGATCATGACACTGAGATTTGTGAACTGATGAAGCTGTGGAGTGATCACCGAAGTGAGGCGATGGCTCCACCAGCCACTTTGCTAAGGGGGCCAGGAGGTCACTGCCAAGCAGGAGGAGAAGCCGTGCAAATTCAGGTTTCTCAGATTTTTCTGATGGTTCCCTGTGTAAGCTCAGCCTTACAGTCACCCCACCACTCCCATTTTTCTGAAGAAAAGACCTGATGATAACAAACAATTGAAAGTCACAAAATAAGCAAGTATAGCTAGCAATGCACATAAATTGCATACTGTTTACTCTATGAGCAATGAATATGAGCATATATGCACTTGGTTTTATTTTATAAAACAATGCCTCATAAACTGAACACCAGCCCAGCAATTTTATTACATTTACCTTGATAATATGTTGCAAGCCATTTAAACAGAACAAATTCACTGGCAGACCATCGCTTGTGAAGTATGACTATACAAGCACAACGGTTTGGGGATAATGTATAAATCGGTTTTAGTATTAGGGGTAAGGATGATTCACATTCAAGCCGCAATGCAAACGCATCTTTGACTTAAAAATGTTTAACTTGGAGGTCAATATCGCTCTTCCTGGAAAGGTGTACCCCCATACAGTGCTTCTCTGGTATCTCAGACTGTAAAGAATCTGCCTGCAGTGCAGGAGATCCGGGTCCGATCCCTGGATTGGGAAGATCCCCCAGAAGAGGGCATGGCAACCCACTCCAGTATTCTTGCCTGGAGAATCCCATGGACAGAGGAGACTGGCGGGCTACAGTTTACAAGGTCACAAAGAGTCAGATACAACTGAACCACTAATACTTTCACTTTCCACCGTTATGATGTAGAGTAGAGCTATGGCCAACTGCAAACTAATAATGAAGCAAACTTTAATGCAATTTATAAATTAAAGAAGCAAGATTGGCAGCCTTTGAATATTATGATCTACTCGAGAGACTGGTCATGGAGTGTCCTTCTGGAAAATCAAAGAAACATCAGGGCTCTGCATGGGGGTGGGTGCATCGATGCCACAGACTCGGTAGGTGATGCCTCCACGGACACTAGTACAGTCCCCATCCCCACTTGTGAATTCTTACATTGACCTTCCTAATGAGTTACTGGTAACTAGCACTCGGTACTGAAAAGTTGATGTAATTCACCTTTAAGAGTCAAAAACAGGATTTGTCCTCCAGGGACTCTTATGAGAAAAAAGTGGAAATTACCAGAAGGGAAGCAGTAGTTAAGTGTTATGCAAATTCAGAAGAAAAAGGTGACTTCCACCTGGAGGAAATTGACATAGACGGGACAACAGGGATGATGGCTGGGGGAGTAAAGTCCTAGAGGAAAAAAAAAAAAAAAGAGCAAGGCAAGAAGGACCCATTTGGCTGGAGAGGGGTGTATACAGGAGAGTAACAAGCTGAAGGCTTGGTCATTATCTAATGAAAATGTAAATAGAGCTAAATGATAGGTTTGCAACATGCGACGTGCAGAAACTGATGCTAAGCACTGCATTCTTACAGAGCAGTGTTTGGATAGTTAATGCAGAATCCTCAGGATAACTCCTGGTGCAGCTGAGAATGGACAGGCATAGGCCAGCACTGTGGTGGAGATTTAGAATTTCCTAAGCAAAAGAACGGGCTTCCCAGGTGGCACTAGTGGTGAAGAACCCACCTGCAGTGGAGGACACATAAGAGACACGGGTTCGATCCCTGGGTCAGGAAAATCCCCTGGAGGAGGAAATGGTAACCCAGTCCTGTATTCTTGCCTGGAGAATCCCATAAACAGAGGAGCCTGCTGAGAGCTACAGTCCATAGGGTTGCAAAACAGTCGGACACGACTGAAGCGACTTAGCATGTACGCAAAAATAAGGATAGCATATCTTACTGGAAAACTTGAAGCAAGATCCCATAATAGGCATCTGTAAGGACTAGATTAGGAAAACCTCTTCCCCACCCCTTCCCCAGGACCCAGGGCAGGCTCTCAGGGAGAGTTCTGTAGGGACTATTACTTTGGGGGACTTTACCTACTCCCAGATGTACAGCTACAAGAAAATCAAAGAAATGGGTGGGAGCTAGAGCCCTTCTTTAATATAGCTTAATGTAATCAAGTTTTTCAGGGCTCAAACTGAGTAAGCTGGGAATCAAGGGCTCTGAGTTCTAGTCCAGCCTCTACCACACACTGGCTGCACACACTTGGAAAGGGGGGCATACCTCTGGGACTTCATTCTCTTTCCTAGAAAAGGTGGGGATAGCAACCTCCCTACAAGGTGCTGGTGAGGAGCAAAAGGAGTTATGGGGGCAGAGAGTCTTTAGCAAACTCAGAGCATGATGCATCCTTCTGTGTATTTCAAGTGTCCTCTGCACCAAGAGAAAGGAAGGTCCCCCAGCACTGCTTACCCAGCATCCTGTACCCACGAGTCTACCTGGTCTTAGAAAGCAGGGCCTTTGCAAGAGCCCTCAGAGGTAAGTTCCAGAGAAACCCCCATCCCCATCGTGGACTCACCTCCTGAGGAAATGCTGTTATTTCCACAAGGCCCCTGAAGGCACAGCTCAGCTTCTGACTCAAAGAAAGCACACGCCTTTATGGTTTGGTTTTTTTTTTTTTTTTTTTTCTGAGAGAAAGACCTCATCATCTCAATCAGAAAGCAATGTTTTTAACACTCTCCCATATTATTACACTCAGCACTGTTTCCAAATTGATGATGTTACTTAATCAGACACACTAGTGTTCTTGAAAGTGTTTAAAACAAAGCACTAAAGAATGCTTTACCGTCGTTTGGCTTTTATTTCAGTGTCTAATCAAACCTCATATACTTCCTACTGTCTGCCAAAGTGATTTCTAGGTACTCTTCAGATGTTTTCCTCACATAATCCAGCAGGGGAGGGCGGGAAGGGACGGAGAGATGGAGCGAGGAGGAAGGAAGAGCGAATGCAGAAAAGGTGGCATTCCCTGATGGATCCGGCACTCGTGGCAGGCTCGGAGGCTGTCCCAGCCCCTCAGAGGGCCAGGAGGCAGTCACGGCGGTGCCCTCCTCGGCCCTGATTCCCTGCCTCACGCACACCTGAGGGTCGGGCCCTTGCATCTAATTGGCCGTCTGGGCTGGTGAACGTGGCCTGTCCTGCCAGCCCTCTCGCCGGCCACAGTGACAGCTGTTTCACTTCCCTGATGTGAGTGGCGCCAAGGAGCGTTGACACATGATCAACTTCTCTCTAATATCCTTCAGCCAACCTGACAGTTGTCCGGCAGAGGCTAGTCAACTCAACTGCCAGCCCTCACGGAGGCGTTGGGGGACAGCTTCCGAAGACAAACAGGCAGGAGAGACTTCAAATGAGGCTTTTGTTTTCTTCCAGTTGGTGACTTGAGAACTGATGCAAATCTCGGGACTGATGGCTATGTTAGGGACCGCAGGGAGGGCTTGTGGAACGCAGGCAACGTGAGCTGCTGCATTTGGGAGGCACAGTTCAGCTGGCTCTGAGACCAGACCATCAGTCTGGTCCACCTGGGGTCAGGCTAAGAGATGACCTCTCATAGGGGATTCCAGCCTTGTCTGGTCTGCAGTTTCAGGACAGCACGCAGCTTTTTCCTATTCTCACCTACCTTTCCATTATATAGTTTAAGGTGGAGGAAACACTCCAACAAACTACACGAAGTTCAGACCCCTCAAAGTAGGCAGAAGTATCTCTCATTCCTTGGGGCTTCCCTTGTGGTTCAGCAGTAAAGAATCTACCCGCAATGCAGGAGGCACAGGAGATTCAGGTTCAATCCCTGGGTTGGGAAGATTCCCTTGAGAAGGTACATGGCAACCCACTCTGGTATTCCTGCCTGTAGAATCCCATAGACAGAGGAGCCTGGCAGGCTACAGTCCATAGAGTCGCCAAGAGTCAGACACTACTGAAGACCAAGTCCTGTGGGCTTTCCTGTGCTGGGACCTCTTGCTACCTCCTCGGCCAAGCCTCTCAGTGCTAGGGGCCCCTCTCTCTTATGCTTTGCCTGGCAGAAGGACAATGCTAAGACAGCATCTAGGAAGCATGAGCTCCATTTAAAGCTGCCTCATTATTTAGAAGTGAGACCAGAGACACCTTGTGGCACTGGAGTATCTGGTCCCAGAGAGTTCCACTTTCCACCCTCTGGTTCTGACACGCTCCAGAAATCAGTGAGCAGTCGGGAGTCGGGAGAGGAGCAAACCCCAACTTAAGACAAGGTGGCCAGCCCATCTCACTGATCCTTTTCAGGGATCAGAACTATTTTGGCTGTAAGTGACAAAAACCTAGCTGAGATGCACATAAAAAAGGAGGGTTGCTGTGTAAGAATTTCAGTGTCTCAGTGAACCCATTCACCACAATCCAGCTGAACGTGGAGAATAACTGAGATTTAAACACTTCCAGCAGCCTCTCTCTCTTCTCACTGCTCGCTTCCGTCAGTGTTCTTCCCAGCCCTCCTCCCTCCCTTTGCCCATTAACTTTTCCTTGTGATTAAAGCAAAACAAACAACCAGCAGTCCTTAAAGTTTAAATTGTATAGCCCAACAACTTTATTAGAAAGTAAATACTGTCCTCTTTTTCTCAGTTTTATTTCTAAGATTCTCAAGAAAGCTTGTGATTGGCCGCACTTGGTCATATGTCCCTTGCTGACCCAATAAATCATGCCAGAGTATGTGTCATGTGCAGCTAATGTAGCAGCTTTTGTGGGCAGCATACAGATGGTGGGGCGTTCCAGTGATCTCAAAGAGGGAGGCACTGGGCAGAGGAAGTCGTAGCTGACCAAGACATGGCTCTTGCTTAAGGAGGAGCTATATAAAGCCATTCACTTCACCCCCATGTTCATTGCATCATTGCTTGTAATAACTAAGTTGTGGAAACAACCTGGTCTTTTGATGGATAAAGCAAATGTGGTAAATAGATGATAGATTGATAGATAGAAAGAAACTGCAGTATTTTCCAGCCACAAAAAGGAATGAAATCTTGCCATTTGTGACAACGTGGATGGACCTCGAAGGTATCATGTCAAGGGAAGCAAATCCAGTGGAGAAAGACAGATACTGTATGATCTCACTTATATGTGGAATCTAAAACCAAAACAAACAAAAAAAAGAGTTCATAGGTACAGACAACGGATTGATGATTGCCAGAGGCAGGGTTTTAGGGACGGGCCAAATATGTGAATAGGGTCAAAACTATAAATTTCTAGTTATAAATTGAATGAGTCAATGGGGATGGAATGTGAGGCATGGCAACGATAGTAATACGGTTATTGCATGTTTTAAAGCTACTAAGAGAGTGGATCTTAAAAGTCCTCATCACAAGAAAAAAATTTGTAATTGTGTGTGAGGGTGGATGTTAACTAGATTTATTGTGATAATTTCCCAATATGCATAAATATCAATATACACCTGAAACTAATATAATGTAATGTCAATTATATCTCAATAGAAAAGTTCACTACAGACAAATTTTATTAAATTCCATGTAGGCTTTAATCTGGCATGACTTTGAGCTGGAGTTTAAAGCTATAGTTGTTGGTTAGTAGAATATGGTCTTTTTGTTTAGCCTGTGAGAAATAATTAAAAGTATTGTTCTCCAAAACAGCCAGTGACATCACACAAATTTCAACTGGCACTCCTGAAGAAACAGCGGAATTGTCTGCTCAAGGATCATGAAACAAACCTGTCTCCAAAGCAGCTAGGGCTGAGAGAAGAAGTGAATAGTGAAGCACGGTCTCCCTGGGGCCCTCCTGTTCTCCACTCTGCCTCTGTCCTCCTGGGAACCCAGCGAGGCTGCCCCACCCTCCTCGACTGAACAAGCAGGCTCTGACCCCGCGAGGTTCTGCAAACTGAGCAGAAGCCAGTCTGCGGTCCACAGGGGCTCCAGAGATGTCTATGGGACGTGGGCAACCTGAGAATCTAGCAACTGTGAACCTCATGAGCCCTGTGGATTTAGAGTATCGTTTTGGATGTTTCTGTACAGAGAGTCTGGGGAAGAGAGGAGGAGACTGCCTTCTGATTAAAGGCAGGTGATGAGTGTGCAGGGAGCTGGAGAGCCTCCAGCTGGGTGGGTGCTGAGGGCTGGTCTTGAACTTGACCCGGATGTACTCTGGCTTCCTTCAGAGCTGCCTAGACAGGGGTGTGCGTCCACTCCAATGGCACAAGCTCCCTGAAAAGTCTGACTTATGAGCAATGTCTTATAGATGCTTGCCTCAGAACACCTCGTCCGAGTCCATTCATCAACCAAAGAAAAAAAGGTGCTTTTTGCCTTAGATGTCAGGACTGTGTCATGTGTGTTTTCTACATGGACAAAAACATCTTTTGATTAAAAAGAAAACTTCTCACACTCGGGGTGACCCAACAGCTGAAGAAGGGTATCCAAGCTCTGCCAGTGACACATTTGGACTGGGGTGTTCCTAATCATTAGACACAAGTCCCCACATCTCTTTCTGAGCAGTGCTATGGCAGAGGAAAGTTAAAATGACTGTTCAAAGTATGTCTTTAACATTCCTCTGATGGGATGGCAGCTGCCCCGCCCACACGAGGTGGGCTGCAGGACAGCGCGTGGCCGCCTGCCTCATCTCTGGGCAGTGCTGTCAGAGGATGGGGCCGTGGGCTGTGCAGGGATCGCTCCCACAATCAAGGTCTCCCCCAGCCAGCCCCCTCTCCTGCTGCACCTCCCGGAGCTGCGCCCACCTCTGTGCCCACAGCTCTCCTCCCTGCCTCCCTGCCTCCCTCCCATTGCCCTCCCCCAGGCTCCCCACCCATCTGTCCTCCCCTGCCCTGCCCCTTTAGGCCCTGAACACCCGTCTCCAGCCCTGGCCGTGGCTCCTGTCAGTCACTCTTCAAGGCCCAGGCCTCTCTTCACTCTCCCGACCCCAGACCACAGACATTTCTTGGTGACAGCTCTGTGATTCCTTGACGCTCACCACTGCAGCATTCAGAGAACACAGGGCTCCAAAGCATCCTCCAGGCAGACAGCAAGAAGGTGAATCCAGCCCAGGCCTTTTGTCAGTCAGCTAGACTGTTGCCGCCACCAGTAGCTCCTAGTTGGAAGTTGGGGTTACAGCTCGCTTCTTCTCTCCGCCTGCATCCAAACACTTTTTTTTTTTTTTTTTTTGGCCATGCCAAGCTGCACGTGGGATCTTGGATCCAGATCAGGGATAGAATTTATGCCACCTACAGTGAAAGCATGGGGGCTTAACCATTGGACCACCGGGAAGTCCCCCTCCATACAAGTTTATTTCTGTGTTTATCAGCTTAAGTATAGATCATGCAGGGGAACATGCCTTATCTTCGTTATACACAAGGATAAATTTCCCAAGATAGAAGATCCTCTTTGTTGGCTCAGTGTACACGCACTAAAATCTCCTGGATTCAGATTTCAGAGTATTTGCTGGGCTCTGAGTACATGCCCTGATTAAGAGGCAGCTGCCATAGTAGTGAAGAACACGGGTGCCAGCACCAGAGGTCTCAAACCCCAGCTCTGCCACGTACTGGCCCAGTGATCCTGGATGAGTAACTTCATCACTCAGCACCACCTCCTTGGCTCGCAGTGAAAACAAAATGAACAAATATCCAGAGCATTGAGACCAGAGTCTGGCCATAGCAACTGCTGCCTAAGCTGCTATTATTATTTCTAATTGGTACAATCATATGTGTTTCCACCTTGAATTGTTACAAAGACGGTGCTGTAAACTGGTTATTTCTGTGCCCATTTGGTATATAAAGACATTGAGGGTGGAGAAGTTCAAACAATTTTCCCAAACATATACCACTAACTAGCACCAAAAAGTCTTCCCTGATGGCCCAATGGGAAAAACTGCCTACCAACCAGGAGATGTGGGTTCAGTCCCTGGGTCTGAAGATCCCTTGGAGTAGGAAATGGCAACCGATTCTAGTATTCTTGCCGACAAACGCCATGGACAGAGAAGCCTGGGGGGCTACAGTCCATGGGGTCTCAAAGAGTTGGACATGACCTAGTGACTATACTTCAACAACAATTAGCACCAAACCCAGGACTCGAACCTGGTGGTCCATTCTCTTCCCATTGCTCTGTGGTGCTCAGCATTTCACTGTCACATACGTGCTTAATAAATATTCGCCAAATGTGTAAGCATCTATTTCATTCATATTCAGAATTCTATAAACACCCAGGGGAGGCCATTGCAGGAGAGGCTGAGCAGCTTATGTCAACTGGAGACGCCAGCTTTGGACCTGGGGCCCTGACCTCTCCAGGGAGAGGTCTCCTGGGGATGGCTCCTGGCTGGAAGAGTGTCCCAGAGAGGAGAGGAAAACCACTGCCTTCCTTTCGAGGAGGGCGAAAGATCATAAGAGGTGCAGCCATCGGCAGGTGTGAGATGGAAGGAGGGGGTGCAATGTCCCAACTGGCCTGCTCAGAAGGAGCTTATGAAAAGCAACCCACTAATGTGTATCTTAACTCCATTCTCTCCCAGATCATGGCCACCAGCCTAGCCCAGCTGTCCTGTCATTTCGGTGGACACATTTCCGTGTCCTTATTGGCCTTGGGGTATCTGCTGTCTCCCATAGCAGTCAGGGATCATGTTACAGCAAACCAGATCATGTAACATCCCACCTCACCCTTCCAGTGTATGACTACCTCACTGTCTCATTCAGGGTGAATCCAGCCAGTTTGCACAGACATGCCTGGATCTCCGACTCTGACCTCATCTCATCCTGCTGTCCAGGTCACAGGGCTGCAACTGTCAGCGTCCTGGTGCTCCTAGAACCCAGCGAGAGCTTTCATCTTCCAGGCTTTGCACCTGCTTTGCATTTGCCTGGAAGATCCCTTATCCCCAAACCCACAAGTGAGTCCTTTGCTCAACTATGGACCACATAGTACACTCTACTTCCTCCAAAGCACTGTGCCTAGCCCCCAAGACCCATCCCCTGCCATATTCTGCTACACTTTTTTCATCACATTTGCTGCAATAGATGAAAGTATTGATTTTGAAAATTTTGTTTCTAAAAGCTCCTTGAGGGCAGTGGACCTACCTTTCTTACCTATTTCTGTCCTCCCGGGCCCAAAAGAGAGCTGGGATAAATGGGTTTCATAAACATGTGTGATGAATGAGTGCAATGTTAAGCCAGGCCCACCTAGATACTCCAAGATGACTTTATCTCAAGATCCTTAACATCTGAAAATATCTGTTCCTGAATAAAGTCACATCCATAGGTTCTGGGCTGTAGACACATATTTGGAGGAGGGGAGCACAAGTCAACCCACTACAGTTCCTTTCATGTCTTAATAATTTATTTTAGAAATAGTTCCCCCAAATTTGCCAATCAGTAACCAAATTCCAGGAGGGAATCCATGATAGTGGCCCACAACAAGTTGCCAGGCACCGAAATGCAAATGATGTTGTGATCAGTTCAGTTCAGTCACTCAGTCGTGTCCGACTCTTTGTGACCCCATGAATCTCATCACGCCAGGCCTCCCTGATTACTACAGCATAAACATAGATTCTCTCTACCCTCTTTGTCACATTTAGAATATGATCAGGAGCTTCATTTTGTATGGGTTTTCACCAAAACTACAGCAGAGAACAACACAGCAGGTCAGAAAGAAAGAAGCTTTCAATTTTAGAAATGGACACTGTCAATTCATATACGTGTCCACTCCATCCTTTCCAACCTTTAGCCTGATAACTAACCAGGTACCATTTTGAATTAAGACTGAAGTTTAGCCAAAGACATTGGAGGCAATGCTGCCCAGAAGCAATGGAAGTGATGCTGACATAGTACCTAGAGTCCTACATTTGTCTCCCAGCTCCATCATGAGTAGGCTGGGAGACTTTGGAAGAGTGTTTTTGCCTTTCTGAACTTCAGTCTCCCTATCTAGAAAATAAAGATTAGATTGGAACAGGGGTTGGCAAACTACAGCTCAAACTTTGGATCTAGCCTGCAACCTGTTTGTGTAAATAAAGCTTTATTGAGCACAGCCATTCACCTTCATTTATGGATTATCTGTGGCTGTTTTCATACAGCAATGACAGAGTGGTTGTGAGAGAGGTAGAATGGTCTACAAAGCTGACAATATTTCCTCCCTGGAGTTTATAGACCAAGTTTGTCACCTCTGGACTAGTGCGGGGTCAGCTAAGTTCCCTTCCAACTATATATTTCTGCAGTTCCTATACCTGATGCCAATTTGAAGGATCCACCATGGAAGAGGAACTTTAAAGAGAAACTTGAAAAATGTGCTATCAGACTCCTTAGGTTTGTGTCCCCGCCTCCTTGCCAGCCCCTGTGTGTGCTATCTTCCATGATGTCTGTGGCCTGGCTGATCCTTCCCTGTTCTCCCCTGGGCCTGCTCCTCTCCAGTGGACAGGGCACACAGAGAATCAGGCTACTTGCTGGTGTCTGCAAGGCCATGAGACTTGGGGGAAGTCTACTGGGTTCTCAGCCACCTGGGTCTGAGTCACTCCCTCTTCGCTTCCATCGCTCTCCAAATTAGAGCAAATACATCCTTTCACCATCAAACTTCTACCTCTTTCATTCCCCCTCTTATTTGTTAAACAAATCTTGATCTGCCTTTTAGGCTGCTCTTGAATTTTATGGCAACATATAATAAACATCTGACTGCTTTTATTTCTATTTAACTTTTATCTCGAACGTCTCTGCTGTTTCAAACCAAATATTTATAGCATCACACAGCCGCCGCGATTTCATTCCTCACCAATACTGTCACTCTCTCCTGCATGCCTTCACCAGTCCTTTAGAGAATCCAGGGAATCTTTAAGCAAATTGTTCCTTTTGCCCCTACAGGGCTCCTATCCTCAAGCTGTCAATCACTGGGTGCCCAGCAGAGCTGTAGCTTTCCAGGCAGCTCCAGCCTCGGCTCAGAGTAAGACCACCCGTGAGTGACTCAGGACCTTCCTATGTTTGCATCTTCAGTCAGCTCCCAACTATGGGAGGGGCCTCCACCTGGCCTGGGGGACACCCTGCCCTGTCTCTCAAGGAGCAGACCTTGGAGGCAGGTGGACTCTGCTCTCCTTCTGTCTGCTCTGAAGCCTCACTTTCCCCAACACCTCAGGTCCTGCCCAGGGATCACGAGTCTAGCTCCTTGGTCTACCTGGTTTGTCTTCCATCTTCAGAGCCACCAAAAAGCATTTCTGACAACCCTAAGAATCTCCCGTTCACCCAGGGCTCTGGCCCCTACTTGGTGACTAGTCTAAACGTCCCAGCACAGGACGGCCATGCACGTCTAGTGTCCAAAAGACAGCAGTTTTACCTGGTGGAGGATGATGTTCTGGACTTCTAGTCAGAAGACTTTACTTTTTCTTTCCGAGTCTCAGTTTCCTCATCTATAAGGTGGGAAACACAATGCCTGCCTGGCTTGACTCACGTGATTACCTTGAAGATCCCCAAAGATGATGCCTGAGGAAGGACGCGCTCTGCCAACTGCAGTTTTCTGTCCCGTGCGAGAAGGTGGAGAGGAGCCCCAGCCCGCCACAAGCTGAGACCTGATTCTCTCAGTGGAGTCAATCAAATACTGCTTATCTTCCTTGTCGTCTTGGGCCCCCATAGCTGGGGGAGGTCTGCTGGGGTCTCCTGGGCTGTCTTCTCTCCACCCCATCTGTGTCAACCAGCACAAGCCCCACCAGGTTCTATACATGGCTCCGTGGGGAGAAGCCCATTGCAGCAGCCTGTCCATATGCCCGGCTCCACAGGCCCTGGGAGACATTCCTCCAGGGGAGCTTGCTGGTAGACCAGACAGGAGAGAGAGCACCTGGCAGAAAACCAGTTTATTCTTTCTTCCCTTGCATGTCTGGCACCTGACTAAGACTGCTGTCTGGTTACCCGGAGGAGCATCCACAAATGCCTTGATGAAAACCTTCCATTTGATTTTTCAAGCCTTCTGATGCTCCAGACAACCACGTATCTGGAGAGCTGGGGTAACCTTCCCAAGATTCCCCATCTCCCACCATCCCATCCATGAGAATCTCTTTCTGACTCCACTAAAAAGTCATTCTCCTCTGTACCAGGGAGTCTCAAACACCAGAACTGTGCCAATCTCTATCAAAAATTTCACCAGGTGTATTAATGAGGACACTTGCAATTTTAAGATATAAAAACCCAGTGCAATCTGGTTTGATGGGAAAAAGGGATGTACTGGCTCATCTAACTGAAAATACCCGGGGTCATATAGTTTCAAATACAAGTTGATCCAGGCACTCAAGCAATATCATCCTTAAGCCGTGTTTTACTAGCAGAACCAAGTGTGTACAGGATGTGGAGCTGAAGGGATTCTCATAAGTCACTAGAGGGTCAGAACCTGGCACAATCCTTTACAAAATTCCTGGGCAAGACTTACAAAAGCTACAGAAGCTGAGCAAATGCATGATCTACTCAAGGAAATTTTAGGTCTGAGCCCAATAGAAATGAAGGCTTATGTCCACCAGCAGAGACATACAGGACTGTCCATGGTAGTTTTATTCATTGTAACAGTCAAAGCCTAAAGACAATTCAAATGTCCATTAGGTAGATAAGATAGAATAGATTCATATAAGGAAATACTACACAAAAGAAACTAAACACGCAACAACGTGGATGACCTCATGGCATAAGGTGTGAGTGAAGAATCTAGGCACAGATAGGGCTTGCCTTGTGAGAATGGCTTTATTTCTATGAAGTTTAAATAAAGCAGTTATCCTTGGGAGTGTTCTGAGTGGAAGGAGATGCAAGGGAACCTTCTGGAGAGAGGGAATGTTCTCTGTCTTGATCTGGGTGCCGGTTCACAGGTGTATAACTATGCAAAATTGCACTGAGCTGCACAATTAAGATTTGTGCCTGTTCCCATATGTAAATTATACCACAATAAAAATATCTCAAGAACAATCCTAAAACGAGAAGAAAGAAACTCTGTTTCTCTGTATCTCTGTTCTGCTTCACTGCTGGTGGGAGATCCTTATGTGGTAGCAAGGTGGCCGTGGATGACTCCAGGCTGACCCCACCACGTTCACAGAGCCTTTTCTCCACATATCCCAGAAAGTGACTTTCCTTGGCACATTTGGTCACATGCCTACATCTGAGTCTGTTCTGTGGCTGAGGTGGTGCCAGGTGGAGGAGGGGGGGATGCTCTAACTAGCCCTGCTTGGGTGACAGGAGCTTGGGAGAGATGCACCCAACCAACTGGAGTGAGGTGAGGGAAATGTGGGTTCCCGAAGGACAAGAGGTTAACCCAAAGAATTAAGAAGTGCTGGCAAATCCTTCGGCCTAAGTAAACGGAGAAACATAAAGGCAGGTGTGTGTGTGTGTGTGTGTACACTTAACATTATGCACACAGTTAGTTGGGGTTCAGTTGTTATTCCAGAGGTTGTGTGGTACAGCCCCTTTAGAAATGAAGGATGTATTCCCCTACCTGCTGGGAGGGTTGCTGGCTGACAGTCTTTCATTAGAAGCCCTGTTTAGGAATCTCCCTGCCTGGAGGGAGCTGCCCAGCCCAGGTCACACCTAGTTTCCTGGTGCAACCCCATGTAAGGACTAGTTGGCAGGTGTATTAAAGCCTGCCCTGGGGCCCCACCTCGAGACAACCCCTAAGGCTATTCCAGCTCCAAAGCTTCTGCAGTTAGGCTGAGACCTTGTTAAGATTTCACTGCAGCCCAGCTTCTCTCTCAGCCCACTCCGCCTCTTCCTTTCCCCACAGACTTTGAGTCCAAGAGAATTCCCTTATAAACATTCTACACAAAAACTCTTATCTCAGAGCCAGCTTCCTGGGGAACAAAAAGGGTGACCATCACCAACCACCCTCTCTTATAATGGACCACCCTTTATTCTGGGGGTGTGGAAATGCTCTTTCTGCTATGAGATGGTGGCTACTATCAGACAAGAGGCTCTTTCTGCTATGAGATGGTGGCTACTATCAGACAAGAGGCTGTGTTTTACTTTCCCTGTAATCTATAATTTACTTAACAACAGGAACCACTGGCCACCTGAGGGGGACCCTAGATTTCCTTTGCTGTTGTGTGGGATATCATCTGCAAAAGTCCAAAGACCACTCAGCTTCTCAGGACACTGGTTCTTGGTCTGTTCTGCTTCAGGAGCAACCAAATGAAGTCTGCATGCGTGGAGCCCTCCTGCCTGCTCTGATAAACTTTGGATGGTGTCTAATTTCAGCCTCTGACTGCCAGTGCATCCTGTTTCATTTCACAGAAGCATTTGTCAGGGATGTCTGCTGTTTTCCACCCATCCAGCATTCATCTGCTTTCTTTTGGAGAGATCGCATCCATTTTCAAGTGGGGCCCACCTCTACCTGTGCTCAGTCCATATATTTGGGAGGGATTTTCCTTTCCCTCTTCTACCCAGAGTTGAGATGTGGACGTGGACCCAATCACAGCACTTCATGCCTGAAGCCCCTAAAGTGGTTGGTTCAGAAATACACATCACCTGATCCAGGCAGGTGAGACAGCAGCCCAGGGTGACCCTCCTGAGGATCAGCTGCCTCTGTCCATGGTGGCTGCTAACTGTGAGGCACCGTCAGCCCAGAGATGGATAGGTAGCCAGGTGGGAGGATCAGAGCCAAGAGACAGAGGGAACTGGAGACCCAACCCCAATAACTTAGTTTTAGTATCTACTTTATTCAGCTGTACCTAAGTTAACGTTCACCCACACTTTCATGTGAGCTGACCCTTTTGCTGCTCTTGAGCCACTTTGCATTACATTTTGGTCACTTGCTTATGAAAGGGCCCCAAGTGTCATAGAACTTCTCAATAACAGTGATGAGATGAGCTTGGATTTGCTCCAGTAATAAATGTGGAATGGAAATAATTTGTACCCTCTGAAACCCATATTAAAGCTTATAACCCAAACCCACAATTGGGAACCATCCTCTCTATGACAAAAGTGTCCAGTCACTACACTTTATGACTTTGTGATTCTCTTGGGTCCCAGCCTCCACAAATCCAAACTTCTAAACTCAGTCCTTGATCACTGTTAGCCTGGAAGACAAGGTTCAGTAAACTAAAAGCCCATAGTTCAAATCTGACCTGCTACCCAGCTTATGCAGCATGGAAGCCAAGAAGGGTCTTCACATTTTAAATGGTTAGGGGAGAAGAAGATTAATGCTTCTTACCATGCAAAAAGTATATTAAATTCATATTTCAGTGTCCATAAATAACGTTTAATCAGAACACAGCCATGCTTACTTGTTTACTTGTTTATGACTACTTTCATAGCATAACACCAGAGGTTAGTGATTGTGACAGAGACTTTATGGCCCACGAGCCTCCAATACTTACTGTCTACCTTTTAGAGGAAAGCTGGGGACTCTTTCTCAAAGTCTTTGGAGGTGTGATCTTCACAGCTCAGTACTTGGGACCCTGTAGCACCAACAATGAAAAGCATTTCTCTTTAAATAATGTACATGTCCATTTTAGGATGTGGAGGAATTTTTATTCATTTTAGTTTCTAGAATATAGCTCTGAGCCAAACATACATGGTCCTCCAATAAGTCTCAGCTGAGTGAACACAAAAATGAGTCTATGTTAATTATATCTCAACAAAAATTTTAATTTTTTTAAATTTTATTTTTACTTTATTCTACGTTACAATACTGTATTGGTTTTGCCATACATTGACATGAATCAGCCACAGGAAAAATAAAAATTTAAATTAAGCCACTGACCATTTTAAATCAAAAATAAAAACAGAGAGAATGTGAAGTTGCTGTCTACCAAAAGAAAAAATACACAACTTGAGAGTTGTGAGTTAAGTTTTATTTGGTTTAAAACAAGGACTATAGCCTGGGAGACAGCACATCAGATATCTTTGAAAAACTACTCCAAAGGGTAAAGAGAAAGTCACTATTATGTATGATTTTAGTGAAGGGGGATTTGTGCAGTCAAGCACACATTTTGGCAGAGACATGTTGCTAGTCATCAAAAGCAGATGTGAGAATTGGACCTATAAAATATTTTCCTGAAAATATCTAACTGTCTGGAGGACTGTAGGCCAGTTTTTTTCTGGAGCTCAGAGTGCCACATTCCTGATCTCCACCCTGAACTCCTTTGGGGGTGTATTGAAGGTCAGTGGCTGCAGTGGCTATTGGCTTAATCCTTATAGAGGCAAATGGCAAATGCAGACTTCTAGCTGGCAACATTATGTTTTTAATGAGCTCTCTTTAGGTCTGCGTAGTGAAGAACTGTGTAGGTACCAAGGAGCTAGAGCTTTAGCACTAAGTGATACATTCACTCTTGCTGTCCCTAGCAGAGATGCTATTTGGTACAGAAGGTGACTTCCAGAGTTGGAAGCTTCAATCCCATCCCAGGCCTGTAAGTCATGTAACTTTTTGTGGCTTAACTTTCATGCTTGTCTCTTGGGAGTTATGAGGAAGAAATAGGTTAACACTTAAGGAAAAGACCTCCAAAACAATATCTTTTACTTTCATCCCTCACTACTTGTGTAAAAAAGCAATTTAAGGACCTTTGTTGCTCTTATTACTTCTTGTAAAAGCGAGAAGGTAAAATAACTCCACTGAAACAGGACAGTATACAAGTTGAGTGAATCATCATGGATCAGCATGAGTTAGATGACTATATTCCATCAGGTTCCAATCTCATGGAGCCCCTCTTCCAGTCTGGCATGTGAGAATGGAGCTTCCCTGTGTGTGACGGGCAGTCCTCACACCCTCTAAAGCTTGATCAGCCCTCAGGTGCCAGATGGGCTTTCTACCCCAACCTCACCATCAAAACTGCCATCTTCACAGGTCCCCAGGGATCACCGTGTGGTCAAATCTCATCACCATCTTAGTCTGCACCCTACCTAATCTTGGGCCTCCCTGATAGCTCAGCTGGTAAACAATCGATCTGCAGTGCAGGAGCCCTCAGTTCGATTCCTTGGCCGGGAAGAACCCCTGGAGAAGGGATAGGCTACCCACTCCAGTATTCTTCGGCTTCCCTTGTTGCTTCGCTGGTAAAGAATCCGCCTGCAATGCGAGAGACCTGGGTTCAATCCCTGGGTTGGGAAGATCCCCTGGAGAAGGGAAAGGATACCCACTCCAATATTCTGGCCTGGAGAATTCCATGGACTACAGTACATGGGCTCAACAAAGAGTTGGACATGACTGAGTGACTTTCACTTCACTACCGAATCTTTCAAAGGCATTTTGAAGAACTGAGGTCATCTTCTTCTTAAAGCTCTTTCCACATATGTCCTAAAGGACAGACCTCACCAGTGTCTCCTTATAGGCCACTGGTCAATCCTTTGGTTTCTTCCCAGTCTCTTAATCCCAGCCATCGTACTGCAGGATGCCCTCCTGTCTTCAATACACGCATTCTGGGCCACCTCATGCTTCCCTGCGGTGTACATGTGCTGATGGCTCCCAAATTTCTGAGACAACTCCAATCTCCCTTCTAGACACTAGACCTTCATGGCCAGCTTCCCTTTGGATATCTCTTGGGCATCTCAGATTAACCATATTTAAAGCCAACTTTTTTCCCTATATTAGTGAATAAACCTGGATGTGGACTCGAGGGAAAAAGGACTAGAAGATGATTCTAAAGCTTTTAGTCTGAGCAACTTGGTGAGTGCCCATGGAGCAGGAGAATGAAGAGACAAGGCCACAGCCTGGTCATAATTCTTGCAAATCTTGTGTCTGATAAGAGACTCACACCCAAAATATGTAAAGAACTTTCAAAACTCAATAATAACAAACAGCCCAATAAACATGGGCAAAATATTGAAACAGACATTTTTATCAAACAATATCTATAGATGGCAAATAAGTACATGAAAAGGTGGGCAACATCTTTAGTCATTAGGAAAATTCAAATGAAAACCACAATGATACACCACTTCACACCTTTTAGAATAGTCAAAATAAAAGACTGATAGCAGCAAAACGGGAGGGACTGGAATTCTCACACATTGCTGGTAGTTCAACCACTTTGCAGAAGAGTTTGGCTATTTCTGAAAAAGTCAAACATACATTCACCATATAATCTAGAATTCCATTCATAGGTAGGAACCAAGAAAATGAAGATATATGTGAATACAAACACATGTATACAAATGTTTAGAGCAACTTTATCTACGACAGCCTCAAACTGAAAACAACATAACTGTCCACTAACAGATGAATGAATAAGCAAATTATGCCCAGTCCCTACAATGAAATACTACCCAGAAGTAAACAAGAGTGAACTATGAAATATGCAGCAGTGTGAGTGAATCTAGAATAATTACATGAAATAAAAGAAGTCATATAAATAAAAAAGGATCTTTTATATGATTCTATATTTATAAAACTCTAGAAAGGGCAAGCCAATCTATAGTTGTGGAAAGTAGATACCTGGTGATCTGGGGCTGGGAGAGCAGAAGGAATTATTAAGGGACATGAAGCAACCTTTGGAGGGGATGGCACAGTCACTTTCTTGATTGTGGTGATGGTTTCACAGGTGTATACGTATGTCAAAACTTATCAACTGTGCAGCTTAGACCTGTACAGTTATTGTAGGTCAATTACGCCTTAATAAAGTTGTTTAAAAAGAAGTCTAATGGGAAAAACAATCAATCTTCAAGGTAGAATGCAGTCTATGCCTGCTGCTGGGAAGAAAACAGTGTCTGGAACCAGATCAGCATTTAGCAGCAGATGCTAACACAGACTACGGTTGTTGCATGGGCAGGGTTGGGGCAGGCTTTTTTTCTGAGAAGGCGTGATTTAAGTACATCCAGAAAGAGTTAACTATGTGAAGAGCTGGGTGGAGGGCAGCTGAGAAGGAAGGAGAAGATCCCAGGAAGACGAAGCAGCTCATAGAAAAGTTTTCAGGTCAGATGAGGGGAGTTGCTCCCAGAACTTTAGCACAAAGGATACAGATATTGCTTTGCTCAGCTTGTTTCTGCTCAAAGGAGAAGACCTTTTGGGGAAAATGGGGAAACTGTTATATTCCAAATCTGTTGCACCCTTGAGTGACCCTCAAGGCCTCTTGCTCCACCATTATAAGGGTCTCCATAAACTCATCCAGGTTCCCTTTGACCACAACTCACCCAAGCCTTGGACAGGCTCAGGCTCCAGCCCGAACGGTCCCCAGGGTCCAGTCACTTATGCTGGGGCGCTGCTCCGTGGGAAGCAGCACAACCATCCTGATGGGAAGAGACGTGGCTGCTAAGCAAGGCCCATCCCTGCCGTACTCTGCTGGGTGGCCTTGGGAGGTTGTTTAACTTCTCTGGACCTCAGAGTCCTCACCTACAATATCTGGTCAATTCTGATTCTGATTGCTGGGCTTTGGAAGGAGAATACAACCAAGAAAGTAGGAATTCTTTAGGAAGGTGAAAGTGGTGTTTTCATATGAAGGGTATGCATCAGAGCGCCACCTCCTGATACGGCCAGCTGACATAGAGGCTTGGTGTCCTGAGTGGTCCCCTAGGCAGAGCTGGTGGGTACACCCATCTCCAGCTGCTCTCACACCTATGCCTTTCCCTGGAGGATCACCTCCTCCGTACTTGGAAACACCTGGGAGGCTGTGCCCTCCTTGGGGAGAAGGGTCTCCATCCAATAACTGATACTAATGGAGGGTGACAAAGCTCTTGCCTTAAGACAGGAAAACACGATGTCATTCAGTCTCCAGCGTTCCCTGTGGAATCAGCTGAGACCTGACTCCAGCTGGGGCCACAGTTTTGCTGGTCCCTTCCCCAGTCTCCCCTGCTTCATGCACAACCTCACTCCCTACTGAGAGCCTCCACTCCCTAAGACACTCTGCTTGTACAGATGACAGCTAAGAGCCCAACACTCTGAGGCTTCTTAACGGTAGTTTTAACCATTTTTTGCCACAAGCCATCCTGCCCAGTTCCAGAAGGATAAACCTATTGTCCCCTTTCCTAGAACTGCCTCAGAAAGGTGAGGAGTCTGGGGCCCGGGATATGAGACTATTTCCTGGATGTTTTGTTCACCCTCTCTTTTCAAAAAACACATTTTCAATAGCTTTAATTTAATCAAAACGTTCTTGACTGAGATCATTAAAGCCTCTGAGAGAGGCATTTAATTCTAAATTCACCATATCCACGGCGTAGCAGTTGAGTAACTGAAAAATCAACTTTATGTCATAATAGTTTGTTAGAATGTTTGTTTACTCTTCATTTGAGACATGCTAATTAAAACAAGAGGCCTTCACAAGCAATCCAGTTAGCAAATGGGATTGGTTAATAGATAAGGGCTGGTTGGTAATTACAGGGAAGTCCATATCCCCACACGTACGGGTTGGGTTTCAGGAAGCGTCTGGGGATATCATGATGGGTCGTTGCTGCTCCTGGGGCTTCTAGGAAAAGCATTTCTTGGCCATCTCCTCTCTCACAAACACATCTTCTGAACATCTCTGAGAAACATTTATTTCTGCTGAGTCTCATCTGTCACCAAATCTTTAACTCATCTTGACGGGACACGATTAAGGATGTTTACAAATTACCATGTCACTGCTGCTGCTGCTGCTGCTAAGTCACATCAGTCATGTCCGACTTTGTGCGACCCCATAGACAGCAGCCCACCAGCTCCTCCATCCCTGGGATTCTCCAGGCAAGAATACTGGGGTGAGTCGCCATTTCCTTCTCCAGTGCATGAAAGTAAAAAATGAAAGTGAAGTCGCTCAGTCGTGTCAAACTCCTTGCGACCCCATGGACTGTAGCCCACCAAGCTCCTCCGTCCATGAGATTTCCCAGGCAAGGGTACTGGAGTGGGGTGCCATTGCCTTCTCCCTAAGGCTGAGCAATTTCCACTTTCCCCGAGTTGGCTGGAAGTTGTGGTTCCCACTCCCCCTCTCACTAACTCCTCATTCAGCAGGAAAATGGAGCTGTCCTGGAAGCTACACCTTTTGCCAGCTCCAGGAGACCCAGCCAGCTCTCCTGCCTCCCCACAGCCCCCACAAACAGATGCCGCCTTCACAGGCTGGGGATCTCATCGCTCACTGATAGTTCAGGAACATCTCCAAACACAGACACCTGGGGGTCTGGGATGCATTCATTAAAGTGCAAAATATCAGACCCCCTGTCCTGCCAGTGACCCTTCTGCCCCATCTGGCAACATCTGCCTTTATGCATAATTGCACATACACAAACAATTTTCTCTCTGCTTCCCTTCCTCACACATCCAAGGACAATTACCCAACATCCTGCTTTTGTCTTGCCCTCAAGCTTTCCTTTCACTCCAGGCTCCTCCTTCAGAGAAGCCTGGGTGTACTTGCCCGTCTTCACCCTCAGCTGCCAGAGGACCTGCTCCCTCCCTGTCCTCCCAGCCCCCACCTCGAGGCCAAGAATCCTCACTTTCCACAGACTCCTGGATTTTGAACACGAAGAAATCTTAGAGACCATGTGGTCTCACTCACTTTAAAATAAGGAACTGAGGTGGAGAAACAGGGACTGGAGTTGAACGCTAAGGTCATGGTGCTATTTTTAAGGTCTAATCTACATTCAGAAGGGTCTTCCCTGGTGGCTCATTCAGTAAAGAATCTACCTGCCAATATAGGAGATACAGATTCAATCCCTAGGTTGGGAAGAGTCCCTGGAGAAGGAAATGGTAACCCACTTCAGTATACTTGCCTGGGATTTCCCAGACAGAGGAGCCTGGCAGGGTACAGTTCAGGGCGTCGTAAAAGTCAGACATTACTTAGTGACTAAACCACCACCACCACTTCTTTCAGACCCAGACAATTCATAAGCTGATTCCATCCTTACTAGTCTTCATAGTCCCTATGTTTTCTTGGTTCTGTAATGCAAAGATTTCTAGATGCTTCAAGACTGATACTAGGAGATGTCATTAAAATGTACCATGAAGTGAAATCGCTCATTCGTGTCCAACTTCTTGTGATCCCATGGACTGTAGCCCACCAGGCTCCTCCATCCATGGAATTTTCTAGGCAAGAATACTGGAGTGGGTTGCTATTTCCTTCTCCAGGGGATCTTCCCAACCCGGGGATTGAACACGGGTCTCCCGCATTGCAGGCATACGCTTTACCATCTGAGCCACCAGGGAATCCCAAAATGTACCATGGTTGCACTTAATGCAAATGTGAATTATTCAAATAAAAATGACATTATAAAAATATTAGTAAAGTCTCCCTTTCATGTGAATTTTGAAATAATTTGACTATCAGAAGCTATATCACGAAAAACACGTCGTTCTTGGATTAGGTACGTTTTGTATGTTACAGCTTTTGGAAGGAACTATATGTGTTATAACTGAGGGGCACAAGGATCCCAAGGGCTTCTTAAAGGGCACAGATTCCTGCTGTCTCCTATAGACCTGGCACAAAGAAGTTCTTGGTAGCTGTTGGGGAGGAAGGTATGATAATGGATGTTCTTCCCCAGCCCTCCCACTCTGAGGCCCTGTAGCCTTCAGTCCCAGAACCTGCCCTGAGCAAGCCAGGCCTCCTGCCTCATCGTGACCTCACAGGCAGAACACACTTGTGAGCACAGGAGACTCTTTTGAAGGGCTGGGCTCTGCAGGGCGGTTGATCTATGATGATGGCAGATTACACACAGCCAGCCTGCTGGAAGGCAGACCAGGAGAACCAGGATGGGACTCAGAAGTCCTCTAGGACAAGGGAGGCTTCTTGCTTCCATTAGGGAAACTTTCTCTGTGACCTCAGCCTTTCTGTCCAGGAGACCCTGACCTTTTGAGATGCCATAACTGGTTTCTGGAAGTCTCCTGGACTAATGTCTAAAACCAACTGCCTGCCTCTTCATTCTCACTGGTTTTTGAGTGACTGGTTCTTCTCAGCTGCTGCCCTGAGCACTTCACAAATATCTCATCTAATTCTCCCAAATCTGCCTGCTTGAGGTATCATCATTTCTGCTTCCCAAACAAGGAAACTGTGACTCTGAGAGGGGAAGATGCAGAGCCCATAGAGCCCACAGCTGGTATCTAAATGTTGGAGTTGGGTTTGGAAATCATGGGACTCCAACTGTATATTCTGCTCCCCTGGTTCCCAGTCGCACCTGTTTGGGTCCTCCTGTAGATCCCAGACCTTGTAGAGATGACATCTTTACCAGGTAAGCCAGGTTGCTCACCTGGGTAGATCTCAGGACACACCTGAGATCTGAGAGCAGCTTCTGCCTGACCAGAGGGCATAGAGGCCACCACTGCCCCCTCCCACTCCTGTCTGGTAGCACCAAGGCTGAACCCCCTCTGATGGTCTAATGCCCGTGACCACTTGCCAGGTGACTTTGTGATCATATTACTCTGGCTGTCCCAGGCAGACCTCCCAGGCCAAGCCCATGCCAGCTTCTGTCCCTTTGCTCACTCCTTTTCTGCTTGGAGCCCTTATTCCTCTTCTCTGCCACAACCCAACCTTATTTCATGGTCAAATTCAATCCTCACCTTGAACCTCTTGGGACCCCAGCTGACTGCCTCCTGTCTGACCTGTGTTGGGATTTAGCAGCACATACGAATGCTGGAAATATGAATGACACACATGAGGCAGGTAGGCCTGGAACAATTCAGCATTCTGTGAGAGCAGAGGGCAGAGGACCTGTATAAAGGGTGTCTGCTCTTCACACCAGCTTTTGGTCACCACACAGAAATGTGTTGCCAGATTTGACTTTTAAAAGGATGGTAGATAACCAGCATTTGTATAAACTATTCCATTTTTTAATGTAAATTAACTGCAATTTCTAAAACACTGTATGCCAAGGAAAGCCCATCTTTGGACTGGATTGGAATCACCTACAAACAGTGTGCAACCCATTTCCAAGAACACCTGTGGTGTACATCACTGGGCCCAGAGTCTGAGTCTACATGGTTCTGCATGATTCCCTCAACTTTCTAAATGGGTGACTTGATTTTCCTACAAGCAAGGCCCCACTTTCTTTCCAAGAATGAGTAAAGTATAACTGTTTACATTTTCCTTGATAGTCTGGCTCTTAGGAATTTCAGAGAAAAAAATGAACTGAATCCCTAGACTTAATTCTACCCTTAATTCTTTCCTTTTTCTTGCATTTTTATGTTTTCATTGTAAGTGTTCCTATGGCAAACCATCACAAAATGATATGAAAAGGAGGGAGGGGAGAATTAAATCAAGATGCAAATGAAATTGGTATTGGGTCAGGGACATTTCTTTTCATATTCTAACCTTACCCTTTTTCAAGCCCAGTGGGGCGTATGTATTTCTCAGGGGTCTTTGGTTGCAAGTAACAGAAGGCAACTCTGGCTGGCATTATGAAAGGGGACTATTTTGGAAGAGAGAAGAGTAACTCAGAGAATGTAAAGAAAAAGAAAGGAAAGACTTACAGACCCATTTTGGGAAGGATCTGTAACCAGAGCCATTGCTGGCTGCCTCGACTCTGATTCAGACCATAATCTAGGACTGATGGATTCCAATTGCCGTGCCCACTTATCAGAACTCAAACTCTGAGAAGTCGGTATTGCTTGGATAAAATTCCCTCTCTTCATCAGTCTTATCAAGACCCTTACTAAAAAGGGAGAGTGAATTCCCTGGGGGAAAATATGGGTGAAATTTAGGGAAAGAATGGATGTGCTAAATGGATCTCACTGAAGTGTATTGAACTGAGCCAGGCCTGGTGGAGCTGAAGAATCTAGCATGGGAGCATTCATTCATTTCTGTATTTCGTGTGAATCCAGTGGGCCTCATCGTTGTTGCAATGAATCATGATCAGGGAGGGAGCCCTTACTGAGGAAGCTGGACTGAGGAAGAAGCAGAGGCATCAGAGCCCAAAGGAGGGGGCAGGCCTGGTAAGGCCCCCACCCAGGCAACCTCAGAGGCTGCCCCCTTCCTCACTCTGCCCACTCTGTTGCCCAAGCCCCTCCCAGGGGACAAGACAGCCCTCAGCCCTGGACTTTACACTCCTCAGCCAGTCAGATCATCCCATGGTGCTCATCCACCATGGCCATGTTCTAGCATCCTCAGCCCAGCCCTCAGGTGGCCAAGGCTCTGAGACCCTCCACCAACAGTTAAAAACTTGGATCGTGAATTATGCGTCTCTGGATCTGAGCTCTGACAGGTTTTCCACCTGTCAGATTTTGAGCTGGGCTGATTGCCTCTCTTAGCCTCTATTTCCTCATTCATGAAATCTGGATAATAATACCAACCTGTAATGGTTGGTGAGAGGATCATCCGGGGGATTGTAGGTGGAGGTGTTCAGGAAGCACCCTCTTATTTTGCAATATTGACTGAGTGGCTATTCTGTTCCAGCCTCTTTCCATTCTCGAGGGAGGAGTAAGATGGACAAGGCCCTCTCCTCCTGAAGAAGGCAGTAGTCACATAAACAAGTAAATACACAAAATACCTCACGGTGTAGTGAGAATAACGAAGAAAAGCAAGCAGGGTGTGGTGGAGCTGAGGCCCACCTTCAGGAGGGCAAGGCTTGCTGCCCTTTCGAGCGACCCTTCAAGAAAGGTCCTGCATCAGCAGCAGAGAGCTGCCTCCCAAAGGTCCTGCCTCTCATAAGGCAGCTTCTACCTGGGAATTAAGTGAAATAGACCATGATGAGCAACACTGGCTCCTAAGACCCCCACATCACAATTCACATCTTCCTCTGCGCAGCTCTGGTTCCACCCTCTTCCCTGCACTGAGTTGATCCCTCCTAAACGTCTGGAATTCCAGCTCTATCTCTGTGTCTGTTTCCTTCTGGGGAACTCAATCCGACAAAAGAGTAGGAGGACAGAGCACTTAGGATTCTAAGTAAAGGGGTTGGGACACTCAGTGCAGATGACCTCTGAGCAGACTCCAGAATGAACTAGTAGCAGGAGAACAGTGCCACCTGGAGGAGACTGAGCCCTGGCGGAGCCGCACATGCAAAGGCCCTGGGGAGAGAAGGGGCGCCAGCAAGGAGGCCAGTGTAATCAGCGCTGAGTGGGTAGCGGGAGAGCAGTAGCAAATGAAGCCAGAGCCAGGAGAGTGGCCCAGATCATGTGGGCTGTTATGTCATAAAAATTACTGGCTTTTACTCTGAGTGAAACGGGAAGCCATTTGGTTTTAGGGCTAGCAAGTCATGTGGATCTGTTTTATATTTTATTAAAAAAAAACTGATTGAAGTATAGTTAATTTATAATTAGTCTTAGTTTCAAGTGTACAGCAAACTAAGTTATATATGAGCATACACATACATACACACATATATATGTCTATATATATACTTTTTAGATTCTTTTCTATTAAAGGTTATTACAATATATTGAGTAGAGTTCCCTGCTCTATACAGTAGGTCCTTGTTGTTTACCTATTTTATATTAATATGTAGGACTGTTCATATGTTAATCAGTTTAGTTCAGTTGCTCATTCATGTCCACCTCTTTGCAACTCCATGGACTGCAGCCTGCCAGGCTTCCCTGTCCATTATCAACTCCCAGAGCTTGAATTGGTGATGCCATCCACTGTCTCATCCTCTGTTGTCCCCTTCTCCTCCTGCCTTCAATCTTTCCCACCATCAGGGTCTTTTCCAGGGAGTCAGTTCTTCGAATCAGGTGGCCAAAGTATTGAAAGTTCAGCTTCAGCATCAGTCCTTCCAATGCATATACAAGACTGATCTCCTTTAGGATTGACTGGTTGAATCTCCTTGCAGTCAAGGGTTCTCAAGAGTCTTATCCAATACCATAGTTCAAAACATCAATTCTTCAGCACTCAGCCTTCTTTATAGTCCATCTCTCACATCCACACATGACTACTGGACAAACCATAGCTTTGACTACATGGACCATTGTTGGCAAAGTAACGTCTCTGTTATTTAATATGCTGTGTAGGTTTGTCAGAGCTTTTCTTCCCAAGAGCAAGCGTCTTTTGATACCATATGTTAATACCAAACTCTTCATTTATTTCTCCCCAACCCTTGCTCTATCCCCTTTGGTAACCATAAGTTTGTTTTCTAGGTCTCTCAATTTCTTTCTGTTTTATAAATAAGCTCATTTGTATCATGTTTTAGATCCCACTTCTAAGTGCTATCATATGATGTTTTTCTCTGACTTACTTCACTAATATGATAATTCTAGGTCCATCCAGGTTGCTCCAAATGACATCATATCTGTCTTTTTCATCTTTCGATGGACATTAAATTGCTTCCATGTCTTAGCTATTTTAAGTAGTGCTGCTATGAAAGTGAAAGTGGAGAGTGAAAAAATTGGCTTAAAGCTCAACATTCAGAAAATGAAGATCATGGCATCTGGTCCCATCACTTCATGGGAAATAGATGGGGAAACAGTGTCAGACTTTATTTCTGGGGGCTCCAAAATCACTGCAGATGGTGGTTGCAGCCATGAAATTAAAAGATGCTTACTCCTTGGAAGGAAAGTTACGACCAACCTAGACAGCATATTCAAAAGCAGAGACATTACTTTGCCAACAAAGGTCCATCTAGTCAAGGCTATGGTTTTTCCAGTGGTCATGTATGGATGTGAAAGTTGGACTGTGAAGAAAGCTGAGTGCCAAAGAATTGATGCTTTTGAACTGTGGTGTTGGAGAAGACTCTTGAGAGTCCCTTGGACTGCAAGGAAATCCAACCAGTCCATTCTAAAGGAGATCAGACCTGGGTGTTCTTTGGAAGGACTGATGCTAAAGCTGAAACTCCAGTACTTTGGCCACCTCATGTGAAGGAAGAGTTGACTCATTGGAAAAAAACTCTGATGCTGGGAGGGACTGGGGGCAGGAGGAGAAGGGGATGACAGAGGATGAGATGGCTAAATGGCATCACCGACTCAATGCACATGAATTTGGGTGAACTCTGGGAGTTGGTGATGGACAGGGAGGCCTGGCCTGCTGCGATTCATGGGGTCACAAAGAGTCGGACACAACTGAGCAGCTGAACTGAACCGAACTGAACTGATGAACATTGGGGGTGAATATATCTTGTCATTAGAGCTTTCTCCAGAATGCCAAGGAGTGGGATTGTTGGGTCATATAACTCTTTTTAGATTTTTAAGGACTGTCTTTTAAGTGGAGAACTCTGGCTGCACTGTGAACAATGGAGTGAGGGTCAGGATCAGAGGAGCAATGGGTACAAAGAGAGCTTAGGAGAGCATGTTGTCATCACAGCCAAGGACCACCATCATAGGACCACCCAAGACAGAGGAGTCATACTGAAGGGTTCTTATAAGACATGACCCACTGCAGGAGGAAATGGCAACAGCCTCCAGTATTCTTGCCTGGATAACCCCATGGATGGCATGAAAAGGAAAGCTATGACACCGGAAGATGAGTCCCCTAAGTCAGAAGGTATCCAGTATGCTACTGGGGAAGAGTGTATCAATAGCTCCAGAAGAATAAAGTGCCTGGGTCAAAGCAGAAATGATGCTCCATGGTGGATGTGTCTGGTGATAAAAGTAAAGTCCAATGCTGTAAAGAGCAATATTGCATAGGAATCTGGAATGTTAGGTCCATGAATCAACGTAAATTGGACATGGTCAAGCAGGAAATGGCAAGGTGAAGATTGAATCAGTGAACTAAAATGGACAGGAATGGGTGAATTTAATTCAGATGACCATTATATCTACTACCATGGGCAAGAATCTCTTAGAAGAAATGGAGTAGCCCTCATAGTCAACAAAAGAGTCCAAAATGCAGTACTTGGGTGCAGTCTCAAAAATGATAGAATAATTTTGATTCATTTCCCAGGCAAACCATTCAATATCACAGTAATTCAAATCATTGCTGTAATCACTGAAAGAAGCTGAAGTTGACTGGTCCTTTGAAAACCTACAACATCTTCTAGGAATAACACCAAAAAAGATGTCCTTTTCATTATGGGGGATTGGAATGTAAAAGTAGGAATTCAAGAGATACCTGTAGTAATAGGCAAGTTTGGCGTTGGAATATAAAATGAAGCAGAACAAAAGGCTAACAGAGCTTTGTCCAGAGAACATACTGGTTATCGCAAACACCCTTTTCAACAACACAAGAGATGACTCTACACATACACATCACCAGACAGTCATTACCAAAATCAGATTGATTATGTTCTTTGCAACCAAAGATGGAGAAGCTCTATACAGTCAGTAAAAACAAGACTTGGAACTGACTGTGGCTTGGATTATCAGCTCCTTATTGCAAAATTTAAGCTTAAACTGAAGAAAGTAGGGAAAACCTGTAGGCCATTCAGGTATGACCTAAATCAAATCCCTTATGATTATCCAGTGGAGGTGACGAATAGATTCAAGGGATTGTATCTGGTAAACAAAGTGCCTGAAGAGCTATGGAAAGAGGTCCTTAACACTGCCTCCATACAGAAGGCAGTGACCAAACCATCCCAGAGAAAAAGATACGTGAGAAGGCAAAGTGGTTGTCTGAGGAAAGAAGTGAAAGGCAAGGCAGAAAGGGAAAGATATACCCAACTGAATGCAGAGTTCCAGAGAATAGCAAGAAGAGATAAGAAGACCGTCCTAAAAGAACAATGCAAAGAAATAAAGGAAAACAATAGCATGGCAGAGACTAGAGATCTCTTCAAGAAAATTGGAGATATCAAGGGAGCATTTCATGCAAGGATAGGCATGATAACGAGCAGAAACAGTAAGACCTAACAGATCAGAAGAGAAGAAGAGGTGGCAAGAACTCTACAAGAAAAGTCTTAATAACTTGGATAACCACAATGAAGTGGTCATTCACCTGGAACATCCTGGAGTGTGAAGTCTAGTGGGACTTAGGAAGCATTACTACAAACAAAGTTAGTGGAGGTGATGGAATTCTAGCTGAGGTATTTAAAATCCTAAAAGATGATGCAGTTAAAATGTTGCACTCGATATGTCAGAAAATTTGGAAAACTCAGCAGTGGCCACAGAACTGGAAAAGGTCAGTTTTCATTCCAATCCCAAAGAAAGGAATGTCAAAGAATGTTCAAACTACCATACAATTGTGCTTATTTCACATGCTAATAAGGTTAAGCTCAAAATCCTTCAAGCTAGGCTTCAGCAGTATGTGAACAGAGAATTTTCAGGTTGACAAACTGAGTTTCAAAGAGGCAGAGAAACCAGAGATCAAATTACGAACATTCTTTGGTTCTTGGAGAAAACAAGGGAATTCCAGAAACACATCTACTTCTCCTTCACTGACTATACCAAAGCCTTTGACTGTGTATCACAACAAACTGTGGGAAATTCTGAGACAGGAGTACCAGACCACCTTACCTATCTCCTGAGAAGTCTGTATGTGGGTCAAGAAGCAACAGTTAGACCAGACATGGAACAATGGACTGGTTCAAAATCGGGAAAGGAGTATGACAAGACTGTATAGTGCCACCCTCTATTTAACTTCTATGCAGAGTACATCATGTGAAATGCTGGGCCGGATGAAGCACAAGCAGGAAATCAAGACTGCCAGGAGAAATAAAAATGTCAGATATGCAGATGATACCACTGCAATGGCAGAAAGTGAAGAGGAACTAAAGAACTTGATAAGGGTAGAAGAGGAGAGTGAAAAAGCTGGCTTGAAACTCAACATTCAAGAAACTAAGATGATGGCATCCGGTCCCATCATTTCATGGCAAACAGAAGGGGGAAAAGTGGAAGCAGTGACAGATTTCATTTTCATGGCCTCCAAAATCACTGCAGATGGTGACTGCAGCCATGAAATTAAAAGATGCTTGGTCCTTGGAAGGAAATCTATGACAAACCTAGACAGTGTATTAAAAAGCAGAGATATTACTTTGCCCACAAAGTTTCATATATTCAAAGCTATGATTTTTCTAGTAGTCACATACAGATGTGAGAGTTGGACCAAAGAAGGCTGGGCCCCAAAGAATTGATGCTTTCAAACTGCGGAGCTGGAGAAGACTCTTGAGAGCCCCGTGGACAGCGAGGAGTTCAAACCAGTCAATCTTAAAGGAAATCAACCCTGAATATTCATTGGAAGGGCTGATGCTGAAGCTGAAGCTCCGATACTTAGGCCACCTGATGGGAAGAGCCCATTCATTGAAAAAGACCCTGATTCTGAGAAAAATTGGAGGTGATAGGAGAAGTGGGTGGTGGAGGATGAGATGGTTAGATAGCATCACTGACTCAATGGACATGAGTTCGAGCAAACTCCGAGAGATAGTGAAGGGCAGTGGATCCTGGTGTGCTGCAGTCCTCAGGGTTGCAAAGAGTTGGACACAACTGAGCAACTGAATAACAACAAAGCGGGTGGTCATCTTTGCAATATAGTAATTGTACAGTGGTCACCAGAGAGTTGGTGTCTGAGTGGTTAGTATATCAAAGATAGGGGATTTCTTTCTACCCCACAGCACCAGATCACTAAATAGTATTCGCTCGCAGTCATCTGCACATGGTCCATCACCTCCCAGTGTGCAGCTAGGAGAGGACACACGGCTTTGCAGACGTTGATTGCATTTTCCAGAAAGTTTTTGCTCACCCATTTCAGCTGCCTTTTAAGGAGAGGGCTGGGGAAAGTCTGTTTTCTTCCATGCAGCTGGGATGTGGCCTCGAGAGGCTGAGTCTGTCTCTCTACTCCTCCTCCTCAGACTCCCAGCTCCTTTTCCTCAGATTTCTCTTTGTCTGGCCACAGGAACTACTGTGGGTTACTGGTGCTATACAAACAAGTGAGCCCGCTAGGAGAGGGATCTTGAGGCCCCCCAGCTCCAGAGCAAATTTCATAATCAACTAGACTGAGTGATGTGTTTAGGAGGCCAAGGCTGATACAAACTGTAATTCACATTCCCTGGACGCCCTGCTCTGTAATAAAGCCTGGATGTCAGGCAGCCCAGCCAAGAGCTAACATACCTGTTTGAACTAGTCTTGTGCCAATGGAAACACGTCAGAAAAGAAAAACATTTAGCCAACTGTCTAATGCAAATGGGTTCTTTTCAACCAAATGAAGAATGATAGCCTACACATGGCTATACAAGTACGTTAAATGTTAATACATAATGAGGCATTGAGCCACTCTTTGGCATTCATGAGGTAATGTCCCTGTAAATAAATACAATGACAAGCTTTTAGACCCTAACTGGCCCACCCAGAATCGGAACGAGTCTAGTGGGGCTCATCTCCATCCTGCTGTGGGCGCGTGGTACCCACTCCAGGATGCTTACCAATCCCAGATCAGAACATGAAAATATTCAGCCTTTTCTGCATGTATTAATTTATAAGTGACCCCTTTTAATCAAAACTTTCATTGAAACACCATTTAGCACAAACCCCATCAACACATTTCGAAATACAGATTTCCCTGCGAAAATAGCCCCATGCTGTCGTTTCCCAGTCAAATATGTATTTAGCCCCCGAGAACCCCTTTGACTAAGCCAGCAGCTCCAGCATGCACAATGGTTTAATCGTATATTGTTCTCTGAATACCAACCCTTTACAAATCATATGACATAAAAAGAAAAATAAGTAACATTGTAAAGACAGTAATGAGAACTGTTGAGCTAAAGTGCCTCTTAAAGAAATCCTAATAAATTCCAGAATTTCTAGTCTTCTGGCAAGCTTTCCATTTAGAACAAAATCAATGATCAATGGCTGCAACGCGCCAGCATCAGGCTTGCATGCCTCCAGAGCAGGGAAAACTCATAGACGAAAGATGACATTTCAGGAAAAAAAGCTGACATTGAGTCCATCACTGTCATCGCTTCTGCCATAAAGCAGCTTCAAATATTAAAACATTTTTCATCTGTGCTGCATTATTGGCACCAGAAATTGTTTTCTCTCTGTCTGGTGCGCACTTGAACTGCAGCAGCGCTCCCCGGAGACTCAGGATTGTTACCAAGGCCTCATAACATATTGGCAGTTGACGTGGTGGTGTTCGTGTACACTTGCCACTCACGCGGAGCCTCCCCTCCCCCCAGCTCGCAGGCGCAAACCACAGGCTGCCCTGCGACGCTGGGCCCATGACCTGCCCACCAGGACCTGAGAGCCTGGGGACAGCTGCTGGGCTGGAGGCTGGATGCACGTGTCCCCCAACCCCACCCCCGCCGCCCCGCCCCGCACCCCCCGCGCCCCGTCCCGCCCCGGGGCTCCCCAGGTTGCAACTGGCCTTCCTCTTGCCATGCTCCGCCCTTATCCCCGTCTGCGCTCCTGCTCAGATCTGGCCTTTCTCAAGCAGCCCTAATCCCAGGAGGATGTCACAGTCCTTCGGAGTCACAGGCTTTGGCGGCAGAGGAAGTCTTTAACACCAGTCAGGCGTAAGCTGTTTTCCTTTCATTCTCATGCTTCTGTGTTAAGATTCAGAGAAATAAGGATGGACCGTCCTCACAGCACTCACTGTTTATAGACAGTGACAGAGAGGCCAACCTGGAGGGGGACACGTGGTCTGTTGTTGGCGGCTCATGGCTTGGAAGGGATCATGCCGCAGGAATGTGTGTGCCCTGGGTGATTGGCATCACCTGGGGTGGGGGGGTCACTTTGACTGTTCAAGATAAAGGATGCTCCTTAGAGACCAGTCAGTTGTTCCTGCCTTGTGTCTTGAGCTTGAAGGAAGATAGACGAGGTGTGTACGGGAGAGGGGCACACCACGGGCCAATCCTAAGAGAACTGGTGCCAGGACCCTGGAAGCTTTCGTACACCTGTGGGTATTGATCCCTACATCCCCTCCCTGCCCTCACCTTAAAATGTTGTCAAGATGTCTTTTCTCTCTCCATGAGAGAACCCAGCCTCATGGCCAGCTCATCCTTTCCCAGGGGAGACCATTTGGAGGGGGGGAGTTGGTCAGGCCAAGCTCTTTCTGCATGTCCAGGGGAGTTAGAGAGGGATGAGTGGGCTACAGATGGCAGAGCCCCTGAGTGTCCTGACCAGGGACAGCCTTGTGGCCTTTGGGCTGCTTTGCTTGGCCAAGTTGGGGGCACCCTGCCTGGAGAGTCAGGGGCAGAGGGCCCAGGCAGACTGGCCTCACTCCTCACTCACACTTCAAGACCTTAAATAATAAATATTTGAATTCTAATTAAAATTATAGAAAAAAATGGGCTTTTAGGGTCCAAGGTTCTATTGTCATTATACCAATGCGGTTGTAAAGAAGAATTTTGAATATTTTTTATAGAGCAGGAGGCCCACATGACATAGATGGCTAGGACCCTATGAGGGTGGGGAGCACTCAGCCAGTGTTCCATGGATCGGTTGGGGTCTCCAAGCCCTGGGGGTGACCAAAGAGCCTTCGAGGAGGTCTTGCACCAATGTCCTCATGTTGCTTTCAGAGCCAAGCCAGCTGGGCTTCTGAGCTGGGCCCTCAGGTGGTAGAAGGGGTGGGAGGGCTGGTGGGAGGGAGAACTGGGCTCCAGTCCATCACCCACTTGGCTCAGCTGGAGGGTGGATGCTGGGAGGAAGGAGGCATGTGTATCCCACAGATCTTCTACCTGTTGTATCCACACTCTGAAATGCTGGGAGACCCCAGCTTGCACTCCAGGGAGCTGTGGCCCAGAAAGGAGATATAAGGAGTCTCTAAAGAATTGCATTTTGGAAAAAACATGTGATGAGCTGCAATAGATGACAGGTGTGATCTTGCTGGCATGATGGGATGCTTCCTGGGGAGGGCTTTGAGATGAGCCTGCTGGGAAGGCCCATGTCAGTGAGAGGGCCTGGGAGACACCATCTGACCGCTGCCCACAGGGAGAGGCCAGAGCAACTTGAAAACCAGGGTGTCCTTGACTTCCAATGCACCCTCCTTCCCCAGCAGATACTCTCTGTGTGTTCGTGCCCACACCTCTGCTCTGGCCTCTCCCCTTCAGCAGATGATGGAGCACCCACGACCAGCACCCACCACCCTGGCAAGATCACTCCAGTTGGTTCTACCCCCAACTTGCTAGGTGGCTTCAAACGCAGTGCTTAACCCCACAGAGGCTCATTTTCTCATCTGTTAACTGGAGCTCATGGTCCCCAGTACCTGGTTATACAGTGGGTGCTTAGCAAACAGTAGCAACTTTGAGGAAGCACTGAGAAACGAACAGGTGCAGACCTTCACATGGGGCTGCTTTCTCACTCACTTTGCAGGCCCCTTCCTGCCTCTCCTGCTTTTTGGCATTTTACATCTTAAGGGCACCTTTCCCAGTAACCAGACTTCAGCGTCACCCTTTAAATTTCCAACTGTCTTAGAATTCCCATCCACTGACCAAGGAGCGATCCAGATGCTTGCAACCCACTCTTTATGGCAGGAAAGTGTGCATGTTTGCTTCTGCAGGGACATGGGGGAAGGCCAGGGGAGGGGTGAGCCTCACTCTGACTCTGAGGTCAGTGGTGCCCCCAGGACAGAGCAGAGCTCTGGCAGGGCTGGGATGTGGGGGAGAGGAAGGGCTGCTTCTGCATCTCCATTAGCCAACATGCAGGATTCAGGACGGAAACAGGGCAGGCAGAACCAGGTTGGGTTGGGGGAACAGGAGGGGGTGTGGCCAGGTCTGGGAGACAGACATCTGGTTCCCACTGCGCCCAAGCACTTCCTGCTTTCCTTGCCTTTAATAAGCATGCCCGCAGCAGAGGAGAGCAACAGATAAAAACATGCCGGGTTTTGGCAGTTCAGGCGAGCGGAGGGTGGATTATCAGGGCATTTAGAAGAAGGGGAAGGGAAGGAAAAGTGGAAGAGACGGGAGACCACACAGGGAGACAACGCACAGAGCCGCGCAGCCATCTGCCGCGACTTCACGTGCCGCTCCGGAAACTGACAGACACTCCTTTAGCAAGGCCCAGGCCCGTCAGATGAGTCAATCAATCAAAAGAATTCTTATGAAACTTAATCATAGAGGGTCGTGTTAGGGAGTGGGGAACAGATTAAATTACCACGGTATTAGATACGGGAAATGATTTCTGTCAAAACCATCTTTACTGCAATTATAATATGTTAATTATGTATTTCATTAAGTAAGTGGATTAGAGTCTGCACAGATGAAATCATGTGGAGGCTTTGAATCATTTGCCGAGCACGGTGGGAGGACTCCTGTGCATGGAACCCAGTTAATCTGGAAAACTTTCACAGGCGAAAAGGAATTGTTTCCCTTCTTTTGTGACCCCAGCCGGCAGCCCTGATGGAGGAGGTCCACAGCTCCTGCATCACAAAAGGAGCATCCAGGGGCTGCTTCCTGGTGCTGAGTTTGCAGATGAACCTGTGTGTTGGGAGCCGGTCAGGGCAGCTTGCTTCTGCGAACATCCAGTGGGCAAGGCGATACTGCGGGCTTCCAGCATGCCCCTTCCCCATCTGCTGGCGATGCCTGGTGAAGTCCTCACAAGGAACACAGCCAACAGGCCATTGGTGCAGAGAGGATGATCATGCTCTAGCCACTACGTGGTGTCGTGTGCCTATCATCTGACAGCTTGTGGCGTGTCTGCCTTTCCCATCGACGCTGCCCATTGGAGTAGAGCCTGCACTGAAGTGGCATCTCCTGGCTGTGCAGAAGACCATCCCTTGATGGGCAGAGTGGCCCAGAGCCACAAGGCGGACACAGCCAGATGTCTTCCAGCACACATCCCAAGACATCTTGTTTGATCCTCTCTCCCAGGTCCTTGCTGTTCTGGTAAGCCACTGGGAGCAGGGCTATTTTAATCAGCTGGTTTCCAGGCTCCTGGCATGGGGTTAAAGTAAGGAAGTGGACTGAGGACAAGACTGAACCACCTAAGACCCCTTGGACCACTGTGGTGTGGTCTGGCCCCCTTTGTCTGCTCCCAGCTGGAGTCTGGTAGGACTGCCTATCTCAGACCCACTTCAAGGACACGGAGGCCACCAAGGAGCAAACCCTCCGTTGCTCTGTAGCTCCCCACCCACCATTCTGCTCTGGTTCTGAAGTCCCTCTGAGACTTGAGGGGTAGTTGAGTCATCAAGAGAAGAAAATAAGAGTTAATAATTATTTCCTCCAAAAGGAGATGTCCAGTGCCTGTAAGTGTCCTGGGTCCCTGAGAATTTGGATGTGACTAATAACCACAAGAAGGTTTGACAAAGGGAAGGAAGGAGGGGGAGGCAGGCAAGCAGGGCTTGCTGGGAGCGCATGGCGGCGTTAGTGACGGGAAAGGTTGGCTGATTTGATGAAAACCCCATCAGCCTCTCTGGGGAGATATTACTTTCCTCATTATTCCACTGATTGGCCTTATTTCATCTGAAGAATGCCACACATTCCTTAAGGCCTGGCAAGCCTCTTTAACAATATCCAGGAAAAAAAAAATGTATCTATCACCTCCTTAATCGAAACAACAAGGAAATTAACACGAGTCATCGTCTTCCGCGGGGATCAGTTGAAAGATCCACCCAAGTTCCTTTCTTCTAACCCAGCTACCGGCTCCTCAACCCCCAAAATTATCCAACAACTCTCTTAAATGTTTTACACATAGGATGGTCTTGGGAGGAGTTTGTTCTCTGATGTGGCTGTGGCTAAGAGTATTTTGTAAATCCCATAAGAAGAACAAAGGCTCAGCTGGGCCACCAGTACCTCTCTTTGCACAGATGCAAAATCCTTGTGTGACTCAGGGAGAATGCAGTATTCCAGGACAGCTGGTCCTGATACAGGAGAATCAGCGTCACTCCTCACACTACAAGGCTTTGCTTCCCAGCACAACAACAGAGAGGGAAGTACAAAACACACTTGTGAATTTCAGGCTCAGATTGGCATTATCAATGGCCTGGAGCTTGCAATAACTGTTAATTAAGTGCATTTTTTCATTATACTTTAGCAAAGAGGTAAGATTTAATGATGTAAGTTAACAATGGATGATAATTTAAAGTCGTGACAATAGTTTAATTATTCGCACACATACAAAAGTTAACTTCATAACTTATTTCTTTGTGAGAACAAGTTCATTTAAAATATTTTGAACTGTGCATACAATTACCACTTAGACTCTTTCCTTCATGGCTTTGTACAGACAAAGAGTCAATTCTGCCTGTAAATTTCTCACTAGACAGTTCTACAGACTAAGAATTCTGTCTCACACACACACATACCAAAAAAAAAAAAGATAAAAGAAAAGTCCCATCGTTGAGTTTTGCTTAGAATTTGTTGAGGACTCAAGAAAGGGATGTGTGGTTCTGTATTACATGTGTGTCTTTGCAATAGAATGGGAACCCAGCTCCCTAAACAAGGATGTATGAGTGTGAACGTGCATGTGTATATGTGTAAAGGCTGATCCTGATGTGTCTGTGTGTGTGTGGTGGGGGTGAACCTTTCCTTTGTTAGCCCATCTGAAAAGGCCTGATTTCTATTTCTTCAGGGTGACTATCAAGAATTAGAAATGGTGTATGTGTGGAGGTAGGCATAGGGTGGGGTTGGTGTACAGCTTCAGGGTAGCTGGAAAGAAAAGAAGGACAAATGGATGCTGGAATCGGAGGATATCCCCTCAAATCCAAAGCTTCTGGGTGGTCTGGGATGATATAATTGTAGTCTGACTGAATACTAAAGCCACTGAAACTTACCTAGGATGTTCAGGTGTGCCTAGGATGTTCAGGGCTCTGGGATGGAGCCAGCATCATTGCAAGGTATTTGGCTAGGGATGCGGCAGGACTTCCACAATTATTCCACTCCTCCTGAATTGTCTGTCATGGAAAAAGTCAGCCATGCCCAGTGACCCCATCCATCTCAGGTCCTCACTTGATCTTCACTCCCTCAAGAGCCAATAGCAGCTCCAGGGCATTTACAGAACCCAGTGGAGGGGCACCTGGGACACCATTGTCAGATCCAAGCCTTCATGCTCTTGTCTTCAAAGAAACGTCTCAAAACATTGATAGAACCAAGGAAGTAAAACAATGGCTATATCACCCCAGTGTCAGTGTTCAGATGAAAATATTGCAGTATTATCAGACACACAGATAACTTTCCCAAACTACCCAGTACCGATATATTGTTGAACATGTGGTTAATCAGATATAACAACTCAATCCAGTCTCTCTCTTTGATGATTCACTCCTCAGTGTAATTATCTCACTAGACAATTTTATCAATGGGGAATTTTTTTGGCTAAAGTAATCCTAATCCTGCCTTTGATATTCGGCTCTTGCCATGGTCTGGTGTGTCACACAGCTGCTGCTGATGCCACTGTGTGATGTATAAGATAGTGATGTGGAAAGACCAGTTTGCTACCATGATTGCTTTTCACAGACAGACATTTTTAAAAGACTATAACACAGTAGTCAATATTCCTCCTGAAAAATGAAGACCCTCTTCAAAAGAGAAACGTTATGCATGAAATTTAGCACTGTTCCTCTCTTCCTAGTTGAGTTATAAGCAGAGGAAGGGGTGGAGGGGCACTCATTTGAGCTGAGAGTGAAATGCCATTGGGGTATCTGAGAGAATATTGACGACTGAGACCATCAGACCAGAAACTTCTGGAAAGTGTTCAATAAAGAGCATGAGGAGAGTGGGATGAATGTAGAAACTAGCATCAACATGCACTCTCAGGTGTAAAATGTATAGCTGGTGAGAAGTTGCTCAGGGAGCCCATTCTGGCCTTCTGTGATGGCCTGGAGGGATGGGATGAGGGCAGGGGAGGAAGCTACGGAGGGAGGGGATGTATGTATAATCATGGCTGATTTGTGTTGTTGTATGGCAGAAACCAACACAATATTGTAAACATGTTAGAAAATACATTTAAATTAAAAAAGAGCATAATTTGTTGATTGGATATCCCCTTACTCTCTAAAATTGTTCCACATATTGGGTGCTCTTTATTACCCAATCTTCTTTTGTTTTGCTTTGTAATTACCACCAAGTAACCTTTTCCTGGTTGTTGTTGGAAGTATTACCTGTTTGTTTGTCTTGCCTTCCGGAATGTGAACAGTAAGGGATATGTCTTTCTTATTTATCATGGTATCATGTGCCTCAAAAGTACCTGGCTCGTAGTGAGTATTCAGTAAATATCTGTTGAATCCATGAATAGATATGTGTGTGTGTTCAGTGTGTTGGTTGTGAGATAATCTTTCCCCCTCCCTCAATCTATAGGTGTGTTGACACAACTGAAATGATGAAGAGATTGTAAGAACATAACCTGCCATGGACAGAGTTTTTGGCCCAATTCTTGGCCCCTCTCTGCGTTCAGCTCTTTGCCAAATGAGTTTATAGTTCCTCCCATTAATAGATTGGGACATATCCCCCCCCCATTGACCTTGTATTTGACCAAGAGCCTGGCTTTGGCCAATGGAATGAGGTGGAAGGGACATTGCACCAATTCTGAGCCTTGAACTTGAGACATTTGTGTGTTTCTGTTCATCTCTTGCACTGCTGTCATTACCATGAAAAGAGCACATCCAAGCTAGCTTGTTGGTTCAAGGAGGAAAATATAAGACACTTAGAACAGAGGCACCCAACCGAGTTCAACCTAGATGGGCTGAGCCCCAGCCAACCCATGGCTACATGATCTATATAAATGCTTCGTGCAGGGCACCACCAGTATCCTGCTCTTGTTTGTTAAGCAACAGTGCAGGTGGATACAGGATCTTCTTCTGTCTCAACTGTGTCGCAATCAGTCTCCTGGATGAATGATCACGCACATGACACTGAGTTGGCCAAAATGACCAAAGTAGACATCCTGTGTCAAAGCCAGGACACCCACCCTTCATCCCTCAGTAGACAGCAGGGCAAACGGAAGAGTTATCAGTGCTACCGAATGAGCCGGACCAGTGCCAGGCACTGGTCTTGCCATTTCCCGTGCATTGTCTCATTTAGTACCCAAGGCTACTGTGTCCCTACCTACAGATAAAGATACTGGGCTTACTGAGGGGCATCACTTACCCCAGTCCCCACATCTGGGAAGAGAAATCTAGAAAGAGTCTTTTTACTGTGGTGCTCAGAGACCATCCCAGTAGGAAGGACCAAGTTTGTTTGCAATCAGAGTAAATGAGAGAAAGCAGAGCTAACCTGCCAGTAAGGCTCAGGTGGGATTGCCACTTTCAGCTCCAGTTCAAGGCCACAGAGGCCACCAAGGAGCAAATCCTGCATCCCTCCATAGCAGCAGCACCATCACCCCCCCACCACAAACCATTATTCTCTGGTTCTAAAACCTCTCTGAGATTTGAGGGACATAAAGAGCCATTAAGGAAAGAAAAGAAGTTAATAATTATTTTTCGAAAATAGGAGGCATCCCATCACCCATAAATGGCCCAGGTCCCTGAGAATTTGCAGTCTCACCCACTCTCTATGCTCACTCCCATTTCCAGAGTAGCCTGAAGTTAACGGTGGTTTTGGCTTCAGTTAGACATGGCTCCGTGCTCTCCCAGGGACCATGTTACTTGGACAAAGAATATTTGTCCTAGACCCGTTTGCATTTCTGTCCGCTTACTTGCCTTAGATAACCTTCTCCAACACAGAGCACTACATTGCATAAGGAATATTGGAATTCTGCCTTCAAGATGATAGCATTTTTAAAACAAAGACATAACCATAAGTCCAATCTGTTTCTTTGCCAGGCTCTTCAAACACAGTGTTGTTGTGTGAAACTGATCATCCCCTCAAGAAACAGAATAATTATGACGAGTTTGATGTTGCGTTTTTAAGTATCAGCCGTTCATACAGTAGATTTCTACTGAGTGTCCACTGTGACCCAGGTAGCCTGCTCAGGCCTAAGGGTCCAGAGATGTCTTCTTAAAACATGACCGTTTGTCTGCAAGCATTTCAGAATAGATGCTATTTGTCATCAGTGCTCATTGAAAGACTTCAGACACTAACTAGCCTAACTCCTCAGTTTCTTTGATCCTTCATGACTCAATATGTAGCCTACCTTCCAGACCTCCACCTTTTGCCAGATGTGTTTCCCTAGCCCCAAATGTCCTCCTCCATTTCTCTCTACTTGGTATGTTTCTACTTTCCAAGACGCCAAGCAGAGTGGGCATCACCAAATTGTCGAGGGCCTGTACATAGCAGTATGGTGGAGGGGAGGCAAATCTGCTCTCTGTTCAAGCTTGGACTGGCATCTTCTCCTGCCCTTTGATCTTGGCACTTCTGGCTCTCAGGCCTTCAGATTGGGATTGAATTACACCACTGGCTTTCCTGGTACTTCTGCTTGCAGGCAGCAGAGTGTGGAACTTCTTGGTTTCCATAATTACGTAGGCCAATTCCTACAATAAATCTTCTATAATATTGTTATATATATTTTTGTTATTGTTATATATATATTTGTTATATATTATTGTTATGTGTATGTATATATATATATACACACACACACATAAATTTCCTACGAGTTCTGTTTCTCTGGAAAACTCCAGTAATATGGCTCTGAAGTTCAGGGGGTCTTTATTCTCCCACTGCCTGGAGCAGAACTCATCACAGCCCCATAATGACACTGTTATGAATGATACATGCTCTATTGCATTTGAATATACTTTGAATAATGGTCACATTGCATTGCGTTTCTTTTACCCATCTGTCTCACTTATCGAAGTGTGGACCTCTTGAAGCTGGGGACCATGTTGTAAAAATCTCAGCTCCTGGCACGTAGCAGATATGAAGTAGAAATAAATGAGCAGATGTGATTCACATATTTATTCTGCTTATTGTATGTCTACTTCCCATTAGATTGCATGCTCCAAGAAGACAGGAAGCTTTATTAGTTGCAGTCAATGGCAACATCTGACACATATTCATTGCTTAATAAAAGCTGCTAGCTGAATGAATGACTAGGAAAAAGGAGAAAGTGAGATTTTTCAGAATTTAGGTAACAGTTACCCCAGTCTCCAATGTTGCATTTTCCTAAGGGAGTCTTCCCTATTCTAATAACCACTGCTCTCTGTATAAAAATACTCAGGCTACTCCCAGTGTGGCAGAACCTCCTATCTCTATCCTGGTTGGTCAGGAGCAAGGGCGGACATCAGATAACCATCCAGGGTGCCTATTGAAAGTGAAGAGACTTTCACTTCTGGGTCATTATCCACCTGCAGAAGCAGAAAGATCTTTATGAAAACACCATCTCCTCTGGTGATCACATCTCTGGAAATGATGTTATGAGGCCAGGAAATTGATTTCTTGCATTGCAAAATCATTCCTGGAGTCATCAATGTCAAAGCCAACTGGTTCATGGATTTCCTTTTTTCCTCCTAGGAGGTGGTGGTTTAGTCACTAAGCCATATCCGACTCTTGTGACCCCATGGACTGTAGCCCACCAGGCTCCTCTATCCATGGGATTCTCCAGGCAAGAATACTGGATTGGGTTGTCATTTCCTTCTTCATGGGATCTTCCTGACCCAGGAATCAAACCTGGGTGCCCTACATTGCAGGCAGATTCTTTACTGATTGAGCTACGAGGGAAGAATTTTCTCCTCTCTCTCTCTCTCTCTCTCTCTCTCTCTATATATATATATATATATATATATATATATATATATATATGTATATATATGTATATGTATGTATATATATATGTATTATGTATGTATGTATGTATATGTATAAAATAAAGAGCAATGCTTTTGTGAGTTAAGCCTAATAAGTTGTAATCACACGAAGTTCATCCTTTGAAATAAGTATCATGGCTTAACACAAGCAACCAGCCTTACCTCCTTCCTCAATCGTGACTTGCAAGCTAGGAGCAGAAAGTGGCTGGGCACACAGAAACCAACCTGCAGGCACCTTCTGCTTCCCCATGTGACCAGGTCAAGGAGTTCTTCTCGTAATGGCTATGAGACTGAAGGAAAAACAGGCATTTTTCTGCATGACAGTAGAGCTATAAAATGGTATGAGCATTTCAGAGAACAATCTGGCTGTAGGTATTGAATTGACACTCTAACTCAGCAATTTTTCTTAGAAATTTAATTTAGAGAAATTCTCTTATAGATACATGGAAGGGTCCATATGAGAAGTGCATTACAGGATGCTTGTAATACAAGGAAATAGTGACAAACTGTTTGATATCAGTAAAGTAGTGGATAAAAATTCTTGCTGTCTTCAGAGGCGTGGAATACTATAGAGTAGCTAAAATGGATAAACTAGAGTGGGAGGCTGGAGAAGGAAATGGCAACCCACTCCTGTGTTCTTGCCTGGAGAATCCCAGGGACGGGGGAGCCTGGTGGGCTGCCATCTATGGGGTCACATAGAGTCAGACACGACTGAAGCGACTTAGCAGCAGCAGCAGCAGAGTGGGAGGCAGGCTGAATCTTTGGCATCTGTTTTTGTAAATAAAGTTTTATTGGAAGACAGTTACACCCATTTATTTACATACTGTCTATGACAATATTCACATAGGTGCTGCTTTTGTCCTAGATACACAGAGGTGAGTAGTTGAAACATAGCCCATATGACCTGTAGAGCCTAAAATATTTACTCTTTGGTCTTTTCCTGAAAAGTGTCTTGATTCTTTTTAAATAAAACTGTCTAGCTCATGGCTACAGCGGGAAAACAATTTTGAAAGAAAAGGGTAGATTGTACTGTGATATGTTACAACACTGTTTATGTAAATTAAACACAAGAATACTTGACAATGCCCATAAGTATATAGAAGTGGCACCAATGGGCTAGAAGGATGTCTACCTAGTTCATAATTCTTTTTAAATTAATATTACATTTTATTGATGTGAGAGACACTGAAAATATTTGCATTGCAAGTAAGACTATATTATAAAAATATAGTGCCTCTGTTAAACTAGGAAATAATATGGAAGTGAATAAGATTTATCATTCATTGATGGTATATAAAATTCAGCGCAAAGATCAAAGGGTTAATCTTCTGACACATTAGGCATAGCTCCTTAGAAATCTTTGAGGATTGCTTTTTTTTAATTGAACTTCCAGATAATTTTCAATGTTGTGTTGATTTCAAGTCTATAGCAAAGTAATTCAGTTACACACACACACATACAAATGCACATACATATATATATATATATATATATATGTTCTTTTTCAGATCTTTTCCACTATAGATTATTACAAGATATTGAGTGTAGTTCCCTGCTGTTTACCTATTTTATGTATAGTAGTGTGTATATATTAATCCTAGGCTTCCCAGGTAGTGCTAGTGGTAAAGAACTCACCTGCTAATGCAGAAGACACAAGAGACAAGGGTTTGATTCCTAGGTTGGAAAGATCCCCTGGAGGAGGAAATGGCAACCCACTCCATTATTCTTGCCTGGAGAATCCCACAGACAGAGAAGACTGACTGGCTATGATCCATAGGGCAGCAAAGAGTTGAATATGACCAAAGTGACTTAGCATGCATGCACACACATGTTAATCCCAAACTCCTAATTTATCTCTCTCATACTGACTCTCTCCACCACACCCTGTTATCCCCTTTGGTAGCCATAAGTTTGTTTTCTATGTCTGCAAGTTTATTTTTGTTTTGTAGGTAAATTCATTTGTATCCTTTTTTAGATTCTGAATATGTGACATATAATATTTGTCTTTCTCTGTAAGATTTGCATCACTTAACATGATCATCTCTAGTTGATCCATGTTGCTGCAAAAGGTATTATTTCATTCTTTTTATGGCTAAGTAATATTCCACTGTGTGTGTGTGTATGTGTATATGCCATATCTTCTTTATCTATTCATCTGTTAATGGATAGTTAGGTTGCTTCCATGGTTATTGTAAATTGTGCTGCAAATGAACATTGGAGGCATGTGTATCTTTTAAATTATTATTATTTTCTCTGAATATACATTCAGGAGTGGGATTGTTGGATCATATGGCAGCTCTCTTTTTAGTTTTTTAAGGACCTTCCATACTGTTTTACATAGTAACTTCACCAATTTACATGTCCACCAACAGCATAGAAGGGTTCCTTTTCCTCTATACCCTCTTTATTTGTGACTTTTTAATAAAGGCCACTCTGACTGGTGTGAGGTGACAGCACATTACAGTTTTGATTTGCGGTTCTATAATAATTAGTGACATTGAGCATCTTTTCATGTGTTTGTTGGCCATCTATATATCTTTTGAGAAATGTCCGTTTAGGTCTTCTGCCCATTTTTTTTTTTTTTTTTATATTAAGCCATATAAAGTGTTTGTATATTTTGGAAATTAATCCCTTGTTGGTAGCATCATTTGAAAACATTTTCTCCCAGTCCATAGGTTGTCTTTTCATTATGCTTATAGTTTCCTTTGCTGTGCAAAAGCTTTTAAGTTTAATTAGGTCCCATTTGTTCTTTTTTTTTTTTTTTCCCATTACTGGAGGAGACAGATCCAAAAATATATTGCTGCAATTTATGTCAAAAACTGTTCTGCCTATGTTTTCCTCTAGGAATTTTATAGTATCTTATTTTCTATTTATATTTTTAATCCATTTTGAGTATTTTTTTTTGTATATGGTATTAAAGAATGTTCAAACTTAATTCTTTTACATATACCTGTCCAGTTTTCCCAGTAACACTTATTGAAGGGACTGTCTTTTCTTCATTGTATATTCTTGCTTCCTTTGTCATTGATTAACTGACCATGGGCTCTTGAGTTTATTTCTGGGTTTTCCATTCTGTTCCATTGATCTATATGTCTGGTTTTTGTGCCAGTACCAAACTGCTTTGATTACTGTAGCTTTGTGGTATAGTCTTAAGTCAGGGAGCATGATTTCTCCAGCTCCATTTTTATTTCTCAAGATTGTTTTGATTATAGGGATATTTTGTGTTTTCATACAAATTTTTAAAAATTTTGTTCTAGTTCTGTGAAAAATTCCATTGGAAATTTGATAAGGAGTATACTGAATCTGTAGATTGCCTTGAGAAGTATGGTCATTTTAACAATATTGATTTTTCCAATCCACAAACACAGTATATCTTTTCATTTGTTTGAGTCTTCTTCAATTTCTTTCATCAGCATCTTATATTTTTTGGAGTACAGATCCTTTACTTCCTTATATAGACTTATTCCTATGAATTTTATTCTTTGTGATATAGTGGTAAATGGGATTGTTTCTTTACTTTCTTATTGTGGTATTTTTGTTAGTGTATAGAAATGCAAGATTTCTGTATACTAATTTTGTATCCAGAAACTTTACCAAAATGTTTGATGATCTCTAATAGTTTTCTGGCACCATGTTTAGAATTTTCTATATATAGCATTGTATCGCCTACAAACAATGTCAGTTTTACTTCTTTGCCAATTTAAATGACTTCTTTTTTCATTGATTGCTATACTAGGACATCCAAAACTATGCTGAACAAAAGTGGCAACAGTGGACATCCTTGTCTTGCTCCTGATCTTAAAAAAAATTTCTTTTGCCCTGAGGAAGATGTTACAGTGGGCTTCCCAGATGGCACTTGTGATAAAGAACCCACCTGCCAATGCAGGAGACCTAAGAGATGTACGCTTGATCCCTGGACTGGGATGATCCCTTGGAGAAGGGGATGGCAACCCATTCCAGTATTCTTGCCTGGAGAATCTCATGGATAGAGGAACCTGGCAAGCTACAGTCCATAAGGTCACACAGAGTCAGACACAACTGAAGTGACTTAGCCTGTGCATGCATGCCACACACACACACACACACACACACACACACACACACAGTCTCTCTCACAGGATGTTACATGTGGATTAGTCATACATGACCTTTATTATGTTGAGGTATACTCTCTCTATCCCCACTTTCTGGAGAGTTTTTGTTATAAATTATTTTGAATTTTATCAAAAGATTTTTTTCTCTTGAGATGATCATAGGGTTTTCATTCCTCCATTTGTTGATACATTGTACCTCATTGATTGGCTTATGGATACTGAGAGATCTTTGTATCCCTGGGATAAATCCCACTTGATCATGATGTATGATCCTGTCAAAGTATTATTGGAATTAGTTTGCTAATAATCTGTAGAGGATTTTTTGCATCTATGGTCATCAATGATATTGGCCTGTAATTTTCTTTTATTCATTATGCATTTGTCTTGTTTTGGTATCAGGGTGATGGTGGCCTCATAGATTGAGTTCGGTAGCATTTCTTCCTATGTAATTTTTGGAATAGTTTCAGAAGAAGTGTTTACTCTTCTCTAATCATCACTTCATGGGAAATAGATGGGGAAACAGTGTCAGACTTTATTTTTAGGGCTCCAAAATCACTGCAGATGGTGATTGCAGCCATGAAATTAAAAGATGCTTACTTCTTAGAAGGAAAGTTATGACCAACCTAGATAGCATATTCAAAAGCAGAGACATTACTTTGCCAACAAAGGTCTGCCTAGTCAAGGCTATGGTTTTTCAAGTGGTCATGTATGGATGTGAGAGTCGGAGTGTGAAGAAGGCTGAGCACCAAAGAATTGATGCTTTTGAACTGTGGTGTTGGAAAAGACTCTTGAGAGTCCCTTGGACTGCAAGGAGATCCAACCAGTCCATCCTAAAGGAGATCAGTCCTGGGTGTTCTTTGGAAGGACTGATGCTGAGGCTGAAACTCCAATACTTTGGCCACTTCATGCGAAGAGTTGACTCATTGGAAAAGACCCTGATGCTGGGAGGGATTGGGGACAGGAGGAGAAGGGAATGACAGAGGATGAGATGGCTGGATGGAATCACCGATTTGATGCACATGAGTGTGGTTGAACTCCAGGAGTTGGTGATGGACAGGGAGGCCTGGCATGCTGCAGTTCATGGGGTCGCAAAGAGTTGGACACGACTGAGTGACTGAACTGAACTGAACTGAACTGAAATGCTTGGTAGAATGCACCTGTGAAGTCATCTGATCCTGAACTTTAGATTGCTGCAAGTTTTTAAACTACTGATTTGATTTCAATACTGGTAATTGGTCTATTCATATTTTCTATCCCTAGTTCAGTTTTGAGTGATTGTAGCTTTCTAAGAATTTGTCTATTTCTTCTAGGTTGTCCATTTTATTGGTATATAGTTGCTCCCTAGTAGTCTCATGATCCTTTGTATTTCTGTGGTATTGGTTGTAACTTTTCCTTTTTCATTTCTGATTTTGTTGATTTGGGACCCCTCCTTTTTTCCTAGATGAGTCTGACTAAAAGTTTGTCAATTTTGTTTATCTTTTCAAAGAACCAGCTTTTAGTTTTAATGGTTTTTGTTTTTTCAGTCTCTCATTTATTTCTGCTCTCATCTTTATGATTTCTTTCCTTCTACTAACTTTGGGTTTTATTTGTTCTTCTTTCTCCGATTTCCTTAGGTGTAAGTTTAAGGTGCTTCTTATTTCCTGGCCTAGTTTATAATTCTAAATGCCCACGGGAGGGCCAGAGGAGAATGGGCTCGGGTTGAGAGGAATCAAAGTGTATAGAAAGATAATAATTTTTCCTTTTAGTACATGGACTTCAAATAGATATGACAAAATTGTGCTCCCCAGGGCAGAAGGGAGGATCAATACAGTTCCCAGGGCACAGGTTTGGTGAATGAGGCACAGGCTACTTTGAACCCACAGCCCCATCCTGCCATGTGCCTGCTCTCCAGGCACTGTGAGCAATCTCACCATTAAGGGACAGCTCTGATCTAGGGACTAAAAATAAGAGGGATCAACATGTTTTAGACAAGTAAGCAATTGGAATTCATAGCAGAAGCTCTTGTGAATATATAATTGAGAATGGCCTGATTGTGTTGCTCTACTGCTAATACGTGTGTGTGCATGCTCAGCCCCTAAGTCGTGTTCAGCTCTTTGTGAACCTGTGGATTGTAGTCTGCCAGGCTTTTCTGTCCATGAGATTTCCAGGCAAGAATATTGGAGTGGGTTTCCATTTCCTCCTCCAGGAGATCTTCCAAACCCAGGAATCGAACCCACAGCTCACGCATGTCCTGCATTGGGTGGCAGATTCTTTACCACTGAGCCACATAGGAACGCCTACCACTAATATCACCACACAGAGTTACTGTGGGAATCATCTCAGTTTGTAGTGTCCAAAACGGCAGCCATGAGCCCTGCATGGCTATCAAGCATCTGAAATGCGATTTGGCTGGTATAAAGTATGCTATCAACATGCTGGATTTCAAGCAGTATGAAAAAAATGAAGAATGTAATGGATCTCATTAATAATTTGTCATACTGATTGATTTGAAATGATAATATTTTGATATCAGTTTATTCATTTTCTATTGCAGCTATAACAAATTATTACAAACTAGGTGGCTCAAAATAACCTGAATGTGTGACCCTACAGTTTTGTCAGGTAGAAGAGCAACCCAGGGCTTACTGAGCTAAGATTATGGTGTCAGCAGGCTGTATTCCATTCTGGAATCCAGGAGAGAATCTCTTCCCTTGCCTTTTCCAGCTTCCAGAGGTGGCCCACCTCCCATGGCTCCCCTTCTATCTTCCATCCTACAAGAGCTGGACAGTTTCCTCTCCCGTGGCAGCACCCTGATCTCTTGGGCCTCCCTCTTCACTTTCAAGAACCCTTGTGAATGCATTAGGCCCACTCAGACAATCTAGAAAATAGCTATATCTTAAAATCAGCTGATTAGTGAACTTAATTCCATCTGTAACCTCAAATCTGTTTCCATGTAGTGTTCAATGTTGCAGACTTTCAATATCTTTGAAACGGTCTTTACTTTGCCTCTCACTGTTGAGCTAAATGTGAAGTGAAAGTCATTCGGTCGTGTCTGACTCTGCGACCACATGAAATTCTCCAGGCCAGAATACTGGAGTGGGTAACCTTTCCCTTCTCCAAGGGATCTTCCCAACCCAGGGAATGAACACAGGTCTCCTGCATTGCACATGGAATCTTTACCAGCTGAGACAGGGGAAGTCCAAGAATACTGGAGTGGGTAGCCTATCCCTTTTCCAGCAGATCTTCCCCACCCAGGAATCAAAATGGGTTCTCCTGCATTGCAGGCAGATTCTTTACCAACTGAACTAGCAGGGAAGGCTGATATAACTTATTTGAGCTAAATATATCTTATTTGAACTAAATAAGATAAAATAGATTTCACCTGCTTCTTGCTGTATTTTAGTGTGATTACAAGAAAAGTTAAAGTTACCTATTAGACTTTCACTCTATTTCTATTGAACAGCACTACTCTGAGACAACACGTGGAGGTGCTTTGCTGACTATAAAGGGCATTGATGACAGAGAATGTTAATTTAAAAACAAAAACTATTTTCCTCAAAGCTGCTCTTGAAGGTAACAGAAACACATCTCAGCCCACAGATATAAATAATACCAAAAACAGCTTACTTTTTTGAGAGTTCACTATGTGCCAGAACTTGTGCTTAGATATTAATTTGTTTCATTTCTATATTAATCCAGAGACAGGTACTGTTGCTATTTACCTATCACAAGTAAGGCTGCGAAGGCACAGAGAGGTTAAGTAATTTGTCCAAAGTCACACAGCCAACATGTAGAGCCAAGATACTATTCATTGGACCCCAGAGTCTTCCTTCTAAGAACTGTGCATGTGCTAATGGTCAGTTTGAATTCTAAGATGCATAAAGTATTCTGGTCTTAGAAACAACTGGTAGAGGCTGGTATCTGGGGCCCACCAGCCTCTCCACCGAGGAACTGCAAATGACACCTTTCCTTGGTGTAGCCTGTCAGGGTGCCTAACACTCTGATCACAAAATATACACATATATAATTTAAATATCTCTATATATGCTTAAAATATTTGTATATGTTCAAATGCAGATATATGCTTTAAATATCTTTTTATAACTGCTGATAGACGTGTGTGTAAATTTTTCATGCATTCCCTTACTTTTCTCATTTATTTCATCCAACTCCTTCCCTCTCTCAGAAGTTATCTCTACAGCTCAAGATTTCTTTACATGGTTCCAAAGTCAGTGAAATTTTATTTAACATTTATTTATATGTGCCTTAGTATTTCTATATATAGATATGGAAAGATATATTTGTTACACACATGCACACATCTCACTTTGAATAGCCCCTGGTGACCACATGTGTGATGTCTATGTCTTTGTGCACATACACTTAAAAACATCCATTTCACCAAGGGAAACATCTTAAAATTATGTTGGTGATCCTAGGTCCTGGATCACTGACACTGATGTGATGTTTTGCAGGATATTTAATCCAAACCATTCACATATTAAGGAACATGCATACTTGGAATTATATTTTATTTATTCCCCTGCTCTTCCTAATTTACTCTCTACTCAATTTCCTTTAAGGAAAATGCAACATTTATAGCAGAAGAGTTGAGCCCTTGAGCCACATCTGCAGCTCCTAATATCTGGAAAACATTCAGACCCCCTCTCCCCTCAGCCTTCTACACCTTGGCCACCTGCTTGGGCCCAGTTCTGCAGGTTTGCAGATGTTTTTTCAGAATTATACTATCTTGTTCTTTAGCCAGAGTTTGGCAAACTCTTTCTATAAAGGGCCAGATGGTAAATATTTTAGGCTGCACCATCTCTATTATGATTCAATGCTGCCCTTGTCGGGCGTGAGCTGTAGACAATAATGTAACAAAACAGACATGGCTGGGTTTCAATAAAATTATTCCTAACATGGATGGTGGGTCTGGATTTGGCCCATTGGCCACACTTTCCCAACTCCTGACATACACCAAAGTGGATTTTTATTTCTGGATATCTGTAGGTCATTTTCACGTATGTCTAGTTGATGTGTCTGCAGAGTACTTTAAAGTTCAGTGGAAAAGGAACATATTGGTGGCTGAGCTCAAACTTAATTAGGTAGTGAAGCCAAATAGGTGACTATCAGCATCATTATGTCCATACCTGATTCTATCCCCCAAGGGATGGAACTGAACTGTGAACTCATTGAAGATGACTCCTCAGCCCCTAGCACACAAAAGGTACTCAGTAATGATTAGGAAAAGTAAATAACACTGTGGAAGATCTAATTATAATTAGACAAAATGTTAAGACTTCAAGTACAGTATTCATTCAAGGCTTTTTCAGAAATGAATGGACGGTTTAAATTCACCTATTATCTGACTGTCAGTGGAAATGATCGTTTATGTTAGTTTTGCAAATAAAGAGGAAAAAGGTTTTTCTGGGCCCACCAAAATTGTTCTCAAACACTTGCATGGATACATGGATGATGGCTTTTCTCAAACTTCCCCGTATTTTCCTGGTTGTAGAAAGATGGTACTCTCGCCTCTCTTCCCTTTCCCACACCATGACACACATCACTTTCCCATCATGGAATCTGTGGACCACTGAGGCCAAAGAGAGCCTCAGGATCTTTGTCAACCCCATCCTCTAAGCTGCCACTTATAATTAGTTAGAGTCATCTTTAGCTATAAAATCTCTTTGCTACCCCTCAACCAAATGCTAACTGAGCACCTACTAAGTACTCTGTGCATGTTAGTTCAGGCAAGAGTAACCCAAAGGAGCCAGGTAAGGAGTAGAGATGCTATAGTCAGGAATGTAAAAGTAAATGTGTTGCCATTCAGAATGACTCCAAGACCTTAAAATCTTGGGAAATAAAGAAACAATTCCCTTTCTTTTGGGTACCTACAATGTGCCAGCCCTACAGTGTCGTTTACGTGCCCCCAGTGAATCACACAGCGGTCAGTAGGGGAGGCCTGTTTCATGATCGTGATGAGAAACTGAGGTTCCTAATAATCTTAGTAGCTGAGACTGAAACACACATCTGAGTACATAAGCCACGGAGTGTAGGGAAGGTAGACTCCCCAAGAGGAAAGGAGTGGTGGTTAATTTATATGTCAACATGACCGGCCATAGTGTGTCCAGAATAAACATTTCTGGATTTGTTTGTGAGAGTGTTTCTGGATGAGAGATTAGCATTTAAACTGGTGTTCAGTAAAGTAGATTGCCCTTCCCAGTGTGGGTGAGCATCACCCAATCCACTGGGGGCTTGAAAAATTTAAAAAGTGGAGAAAGGAGGCATTTCCTCTTTTTTTCTTTCCTCACCACTTGGGCTGGGCCATCTCATTCCGAGCCCTTCAGACTCCTACCTTCAGACTGGGATTTATGCCATCGGCTCTCCTGGTTCCCAGGCCTTCAGACTCAGACTGAATCATACCATTAGTGTTCTTGGGTCTCCAGTTTTCAGACCAGAGATCCCAGGACTTCTCAGCCTCCATAATCATAAGAGTCAATCCCTCATAATCAACTAATACCTATCTCTCTCTCTCTCTATTTATCTATCTACCAATCTATATTTTATTTCTCTGAGAGCCCAGCCAGTAGGGCCATATAGGAAGGGCAAGCTTCTGCGTGGGTGAATGCTTTCTTAGGCCTATTTGGGAGTCAGCTTAGAAGAATATGGATATGTGTGTTTAAACAAATGAATGGATGGGTGGCTAGATGGTGGGTGGGTAGATGGATGGATGGAATCAGATTGACAAAAGCAGAGCTGGAGGTAGAGTTGGAACATTAAGCCTGGAAAGATAAGAGGGAGTCCAATCATGAAGAGCCTTGAATGCCAGTTTTCGAAGCTTGGGTTTGCTGAGGGTGGCGCCTGCATGGAGGGGAGGCATGGCAGCTGCAGCGGGCAGGGGGGTCGAGCTACTGGCACAAGGCTGTAAAAGAGGAGTTTGGGGAATCCCCTGGCCGTCCAGTGGTTAGAACTCTGTGCTCTCATTTGCTGATGACCTGGGTTCAACCCCTGATTCCAGAACTAAGATCCCATAAGCCACATGATATGGCCAAGAAGAAAAAGATGAGTTTGGACCTAGGGCCTGGAGCAAAGAGTGCAGCCTAGAGGAATTACTGAGCACCATTTGTTGTGTGTCAGGAAGAGCTGAGCAGGCATCCTCCTAAGTGCTTTATGATCATTCACTCATGTAATCCACACAAGAGCCTTGGGAATGTGAGTGTGTTCTTATCATCTCCATACTGTGACGAGGAAGCTGAGACACATAGAGGGTAGGAGTCCATGTGAAGTGGTCCACACAGTGAGGAGGGCTGAGCTGGGAGTCTATGTGCGCAGGCTGGCTCCAGAGTCTAGCGCCTGGACTCCAGCACCCTGTGGGTGGGCAGCCAGGGGCCCAGAGGACAATGAAGGGGACAGGTGGGAGATGGAGGAGGGAAGGCACAACCAGTAAGGTGCTGGATTCATTGGTGTTGTTTGGTCGCTCAGTCATATCTAACTCTTTACGACCCCATGGACTGCAGTGTGCAAGGCTTTCCTGTCCCTCACTATCTCCCAGATTTTGCTTAAAGTTTCCTAGATGATTGACATCACAGTATTGTCTATAGCTCCAATCCCCAGCTCTTCCTTCGTCTGACCCCTGGGGCCCTGTTAGTTGTCAGAGTTCCTCACACTCCCCGTCCGTGGGAAAGGAAGGGACCTCCTTTCAGGCCAGTTTCACAAGCCCTTCCTTTCTTTCTAGACTGAATGGCTGGAGCTGTTGCAGGGGATGACTTGTGTCCTGCAGCCCTGGTGGATGTTGATTTGCTGGTCTTGTCGTTTGGACTCTGCCTCTCTCACCTGCCGCTTAAGACTTGTTGGAGTAGGTGACTGGTGCAAGTGAGACACACACAGGGCCTTTCACACACATGCGACTTCTCCAGGCTTGGGGTTGGAGTTGGGGTGAGAGGTGGTGGCAAAAAGAACACAGAGAGCTGAAAATGTCCCCCAACAGAGACAAAGCCTTTAGCTCAAAGTGAATCCCATTCAAGACTGGCATTTTGGGGACCAGCCCAGCCTCAACTATCAGTCAGAAACTGATGTGTTGCAAAGGCCACTTCTGTGTCTCCAGATGCAGACTGTGGTTTGTGAGGCTTTCACCATCAGAGAGAGGGCAAAGGCCCCACCACCTAGCCTGACCTGCCTGCCCAGCCCTGACATGGACCGCACTGCCCCCAAGAGCTGCGGTTAATCCCTGAGGTCTGTAGGGGGCAGGGGATGCCAGCCCTGACATAGTTTCCACTGCTCCTGAGAGATGCTGTGACCTCAAGGAGCCCCTGAGGTCTGTAGGGGTAGGGGTTGGATTACCTGTCCACCTAAACCACCATCTCCTGGAAGATCTCAGTTCACTGCCAGGACCCTGAAAGGGGATAATAGCTGCCAAAAAGATGGAGATCTCAGGTATGCAGGATTTCATCCTTGTCAGTCATTCATCCTAACCAAAGGACTGATCACTAACATTTCTTTGTCAAAGTGAAGTGCTAGAGCCTAGTCATTCAGTTTTGTCTGACTCTGCGACCCTTTAGACTGTAGCCCACCAGGCTCCTTTGCCCATGGGATTTCCCAGGCAATAATACTGGAATGAGTTTCCATTTTCTTCTCCAGGGGATCTTCCCAACCCAGGGGATCAAATCTGTGTCTCCTGCATTGGCAGGCAGATTCTTTCCTGCTGAGCCACCACCTGGGAAGCCCCTGACACATGGTAGGACCCCTATAAACAGTTGCCCAACGAAATGATGAATGACCCAGTGAATGAAGAAAGACTTGGAGTCAGGGCCCCAGACCAGTCCAAGCTCTTCCTGCCTTGTTAGATGGGCGCTCAGCAAGCCACGCCACCTCTTAGGACCTCAGTTTCTGCAGCATAGCCAGTGGGTGAATGAGGGAGCCCAGAGGCTCTTTAATCCTCCTTGGCTTCCCTCTTGGCAGCAGCCATAGTAGTTTTCCTCCTCGAAACAGGACACCAAACGGTTAAAGCACCACCCATCATCTTTGATTTATGAAGTGGACGGCTGGACCAGGAAGCACAACAGAGACAGCCCTGCTCACTTGCAGGGGGAGGCCCCAGAGAGCAGTAATTCTGTGCACACAAAGGCGAGCAGCAGCCCTGGGCCTCGGTCATGCAAGAGATCTCACCCTGTCGCGTCCATCCCAGGAAGATGCCAGGGCCAGGGTCTGCTCCTGCTCTGGGAAAGGACAGAGGTGGCTTTGTCACCTGGCCTCTGATCCACCCAGCCCAGGACCTCAGCTGCCCACCCCTTTGCCCTGGGAACTGAAGTGCAACCCTGCCCCGGTCACCGCCTAGCGCTGCCTTTCAGCATCTGCCAATCTATCAAGATTCAGCTACCGCTGTGAACACATCAACTCCATGGAAAGGGAAAAAGGAACCCCTCACCACAGTAATTATTTATCCTGGCCTGAACTTCAGGTGACCTTTCCCAGTTCCACAGAAGTTGCAGTTGGGAGCACCTTGGTGGGAAGGTTTTTGACCCCCTTCTCTTTTAACAAACACATTTTTTTTTTTCCTGTTCCGTGACCCTGTTTTGCAAAATTTTTCTTTGCAAAAGATCTTTGGGTGGTCCTTAAGCCATGACAGGCCTGCAGGCTTGGCCTCGGACAGAGAGCAGATTTTATGTGAAAGAAGTCGTTTAAAAAAAAAAAAATCTGTGACTCACCCGCAGGCCAGCTCACCCTTCGGACATAAACAGGGGCTGTTCTGCACCACAGGCTTTGCCGTGACCTGAGGGATCCAATATTGTAAACTCTGTGGCTGTGTGTTTGTACGTGTGTGTTCTTGAGTCGCAGGAAAATCCAGGCTGCAATAAGGGTTATGCGGGGTGTAACTCCCTGTGTAAATTTAAAGTGACCTAAGGGACATAATTACATAAATCTCATCATGAGACAATATACTTTTTATTTGTTTGAATTTTATTTGTATTGGTAAAACTGACCTGAAACTGACACAAGTTTATTAGAAAAAGGACCCTGTAAAAGCAAGTGGGCTGGTCTTCTTACTTAAGATGGATGTGCCAACTTCTAGTATGATTAGAGAAATGGATAACTCACTAACATCTGTGCAAACCACAATAAAAGGGATTTAGTGTTACCCCAAGGAAGGCAAGAGAAGCTGTCTGTCCATTAAACGCTTTATTACAGTGCCAGCAGCTTTTTTCTAATTCAGTTATTCCCGCACAGCGCTCAGCACTCTGACTGCCTGTCATCCCACCAGACAGTGCTCGGGGCTGGGAGGTTTTGTGCAAGGTAGGTGACAATCAAATGAGCCACCGAGAAGAGAGGGGCGCCTGACCCTCGTGAAGGATTAACTACAGAAAGTGAGTGTGATCATGTCACACCATTACTTAGAATTTTCACAGTCAATTTCTGAAAATATGAGATAAGTTCTTAAAGAGGCAGTTTTCTCAGGAGCTCAGCAGACCTGGTGGGGTTTTGTTAGATGCTGCATGGCAGAGAGCCTGGAGAAATGGGGCCTGCTGGTGAGGGAGGGCTTCTGCCTGCCTCGGGCTACCCCGTGTAGGGCACACTGGAGCCAGGCCCTGGGGCCATTTGTGTCCAGGAGTGATGCTTCAAGAAGGAAGAAGGGGCAGTGATGCCTCCTGGGACCAGCATATTCTTTCTCCCTCCTCCGCTACATCCTGATGTCCAGCCTCCGCTGGGGCAACAAAATTGATAGGCATGACAGTTTGGGGATCATACCAAGTGTGGGGTTTGTGGGAAGCACTTTTGGGTTCGCTGCTTGAGATGCTTGAGCTGATTTGGTGACAGGATGAACTGTTCACCTTCCATCACCTCTGTTCCACCTCTGCAACCTCCACCACCATGATCACAGTCAGTTCCAGAAGACTATATGCCCCTAAGTAACACAGGCAGGGGGCACTGTGCCAGGAGCATCAAGGGTCCTGTTCCACCAGACCTCACAGTCTGGGAGCTAAGTAAACCACATACTCTAAAATATACTATATTCCTGACACAAATACACTTGAAACATATGTAATGGGTCTGGCAAAGGTAAAGAGCAATGCAAAATAGCAAGACATATTTTAGGGCCAGAGCTGAATCTAGTCCTCATTTATAGACTGGAGATCTGAGACACAGAGAGAGGTAGATTCCACCGAGCACGCTCGGGAGAGCAGGGAGGGAGGGCTGGGGTGAGAGTTGTCCACTTCTGCTCCCAGTCCAATGCAGTTATGCTTATGGGAGCCCCACATAGTAGGGGCTTTCTGTCAAGCTAGACTGAAAATATGATCTCTCCCTTTGTATCCGTACATTTCAATGAGAAAAGTAAACCACAAACCCCTAAGCTTGGTTCTGCTAAAGTAATTTAACATCTGCTGCCACCTGAATCTAATTGAAACAATTCATTATCAAATTTACTGATCTGCTTAATGATTTTGTATTTCTCTCTCAAAATCACCTTCCGCCTTAGCTAGCCTACGTAAATTACTCTTCCCTTTAAATATGAGTGCTTGCAGGGACCTGGGAGCGCTGATTCAGGCACTCTCACTTTAAAGATGGAATAACAGAGATTCCAGATGGGGGTCGGGAGAACTTCGACTTTTATGAAGGTCACGTAGGAAGTCAGGAAGAACTTGTACACCGTCTGTGGTGCCCTGAGTGAGGACCGGTGGTTCACAGGGCAGCTCTAAAGGCAAAATGAAGCAACAGAAAGAGAGGATGAAAACAGGAGAAAAAGGAAGAAAGGAATTGAAGAAAGGGAAGATGGCAAGCTTTCTTTCCAAGCTGTGCATTTTTTTATATTTGCTCAGTGGCAGTCTGTTAAAGAAATACTTCATTGTCACTGAGCACAGAGTCATTAAAGGCACCTTGGAAATTTGGACCCTTTTACTAGAATCAGGGCTTAAATAGCAACTTAATTTATGACACTTCTTGAGGCTGATGGCATTTTTGCTCTAAGGTAAGGTCATCACAGTGGATCCCCCTCCCAGCACTTCCCTGTAGAACACGCCAACACAAGAGGCGTTTCCTCTTTACTTTCAAGTAACTGATTATTCAACTGCTAAAATGTAAGTCACATATGTATGGCGGCACGTTTGAGTCCACGGTGTGTTTCTAAAAGAGAGCTTCTTTATATCGGTGTGTAAAAGAGAGGAGAGAAAAGAGGGGGGAACCCACGAATAAGCTTGTGAATAATTAGATCAGAGAGAGATGCCACCTTTTCTCAGTGTTGGAACTGTAAGGGGAAAAAGTACTAGCGTATAATTGACATAATTGATCTAGTATTTTTTTCCCTTTTTGCTGCAGTAATTTTTATGCATGCCATTGTTGCTGTTATTATCCAGGATGTGATCTTGTGTGGTTGATAATACAGACTAGATATGAATACGGGGACGCACCAGCCAATCACAAATCTATAGTGTCTATTTCTGCATCACCAGGTGCTATCTCATGGGAAATATCCTCTTTTTGGCAGGCACACAGAGCGCTGCATTATCTGTCATTTTCATTAGATTCAAGCTACAGCTGAGCCAAAAAGACTTAGTTCTAGCATATGTGCTCAAAATGGCCAAGCTGCGATTGTCCAAATTCACCCTTTCAGGTTTGCATTACAACAACTGGAGCTAAAGCTGGAAATGAGAGTGAGCAAAAGCCTGAATTCCATTTGGAAAACCACAAACACCGTAAGCTACTAAGATTGGAGCTTATTATCGTGATCACCTCTAAGGAGAAAGGAGACACTGACTTCCATCAGGAGGCTCATTTTTTTAGCACCTCTTGGGTATGGCCTCTTAACAAAGAAAACCTGAGCTGTTTCATTCCCTCTGGGCCTCTCAATATACCCTGGCCTCCTAGGATGCTGTGGATTCTGTACCCAGGACTTGCCCTCAGCCAGCCAACTTTGAGTGCCCAAGGATGGTATCCACTGCTGGTTGTGTGATTATTCTGGGTGCCATGAAATCCAATCATATGTCCATCAGCAGACAGCTCCTACAATAGTCTTGAGAGATGAAATAATCCAACAGTCGTGAAGCTGGGTCTTCACACAAGTCTCCATCTATTGGATAAATGTAATGCTATATTTGAACATGTGTAGCGGACATATCCGGAGAAGACAATGGCATCCACTCCAGTACTTTTGCCTGGAAAATTCCATGGATGGAGGAGCCTGGTAGGCTGCCATCCATGGGGTCGCACAGAGTCAGACACAACTGAAGCAGCTTAGCAGCAGCAGTGGACATATCGCCAAGTTAAAACCAATTTAAAACACTAAAATGGGAGAGTTACAGGGCTTGGGAGGATAATCACTCTACCCAGGGGACTTCATGTTATTTTAAGCACATATTAAAAAAATAGAATAGGGTAGTTGTTCAAGCAGAGAATGACTTTCTTAAAAATCAAAAAGCCAGTGGAAATGTAAAATGGTGTAACTTCTGTGGAAAATGGTATGGCAGTTCCTCAAAACATTAAATACAGAATTACTGTATGACCCCAAAATTCCACTGCTGTATAAACCCAAAAGAGTAGAAAGCAGTCTGGGGGGGTGGAATCTTTACATACCCATGTACATAGTAGCATTATTCACAATAGTCAAAAGATGGAATCAACCCAAGAGTCCACCAACAGATTGATAAATAAATAAAATGTGGTCAGTGCATACTGTGAGATATTGAAAAGTGGAAGCATTAGTTGTTCATTGCAACCCCATGGACTGTAGCCTGCCAGGCTCCCCTGTCCATGAAATTCTCCAGGCAAGAATACTGGAGTGGGTCCATTCCCTTCTCCAGGGGATGTTCCTGACCCAGGGATCAAACCTAGGTCTCCTGCACTGCAGGCAAATTCTTTACCATCTGAGCTACCAGGGAAGCTTGACAATGAAATATTATTCAGCCTTAAAAAGAAGGACATTCTGACACTTGCTACAACATGGATGAATTTGAAGAGATTATGCTAAGTGAAATAAAGCAGGCACAAAAGGATAAATATTGTATGATTCTATGATTCCACTTATATAAGATAGCTAAAGTAGTCAATTTCACAGAAGGAAGACAGGGGTGATTGTCCGGCGCTGGGGGAGGGGAGAGGGAGGAGCTACTGAGGCACAGGTTCAGTTTCTCTTTTGCATGAAGAAGAGAACTCTGGATGGAGTGAGGAGAGAGCTGCATAACAACACAAAGGTAGTTAATCACATTGGATTGCACACATAAGATGGCAATTTTTAATGTGTGTTTTACCACAATAAAAATTGAAAATAAATGATTGGAATGATACATTTATGTTATATACATTTATTTATGTATATATACACATTTATATATGGCTTCCCTGGTAACTCAGATGGTAGAACGTCTGCCTGCAATGTGGGAGACCCAGGTTCGATCCCTGGGTTAGGAAGATGCCCTGAAGAAGGAAATGGCAACTTGCTCGAGTATTCTTGCCTGGTAAATCCCATGGACAGAGGAGCCTGATAGGCTACAGTCCATGTGGTTGCAAAGAGTTGGATATGACTGAGTGACTTCACTTTCACTTATATATACCACAATTAAATAATAAACAGCAATTGGTTTGAATTTGTTTCCTTAAATCCCCTTTACTGACTTGCAGCCCAAAGAAGCAAGTTGATGTCACCAGATGCCAACAGAAATGTTGGACCTCAACATCCTCTTTGGGTTCAAAACAGTGTCTGAGCCGAAATTAAATACCTCTGTTAACAAACAAACAAACAACAACAACAACAACTCCCCTGGCAGCTTTGCAGAAGCCACCACCTGGACCCACAGTCTGCTCGAGTCTGTGCCCCAGTGATTCCAAGTTGTGCTGGAGTCATCTGCACTGACATTGAGGATGAGCCCTTGGGCCATGTTTCCTTTGAGCTGTATGCAAAGTTCAAAAGATAGTAGAAACAGCCAGAATTTGCCTATAAGAGTGCATGCTGTCCCAGAATTATCTTGTGTTTTATGCCAGGGCAGTGACTTCACACATCACAATAGCAGAGGATTTCTACAGGGAGAAATTGGCTGATGAAAGCTTTGTCCTGAACCACATAACTGCTGGTATCGTGATATAATGTCCAGGGCAAGTAGTTCACCATTTGGGACCAGTGAAGGACGAGCAAGCAGGGAGAGAGGTGGTATGAACATTTGGGGAGCCAGGAGTACTTTGGATCCAGGAGTGCAAGCTCAGGAAGGAGGTCACCATAGCTGTGTGTGTGCTCAGTCGCGAGGTCATGTCCAACTCTTTGCAAGTCCATGGACTGTGGTCTGCCAGGCTCTTCTGTCCATTGGATTTCCCAGCAGAGAATACTGGAGTGGGTTGCCATTTCCTGCTCCAGAGACTCTTCTTGACCCAGGGATTGAACATGCATTGGCAGGCAGATTCTTTACTACTGCACGACTTAGGAAGCCCTCACCATAGCTGAGTGGAGGCAAAGCTGATGATGGTTATTTTGCCATAACAAAATACTAGGATGACTTTCATAGACATTTATTGTCTCTTACTATCGTGAGGGCTCCACCCTCATGACTTCATCTTGTTACTGAGTCCAAGCTCATACAGCTCTTGCCACACAATAGGACAATAAATGGAGAGATGAGTTGTTGGTGCAGGGAATAGCAACTTCATTCAGAAATCCAGCCGACCAAGAAGATGGTGGACTAGTGTCCCAAAGAATCATCTTACTCAAGTTAGAATTCAGACTTTTTATACTAAAAAGGGAGGGTGTATATTTGGTTGCTGTAAACTTCCTGGTGCTGAAATCCTTTGTTCTTGCAGGTGTCCACATAGGTCAGGTCATAGTGTTCCTAGAAACTTCCAACAAGACAAACGGTGTTCTCTGTTTTGCCACTTGCCATCTCTGTGTAAATAGAAGTGTTATACCTTTAAAAATCAGAGCCTTAAGAATGGGCTGTTAGGTAAAGACGACCAGGACACCAAAAAAGTGTCTAAAAGGCTTTTTAATGGCAAAGTGCTACCGGGCGGGGTTCCCAGACCGAATAAGACAGGTGGAGGAAGTCCGCGCCCAGACTGTGTTGGTGGGTGGCTTATATACGGTAGTTGCAAGGGATGGTCAGGTTAATGGACGGGTGTTCGAATAGGTCGCCAGACCGAGGCCTCACGGGCTGATAGGTCCTTCTACGTGGGTGGGGTGGGGCGGCTTTAGCTGGCAAAGTGTGCTGTCATTGGTCCCTGGGATCTGGGAGGCTCCTTCCATTAGGAACTTCCCCCGCAGGTGGGGGAGAGAAGGGGCGGCCCACCATGGCCCCAGGGTCCGGCCTTACACTATCCCATATATTTAGGCTATAGACAACATTCTTAACTCAAGCAGTATAATATAAAAGTTAGAGAAACAGATCCAATATAGAGTCAGATTTGTTCCCCATTACAATTTAGCCCTAATTACCATCCAACTACCCCAGTTCCGATACTGATACCTCACAGGGTACTTGGGCTTCCCCAGTCAGTAGAAATGGACTAGAGGCCAGACAAGAAATCCAGGCAGGGCTTTACTGGGGCCGCTGCTGTAGCAGGGGGCAGTGAGAACAAGAAACAGGTTCCTTTGCGCCCTGCCTAAGTAGGGAGTAGGGGTTACATGGTTTCTCCTACAGGGTGAAGCTAGAGGTGTGTCCAGGGGTCCAGCTGGAGATGTGACCTAGGTGTTTTGCTCACCTCTTTGGTGGTTTTGTGTGCAGGGGGCATGTGCAATACCCTGCTTTTGCTCCCACATCTTTAGAAGTGATAATTGGGTGCTTTTTGGTCTTTTTGTATCTTTTTGTCTAGAACTTGCCCTAAATGAGCATGTACACAGTTATTTTTAGCCCCATATAATTTCGTTCTATTTTGTTACTTAAGGAGAGGTGTGTCCAAGTACAAACTCTGCAGTACTGCAGCAAGAGTCCCAGGCCCCAGCCTGTACTGAGAGAGGCTTGGGGTTTCAAGGTATGAGTTTGGGGGCCACAAACATTCAGTCGGTAACAAATGTGGTCTTTATCTGAGCCATTCATCCTGTAGCTGGAGTGAGTGTCCCATATTAGCTCTCAGCCCTTGCACCTCCTGTTCTCACTTCCTGCCATTCTCTGGGCTCCATGTTTCTGCTTCCAACTCCAGTCAGACTGGAGGATTCAGTTTATGAACAACAAATTAAGTAACCTACAAGATATCTGATTTTTAAAAGATATTCTCCTACAGGGGCCCTCCCTGTTGTCTATTAATTGTACCATGTTTTGAAACAACATAATTTTTTTTTATTAAAATAAATTTTCTCTTGTATTTTCCCTTCAGTTATCACCATGTTACTGGAAATGAGGTAAAGCAATCAGAAAACAGTTGAGTGAGAGAATATACAAACAAACTTTCAAACTGTCTTTCAGCAAGTGAGGCTGAAGTTATTGAATATGCAAATTGCCTTATTAAAAGAAGAATGATGTCTTTTTCAGCAATCAGTTTAATTACAGTGGAACCCTTCAATAGAGAAATCAACTTGTTTCTCAGAATAAAAATTCTTTAGAGAGGGAATTTAGGTATAACACATCTAAATGAGAAGATTTACATGGGGTAGGAAAAGTACTTACATAAATGGACCACGAGCTGCCAGGAGAGGTGCAGGAGAAACCAGATGCCTAGTTGCTCTTCCTATATCCTGCTGAGCCCTGTTACCTGTCTTTCATTCTCCTGCTCCAAAGCTCAAAGAGAGGGAAGGTGTAAAGGCCTATGAAAGGGATTTATCTGAAGGATACATAAGGCTATATATTCCCTACAGGAGTGGTACAGATTGGGTGGGGTAAGGTGCTTAAGTGCTAGGACCAGAACAAAAGTGATCTAATCATTAAGAAGACTTTTCATCAGAACCCTGTCCATTCTCCTCCAAACATTTCCCTCTCCCTTCTAGCGACCATCAAACTTTGCTCTTCATCAGACAGAGACAACAATGGCCACTAGTGAAGACCTCAGGAATTGTTCTGGCTGGGGTAAATAGGTCCAGAGAGATCCATATCCCACATCCTATACAGTCAGGTGTTTCAGTATCATGGGACCTATGGAAAGGTGGCAGACCAGGGTTAGGGCAGACATTTGAAACCAGACTTCTTGGGTTAAATCTTGGCTACACAGAACATTAACTTATTGACTGCAGGCAAATTGTTTATCTTCTGTATGCTTGTTTCCTTGTCTATAAGGTGAGGAGATAACCCTGTCTATGTCATAGGATGGTTCTGAAATTTAAAGAGGCAACAGCTGAGTGTAATAGCTGGCATGTAGCAGGCACTCAAAGTTAGTTGGTAGTAGTGGAGGCAACAGTAGCAATAGCTCAAATCTCCTCTGCACACCCTGATGCTTTGTTACCTTAACTTTCACACAGTCTGAAATGCAAAACATGAAAGCCACACATGCTCAAGGAATGTATCGGCAAGTGTTCCTTCAGTGAACCTTGTAATCTTGAGCATCTACCATATGTCATCAGTGAACAAGACTGGAAAAAAAACAACCTCTGTCCTTTTTCATTCTAGTAGAAAGACAATAAATAAAAAGCATGATAAACATATAAATGATAGAGTGTTTCAGAAGTATCCACATGGACAAAAGGAGAAAGCAAAGAAAGATGTCTCAGAAGATCTGGGATGAGGTGAGCAGCTGTCATCTAGGTAGATGGTCAAAGTGGGTCTCATCAAGAAGGTGAATCGTAAGCAAAGACTTCTAGCAGGAGAGGAAGAGAGCCATGGATATGTAGGGGGAAAGTTCCAGGCAGAGGTACAAATGCCCTGGGACAGCAGTGAGTCTTTCAAGTTCCAGGCACAGCAGCAGGTCAATGGGTCTGGAGAGATATTGGAGAAAAGTTGGAGACAGTGTCAGAAAGCAATAGAAGCCAGATTACATAGAGCCTTGTGGGCCACCATAAGGATTTTGGCTTACAATTGGATGAAATGAGGAAGCTTTAGAAGATTTTGATCAAAGGAGTAGCATTATCTGACTCATATTTTAAAAGGAAAAACACAATTTTGAGTTAATTGGGATGAATATGGGACCTGTGAGGAGACTACTACACATATCTGGACTAGTCACAGTGGATATGAGAATATTCTAAACGTGGGAAAATTCTAAAAAACAATCCAATGCACTTTAATAGATCAAATGTGGATCCAAGAGACAGAAAGGACACGAGATGACTCCAAGATTTCATATAATTAAAACACACTACTTTGAAAACAAGGAATCCCTGACAACCTTGTTTATTGTGAAAACAAGTCTACATTTACATTTAGTTAGTTAGTTCAGTCACTCAGTCGTGTCCGACTCTTTGCGACCCCATGAATTGCAGCACGTCAGGCCTCCCTGTCCATCACCAACTCCTGGAGTTCACTCAGACTCATGTCCATTGAGTCAGTGATGCCATCCAACCATCTCATCCTCTGTCATCCTCTTCTCCTCCTGCCCCCAATCCCTCCCAGCATCAGGGTCTTTTCCAATAAGTCAACTCTTCGCATGAGGTGGCCAAAGTACTGGAGTTTCAGCTTCAGCATCATTCCTTCCAAAGAAATCCCAGGGTTGATCTCCTTCAGAATGGACTGGTTGGATCTCCTTGCAGTCCAAGGGACTCTCAAGAGTCTTCTCCAACACCACAGTTCAAAAGCATCAATTCTTCACTGCTCAGCCTTCTTCACAGTCCAACTCTCACATCCATACATGACTACTGGAAAACCATAGCCTTGACTAGATGGACCTTAGTTGGCAAAGTAATGTCTCTGCCTGTGAATATGCTATCTAGGTTGGTCATAACTTTTCTTCCAAGGAGTAAGCGTCTTTTACATGATTTAAATTGCCATGTATTTACCTAGAGTACCAAACTAATACAACTAAATATAGCATATTAAAAAGGAAATCAAATGAAGAACATATCACCTACACCTCAGGTAAGGAAAAGTTCATATGAAGAAATTCAAGTGATAGATGGATTGCACTCACCAGTATTTTATTTTTGCATGTTTCTTGAACACAACAAATCTTTTCCTACCTCAGAGCCTTTGCATATGTGATTCCTTATTCCTAGAGCATCCTTCTCTCACGTTTGAACAGTTGGCTCTTTTTCCTCCTTAGCTCACTTATCCTCTCCAACTGGATCGTATATCTGTTGTATTAGTCAGGGTTCTCAGAGAAACAGAACCAATAAGGTGCATATAAAAAGAGAAAGAAGTTTCTTATAAAGAATTGGTTCACATGATTACAGAAACTGAGAAGTCTGAAGGTCTATAGTCATTAAGCTAGAAAATCAGGAAAGCTGATGGTTTAAGCTCCTCTCTGAAAGCTAGCAGGCCTAGGATCCAAGAGGGGCAGATGTTTCAGTCTGAATGCAAAGGCTGGAAAAAATGATGTCCCAGATAATGCATTCAGGCAGAAAGAGTTCCCTCTTATTCTTAAGACAATCAGCCCTTTCCTTCTATTTGGGCCTTCAACTGATTGAATGAGGCCCACCCACATTGGGAAAGGCAATCTGCTTTGTTCAGTCTACTGATTCAAATGTTAATCTCATCCCAAACACCCCTATAGACACACCCAGAATAACATGTCAGGGTGTCCCCAAGGTGCACACATAAAATTAACCATTACACCTGCTTTGTCCCTATTGCTTTTGTCATTTTATGAGATTATCTTAGTTTTTGGTTGTTTCTCTCTCTATCTATGTGCTTGTCTTCCCTGTGAGAAGATAATCTCTGCCAGCAGTTTGTTGAACAAATGAATAAGTAAATAAATGAAGAAAAATAATTGCACATGTGATTTGAGTTTTAGGAAAGAGTGGCATGGAATTTCACTGAGATCAGGTGATATTGGTGCAGAGAGATGATGGTACTTGATGAGAAACAGAAGGAGCCTGAGGAAGACTGGATGGGACTGGGGTGAGGGACTGGGGAGGAAGTAGATGGGATGAGATCAAACCTTATGGAAAGAAACAGAAATCCATCTCTGACAGCCAAATCTCCCTGCATGCATTCTGGCTTTTATTTTTAATCTGGAGTAAAACATCTCCTGACCTGACCCCACTGACTGTCAGCCAATGCAACAAATCAAAGCCCAGAGCAGGGTGGGTCCTGGGCTGGACTTCTCTGGGAAAGTGAGGGGGCAGCAAGACTGGAAATGAACTCATGGTCTCATTCCAGCTCTGGGCGGCCATTTGTCCAAGGACATGGGGGCCGGGTGGGCTGAGTTCATCACAATGGCAAGGCCACCTCCAGAGGCCCAAACTGGGACAGTTAGGAGGGAGAGCCCCATAGACACAAACAACCTTCTGTCAGAGTTCTTACATCCAGATTCCCATGGGCACATGGAGTTCTGTGTTTTGTTGATTGATTTTAATGAAAAATGAAAAGAGAAGCTGTCTTCAAGTGTTAAATGCTATGTGCATAAATGTTATCAAAACAGCGAAGAAAAATGCCCCACATATGACTTAAGCTAAAATCTTCTTTCCCAAGTTGTCATGGGATTTTTTTTTTTTTAATAAATCTTAAACAGCATGATTGGTTTTAGAGAGTGTTTGCAGTATCTTCCTCAGGATTCTCTGCAGTGAGGTTCTAGAGGGGCTGAACTGTGTGGTCAGCATTTGATCAGAGTCTCGGAGACAAGACAGGTCTTTCTGGGTGGGGTCACAGCCTGGGGAGGGGAGAGACAACTACTTGGGCCCTGGGTAGGCAGGGAGGGACCAGAGCACAGAGACGCTGGACTCAAGCAAAGTATGTCCACACCCTGTCCTTCCAGGCAGAGGTGGCCCCTGCTGGGGAAAGGTTAGGAGCCACTGTATGGTGGTCAGTGCCTTTCCTGCTGTTTCTTGTCTGAGAACAAGGTTCCTGGCCCCTGTCTGTAGCCAGCCTGACTCAGTGCCCAGACCTTGGGAAGGTTCTGCTCTGGGAATCAAGAAGATAGAGACCCAGCCCTACCCATAGGAACCTACGATCATGGGAGGAACCCTACAAGGGGAGAGAGGCCCACTCTGGGACAAGAGAGACTGTGACCTGGGTCTGCAGAGCTCAAGGTGGGCACAATTCTGAGACCAGAGCCCTTGTGTCAGTTTATATGGAAGGTGAAAGGAGATGGCTCTCCAAGCTGGTGACAGGGACCAAGGCAAGAGCCAGTGTTGAGAATAATCTACTCCAAAGAATGGCCCTATCTGCATTCAATACAGAAATTCCCTAGATCCCAACAGGCCTAAGGATGTGGGGTCAGGGGAAGGATGGTGGACACAGCTGTGGGAGTTGACAATCAAGCCTCTAACTTTTAAAGTGACTCTGGGGCATCAAGCTGGAAAAGAACACAGACAAGTCAGTAAGAAACAACTCAAAAGGAAATTAGACGAAGATGTAAAGAGACCCTTTACAGAAGTGGATATCCAAGTAGCCAGTAAACATGCAAATAGGGGCTGGAACTTATAACCATCAGGGAAATGTAAATAAAAACCACAGTGAAATATCAGCACACAGAATGGCAAAGCTAGAAAAGATGAAAAGAGCCAGCGATTGGCAAGCCTGAAGAGCCAACAGAGCTCTCAGCCCTGCTGGTGGGGATTGGTACAACCACTCAGGAAAACCTTTTGCACCATCTTCCCTGTGTATGCTCCACTAGGCACCTGCTCCACTAGGCTCCGCCTGCAGGGCAGCACCTAGTCAGCTCATGCACCAGCTGCTCTAAACATAATCACCCACGCAGGAAACCATCAAAAGTCCATCCACAGGAGGGCAGGGGTGGGGGATAAATGGACTGCTGTGCAGTTATAAGATGGATGACTGCAGGCATGTTGTAATTCAGTTTAAGCATTTCTAAAAAGGCCTTGGAATAGGGAATAAAGCAGGGCAAAGGCTAATAGAATTTTGCCAAGAGAAAGCACTGGTCATAGCAAATACCCTCTTCCAACAACACAAGAGAAGACTCTGCACATGGACATCACCTGTTGGGGGCCAGTGTGAGGAACTCCGCCCATGGCAAAGGTCATGAGGAAAGGGGCTTTGGCATATGCAAAGGCGTGATCAAGCCTCCGAAAATCCCCTGTTCCCGAGCATCTACCCCAAAACCAGAGCACTTTACGGGGAGCTCTCCTCCATAACCATTTCTCTCAGAGAAGGAGTTAACTTGCAGCCCCAGTTAATAAAAATTCCTGGGCGTGACAAGAGTGTTTCAACTTACAAACTCTGAAGGTTCTCTAGCCTGCCTGATCAGGTTCGTCCGGCCGCATGTGATTGTTTACAGCCTCCCAGCTGTGAGAGGCATGGGATGCTTTAAAACTTTCTAAATACAGACTCTTTTGAGAAGTTAGAAGATTATTAGTATAGTATTAGTGGGTTGATTAGGAATTATATTGGTGAAGGGTTTTTTCATTTGTCATGCCAATAATTACTGCTAATTCCCAGCCTTGGGTATGACAAGGGTGGCTCAGGTCAAACCTCTCTGCTGACAGACTAGCTTGTGTGACAACCTCTCAACCATAAACAGCTCAGAGAGTTTCGAGTATTAGCACAGGGCTTTTCTCATTTGATTGCCACCAGGCCTTCATATCCTTAGGCACATGGGAATATATTAATCAATGTATTTGGAATATAGAAAAGGAAATATAGTAGTTTTTGATGATAGCAATATTAGACTTTTGAGTTAATGAATTTTCTCTTTGTTATAGACTACTGTACTTTGTTATAAATCACTGTGTCCTTGCTATGCAAAAATGTAACCTTATCACTATCTTAAGACTAAATAGATTGTAAAGGGAACATTGGTGAAGGGTTTTCATTTGTTGGGCTGATGTTTGCTGCCAAATCTTCATATTCCCTGCCCTTATAATGAATATAACTAGCATATAGGAGAAATAAGTATTAACCTTTAAGCATATAAGAGAAATCATGTTAAGACTAATCATGTTAAACCTTAGGTTAAGTAAATTCCTTTCTTGATTGTAACTCACTACACCCTCACCCTATAGGAATGCAACTTTATTTGGAGGGTGGTGCCTGAAAAAATCACTCCTGGAAAAATAAGTTTTCTGGTTAACTGACCGGTATCAGAAAGGGCCATAAAATGTCAGCAGACCTCATGGTCAGAAGATGATGTAAAAACTCATAAGACCTTTGTATAATTTTATATGAAACACCTGATTGTGACAAGGGTCAGGTCTGCTGACCCCCACATGACTCTGTATTCATCCCTATGTGTAACAAAAGGTATATAAACAAACCTGAAAAATGAAATCAGATCAGTTCTGGAAAGACTGATTCCCTCATGTTGTTCCTTTCTGCTCCCCAATTTTCTGGCTGAATTCCCATCTGGAGCATGGGTGCCCTCCATGTCTGCTTATTTGCCCCGGTTTTCAAGCCCACACGTGGCACCAGTGGCCCAACGCAGATGGTGCAAATTCCTTGTCCAGAATTTTATTGGTACCCCACATAAACCAGTTATTCAGCCCCCTTTCTCTCTCCTACTATTTTCTGGCCAAATTCCCATCTGGTGCATAGGACCCACCAAGCCTACTAATTTTGCCTGGGCTTCTAAGATCGGACCGGGGGTGCCTCAGTGCCTCCTCTCCTTCGGGAGAATGGGAAGATGCCTGCGGCCTACACAGGTGGTAATTGGTATCCTGTGTTAACCAAGTTATTCGGCCTCTTTTTCTTTGCTAAATTCCTAGTCCCTCTCTATCTCTAATTAGATAGTTTTTTCTAGGACGCCTGCTCCACCCACACCTTCGAATTACCCTGGATCCACCGGGGCTGGACCCCAGCAATCACCAGATGGTCAACACCAAAATCAGATTGATTATATTCTTTGGAGCCAAAGATGAGAAGCTCTATACAGTCAGCAAAAACAAGACTGGCAGTTGACTGTGGCTCAGATCATGAACTCCTTATTGCCAAATTCAGACTGAAATTGAAGAAAGTATGGAAAACCACTAAACCATTCAGGTATACCTAAATCAAATCCCTTATGATTATATAGTGGAAGTGAGAAATAGATTTAAGGGACTAGATCTGATAGAGTGCCTGATGAACTGTGGACTGAGGTTCATGACATAGTATAGGAGACAGGGATCAAGACCATCCCCATGGAAAAGAATGCAGAAAGCAAAATGGCTGTCTGGGGAGGCCTTACAAATAGCTGTGAAAAGAAGAGAAGTGAAAAGCAAAGGAGAAAAGGAAAGATATAAGCATCTGAATGCAGAGTTCCAAAGAATAGCAAGAAGAGATAAGAAAGCCTTCCTCAGCGATCAATGCAAAGAAATAGAGGAAAACAACAGAATGGGAAAGACTAGAGATCTCTTCAAGAAAATTAGAGATACCAAGGGAATATTTCATGCAAAGATGGGCTTGATAAAGGACAGAAATTCTATGGACCTAACAGAAGCAGAAGATATTAAGAAGAGGTGGCAAGAATACACAAAAGAACTGTACAAAAGAGATCTTCATGACCAGATAATCACGATGGTATGATCACTCACCTAGAGCCAGACATCCTGGAATGTGAAGTCAAGTGGGCCTTAGAAAGCATCACTATGAACAAAGCTAGTGGAGGTGATGGCATTCCAGTTGAGCTATTTCAAATCCTGAAAGATGATGCTGTGAAAGTGCTGCACTCAATATGCCAGAAAATTTGGAAAACTCAGCAGTGGCCACAGGACTGGAAAAGGTCAGTTTTCATTCCAATTCCTAAGAAAGGCAATACCAAAGAATGCTCAAACTACCACACAGTTGCACTCATCTCACACGCTAGTAAAGTAATGCTCAAAATTCTCCAAGCCAGGCTTCAGCAATACATGAACCGTGAATTTCCAGATGTTCAAGCTGGTTTTAGTAAAGGCAGAGGAACCAGAGATCAAATTGCCAACACCACTGGATCATCAAAAAAACAAGAGAGTTCCAGAAAAACATCTATTTCTGCTTTACTGACTATGCCAAAGGCTTTGACTGTGTGGATCACAATACACTGTGGAAAATTCTGAAAGAGATGGGAATACCAGAGCACCTGACCTGCCTCTTGAGAAACCTATATGCAGGTCAGGAAGCAACAGTTAGAACTGGACACGAAACAACAGACTGTTTTCAAATAGGAAAAGGAGTATGTCAAGGCTGTATATTGTCACCCTGCTTATTTAACTTATATGCAGAGTACATAATGAGAAACGCTGGATGGAGGAAGCACAAGCTGGAATCAAGATTGCTGGGAGAAATATCAATAACCTCAGATACGCAGATGACACCACCCTTATGGCAGAAAGTGAAAAGGAACCAAAAAGCCTCTTGATGAAAGTGAAAGTGGAGAGTCAAAAAGTTGGCTTAAAGCTCAACATTCAGAAAACTAAGATCATGTCATCTGGTCCCATCACTTCATGGGAAGTAAATGGGTAAACAATGGAAACAGTGTCAGACTTTATTTTTGGGGGCTCCAAAATCACTGCAATTGGTGACTGCAGCCATGAAATTAAAAGACACTCTTTTGAAGAAAAGTTATGATCAACCTAGATAGCATATTGAAAAGCAGAGACATTACTTTGCCAAAAAAAAATGTCTGTCTAGTCAAAGCTATGGTTTTTCCAGTAGTCATGTATGGATGTGAGAGTTGGACTGTGAAGAAAGCTGAGCGCCGAAGAATTGATGCTTTTAAACTGTGGTGTTGGAGAAGACTCTTGAGAGTCCCTTGGACTGCAAGGAGATCCAACCAGTCCGTTCTGAAGGAGATCAGCCCTGGGATTTCTTTGGAAGGAATGATGCTAAAGCTGAAACTCCAGTATTTTGGCCACCTCATGCGAAGAGTTGACTCACTGGAAAGACCCTGATACTGGAAGAGATTGAGAGCAGGAGGAGAAGGGGACGACAGAGGATGAGATGGCTGGATGGCATCACCGACTGGATGGACATGAGTCTGAGTGAACTCTGGAAGATGGTGATGAACAGGGAGGCCTGGCGTGCTGCTACTCATGGGGTTGCAAAGAGTCAGACACAACTGAGAAACTGAACTGAACTGAAAAATGACTTGGTGTTGGGAAGAGTGGGAGGAGCTAAGGCCTTAGGGCAGGCTCCTGGGAGCTGGAGGAAAGGAGTGATGACAGTGGTCGTGTCGGTGGTGTTTCGTGGCTTTGAGAGCATAAATCAGACCATGACACCCCTGTTTCCGGCTCTGTGATGCATTTTGGCTGCACTTAAGATGAAACCCAAGCTCGGCCGCCATGGCCACATGTCCAGCCCCCACCTGCACTTCCTCTCTGTCCTCACTCACTCTGCCTAGCCACATTGTCCTTGTCAAGGTCACTCCCACCTCCAGACATTTCTCTGGCTCTATTTCTCTTCCTCTAGAGTTTTATTCAGTTCATCTCTTGTGAGAGGTTCCCTGAACACCGTTGGAGTCACTGCATTAATTGTACAAGCCCGGGAGGGGGCTGCTGTATCCCTTCTCCCCAGGGTCCACGTAATGACACCTTGGGGGTGGGTGCAGGACGCTGCCTACCCAGACACTCCTTCTTCCTTGATACCTCACTCCATTTTCTTCCTAGGTGTTAATATAGATGTCCAGTTGTCTGAAATGGCCTTGTTCATTGTCAATTGTTCATTGTCTGGTCTGTCCCATGAGAATAGAAGATCTTCAAGGGCAGAGACCTCATCCTTCTTGTTTACAGCACTAGCCCCAATGCCTAAGTCAAGATAGGTGTTTACTAATTAATTACATGTTCAATGAATAAATAAAACGACAGCTGGGAAGTGAGGGTGACTGTAGGAGCTCCCAGAGCCAGCGAGGCACTCAGCCCAGGGCCTACACAGACAACCCCAACTAGCCCCTATCTTGCTGGACTGCTGAGAGAATTAGTATGATCCCCACTTTCCAGGTTTGGAACCTGAGGCTTGGAGACAAGAAAGGTGGTGTTCATGAGAAAGGATCACAACTGAAATTTAAACTCAGGTTTGCTCTCCACCCAGACCCTGCTCAGAGCACAGACTCCTCTACCTGCTCATCACTGGGCAGACTCTGGGACCTCCTAGAATTGCAGCCTTTGGAGTGCAGCAAGGGGGCTGCTGGGGATACCCTAGGCCTGGCACGGTCCAGGGACAAGCCCTGTGGGTACTGCCAAGAGTCCTTCCCCTGCCCTTCCCCCATCTGAGAATGGTGCTGGCAGCTGCTGCAGCCCAGTAAGCTCAGAGACTGTCTGTTTCATTGCCGGAGACAGCTTTCAGAGCAGTCCAAATCCTCTTCAAACCACCTTGGCAGCGTCTGGCCACGCTGGCCAGATCAAATTTGAAGTTCCAGCGGCTGACGGGCACCGGCTGACTTGATGACAGAAGCGGTTAGGTCAGTGCTTCCTAGCCGGTTCGTTCCTCATGGAAGTTGAGGCCATGGCTGCCCACAGCCCTGGCTCCGCTCCCCTCAGAGCACTGACACCCTGCCTGGGTACACACTGTCTGCCGGGCACTCTGGGGTCCTGCATGTGGCACCCCATAGCCCATACATGTGTCTGCCAGGTTTCCTGCACCCTGTGACCCCTCAGCCCCTCACCCTCTGGACCCTCTAATGTAAAGAACCTCAGGCAGGGAAACTGTGTTCCTCTTCTCTACCTGAAACCGAAACTCTCTCCTCCTGAAGCAGCCTCTTTTATATGGCCCAGCTGCCTCCCTGCACGGGACCTGGGTGCCCACCACACCCCTCCATGACCACCAGTCATCTAATTAGCAGTTTCCAGCCGGGTAGCCACAAAGACACTTGACAAGGAAGCCTCCACACCCAGCCCAGGCTCCGTTCCAATATGTGGAAATGACTGGTATTTCCTATAAATCAAGAAGGAATAAAAGTCACGCCTTCTGTAAGGCCCCAAACTTATTTGCATCCTGCGTGCCCTCATTCTGGGACAGAAAGGACTGGAGCCACAGTGCGACAGCAGGGCACACTGGCCTCCAGCCCTGCATCACCCCACGTTCCCACCTCCCCACACTGCCCTGCAGGAGGCCCAGTCAGAAGGGGAGGAGCCAGGTTTGCTGGGACCCTGGGATTTGGGCCCCAGGGAGATTGTCTCCTTCGTGCACATGCGATGTTGCTTCAGTCATCAGACTCTTTGCAGCCCCATGGACTCTAGTCCACCAGGCTCCTCTGTCCATGGGATTCTACAGGCAAGAATACTGGAACGGGTTGCCGTGCCCTCCTCCAGGGGATCTTCCCAACCCATAGATTGAACCTGTGTCTCCTGCATTGCAGTCGGGTTCTTTACTGTCTGAGCCACCCGGGAAGTCTGCTTGGTTCCCTAGAACAGCTCTAGCTGCCAAAATTTGGCACATCTCCTAAAGTGATGGGGTGGGTGAAGAAAGCCATTATGCAAAATTTCAGCCACCTGTGGGTAGATAACAGGCTGGGGGTTGGGGGAGGGAGGGGCAGGAAGCAAGGCCCTTGTCCTTGTCCCTAATGCAAGCACACTGACAGGGGCTCTGGATCGAGATCAGGTCCCCTAGGGTACGGCCTGTGCCTCATCCTTGTGTCCTCCCCTCTGCAGACCCAGCAGCTAGGGGCTGGATAGTTACAAGGATGCTAAGAGTATTTAGCAGGCTATCACACTAGTTTTCCTGGGGCTGCTCTAACAAATTACTACGAACTTGGTGACTTAAACAAGAGTAATGTATTCTCTCACAGTTTCAGAGGCCAGATGTCTGGAGTCAGGGTGTCAGTGGGGCTGTGCTCCCTCGGGGGCTCTGAGGGAATATACACCCTTGCCTCTTCCAGCCGCTGGCAGCTGCTGTCAATCACAGCATCCCTTGGTTTGTAGTCACGTCACTCCCATCTATGGTCTGTCTATACATCCCTTCTGTGCTGTGTGCTGTTAGGTGTAATTCCTCGGCATTTCTCTTATAAGGATACACGTGATCACATTTAGGACCCACCTGAGTGAGCTAAGCTAAGCCCCTCCTTTCAAAATCCCACATGTGGCAATATTCACAGGTTCCAGGGGTTAGAAAGCAAATATATTTTGAGGGAGATGTACTTTTCTGTCTACCACAGCCGTTATTGAATACCTTGGGATCTCAGGGCAGGCTTTGTCTCACTGGATGCCCACGGCTACAGTTGGGCCAGGTGCTGGCATTGCCCCCATTGGGTGCCTGGGGCAGGCAGAGCGTGGGACAGAGCAGAAATATCGCTGTTCCTGATGACAATGGAACAGACGTCTAGAGGCTCTGGTCATTCTGCTTAGATGCGCTGCACCCACTGGGAGCACTGTGGATAGAGTCTTGTGTAGTGGAGCACTGTGGACCTGGCCTTGGTGACTGGCGTGGAGGTTCATGGAATCTGATAGGCCTGAGGCTAATCCTGTTCCTGCCTCAGTTTCCACATTACACCAGCTCACAGCAGGATTATTCTGCTTATTAAGGAAAACTGCATATTAGGGAAAACAGCATATGAAGATCCATAGCTCAAGGTGTAGCAAAGAGTAACCAGTCAATGATCATTCATGATATTCAATGATTATTCATTATGTATTTAATCGGATAAATGTTCCTGATCCCTCTAGGGTGCTAAGCTGGGTGATGGAAGAGTTTGCAGGGAGAGAGTCAGCACCTCCTGGCCACTGGCACCAGCAGCAGTGGTAGGAGTTCTCAGGGACAATGCCAGTTGCTCCTTTTCTGTCCCCTCCTTCATGCCTGCCTACCACAAAGACACATCGAGAACATTCCTTCTAAAGTGCTGGAGTTGGGGTAACACAAGTCCCTTCTCTTGTGGGGCGTGGAGCAAGAACAGAAGGAAATTATGTTCCGGGGTGAGAGGTGTTATCTGAGTTGTCATCTGGATCTTGGAGGATAAAGCTGTAAAAAGGAGAGGGGAGCAAGGTCTCTTCTAAGGGGCATTGCTTGAACTGGAGTCCCACAGGGTGCAACCGCTGGATACTTGAGCTTTACGTGTCAATAACTGAAAGCTTGCTAAAGACGAGTGCACTCTGTCTTGGGGAAAGGGTGGTGGGGATCAGGAAACAATGGCTGACAGCATGATAAGAACCTTGCTTGGGGAGACCCTGGTAATAGCATTGCGTGGGGATTGCATGGTCCTAAGAGGAGAGTGGAAAAACTGGCTTAAAACTCAGCATTCAAAAACTAAGATCATGGCATCTGGTCCCATCACTTCATGGCAAACAGATGAGGGGAAAATGGAAACAATGGCAGACATTATTTTCTTGGGCTCCAAAATCACTGAGGATGGTGACTGTGGCCTTGAAATTAAAAGAGGCTTGCTCCTTGGAAGAAAAGTTATGAGAAACCTAGACAGCATATTAAAAGCACCAACAGACCTTTGCCAGCAAAAGCCTGTAGGTCCATGGGAGAAGACTCTTGGGAGTCCCTTGGACTTCACGGAGATCAAACCAGTCAATCCTAAAGGAAATCAGTCCTGAAAATTCATCAGTAGGACTGATGCTGAAGCTGAAACTCCAATACTTTGACCACCTGATGCGAAGAACTGACTCATTGGAAAAGATCCTGATGCTGGGAAAGATCGAGGACAGGAGGAGAAGGGGACAACAGAGGATGAGATGGTTGGATGGCATTACTGACTTAATGGTCATGAGTTTGAGCGAGCTCTGGGAGATAGTGAAGGACAGGGAAGCCTGGCATGCTATATTCCATGGGGTGGCAAGGAGTCTGACATGACTCAGGGACTGAAAGATGACTGGATGGTCAGAGTCCTGGCAGGAAATCTAGGTCACACCCCAGAGTGGCTAGGAGAGAGGTTAATGACAAGCCTACTCACAACAGTGTGGGGAAGTAGTCAAAGAAAACAGCAAGGGATGAAGAGGCACCTAAGGACGAGCAGCAGTGAACAGTCATAACCAGTACCACCTCAAAACCCGAAGGGTCAAGGAGAGAGCCATCTCCAGACCCGAAGCTCTCCAGCAGTGGCAGAGAGCCATGTGATGGGAACTGTGGCCTTCAGCAGAGGAATGCCACCACTCTCAACCTTGGCCTCAGAAGGGAGAAAGTCATGGCAATCACTGCCAACTGCCCTCATTCTCTTGTGGGCTTTCCAATGTCCGTTCCTAGCCAGAAATCAGAGGGCCTGGGAGCCTATGGATGAAGTCCTTATGGGTCGGTTTCCTGGAGTACAGAGCAGGAAGAGAAGAATGGGATGTAGGTCTGGAGGGGCAGAGAATCCTGCCTGATGATGAAGATGGTGAAAAAAATGATAATAGTGTGATGGTGCTGCTGCTGACGGTGGTAGTAACTGTGATGATGAGGTGGCCTTGACAGTGTGGTTGCGGCAGGGATGGTGGTGATGTCCGTGCTAGTGATAACGATGCTGATGATGGTGGTGGTGATGGTGATGATGGTGGCAGTCATGGTGAGGGTTTTGGTGAGGATGGTGGCAGTGATGACGTGGGGATGGCAGAGATGGTGGTGATGGTGGTGTTAGTGATTATGATAGTGATTGGTGATGGTGATGGAGATTACAAATGATAGTAAAGAGTTTTTACATTTCTCTATAACCACTCACTGTTCTAAGGCCTTTCAAGCTTCACACCAGCCCAGTAAGAGAGCACAGTAGAAATTTTCAGAAACTTGGGAGATCTATACATGGATCAATAGCCAGAATTATCCTCTGCTCCCTTGGACCTCCCCCAAAACACATGGTTTGGCAAAGCACCTGATCCTAGTGACTTGTATTTTAATTATATGTGGATCTGCTCATCTTCCTTACTTCTCTGTGAACTTCTCTAAGTAAGTTTGATGTCTGATTATCACTGAAAGCCAGTGATATCAGTGATAGCCACTGACAGTGGCTAAGTAGACTGCCTACCACTCAAAAATTGCAAGCCAATGACGATGAATCAGTGAATGAATGAATGAGCAAATGAATAAAGAGGGACTCTGTGACAACAGGATGTGGACAATTAGGTCTGGACTGAGACCTGCTCTCCTGGCCCATCACAGGCACTTAGCATACACTGGAGAAGGGCCAACACAGTGGCACTGTGGCATTTCTGTTTTCTCTGATGCCTATTTCCTCATGTTGCATGAACTGAAAAACACCCAAGCTTTACAAACCTATTTAGTTTCCTAAAACTTACCCAAGTCCAAATTCTGAGCTTAGAGTGAGGATGTTTGTTCTACATCTCAGTACTGCACATGGAAACCCACAGCCCAACATAGCTCAGAATTGCTAATCACCTTCGGATTGTTGTATTAATAAGTGAAAATACAGAGAAACACAAACCTGTCTTCCTGTTCATGTTAATTTTGGTCCCAAAAACATTGCTAAAACATATTGCTGTGTATGCCACAGATGTTCCTTCCCTTACACGTGCGAGATATTGAACGTGAGAGCCGGACGCTTTGACAGAATTTCTGTTGCTTTGATGATAACTATGGTCAGATCCTTTTCCTATCGCTGGGGCCTTCCTTTTATCTGACCATTCCCCTGTGCAGAGGTCCTTATTGGGGCTGGTGTGTAATTCTGTATATTCTACCACAACTTGCTTGAATAGACTGATAAAGGTAAGCAATTTAAAAATACGTTGAGCCGTGTCATCTCTTGTCAATTCACCTGCTAATTTCACTCTATGGAAAGTGTATATAAGTACCTGCTTGAGGGTTACTAAGTAGAATCTCAGATTCTCAGATTCCCAGAGCTCATTAATGTGAGAGGTGACCTGGACGGGACGTGAGGGTCTTCAGCTTGATACTGAAGCTGTAACTAACCATATAGAAGAGATCTGGAGACACTTACCAGTTTTTAAAGAACCCAGCAGAACAGCACTGTGTTCTCACATCTTGTCCTGGTTTATCTTCCAAGGGTAATAACCACTTTTTAGAACAAGAAAGTGTCATCATTTAGAGTGATTAGAAATACACCCGCATTCTATGGCTTCTAGGCTTTTCCTTACCATGTGGGCAGCAGATTTGTATAAACTTCAGCAAAGGGGAGAAGGGTGAATTCTGTGTTCAGACACTGGTATTGTTACCTGGACCACGTCTTTTGTATGGGGAGCTGGCCCTCCTGGGGCAGGGAGGGATGTGTCCTTGTCTGAGAGCTTTTTCTTCAGAAACTCTCTGTGGTGGCTGGGATCAGGCTGGGTGAGAGCCCTCTGAGCAGCCTGGGGAGTGAGAACAGGGAGCCAGTGGGGCTCCAAGCAGCTAGACTGGTTTCAGCCACTAGGATGGGGCACCATGTAGGCAGAAGGTGTAGGCATAACCACATGGATGGATCTGCACTAGCAGAACTTGCGTTTCGTTGATGTGCCACTGACAGACAGGAGATGTGCAGTGAGGAGGAGGAAGTGAGGAGGTGGGGATACAGCCGCAGGCCAGGACATTTTTGAGGTTGCCATGTCTGCGTCCTAGTTCTTTTTTATCGGATTAATTCTTCACAGCTTCTTCAGGTGAAACATTGGCCACCTCATTATGGCTGCTCAGTGCTAATTAGCATTGATGAGGAGCCAGGCCAAGTGGGCAGCTGCATGCCAGACCCCCAACATAAGACCGAAGGAGCTGGAGCTCTGGCCAGAGCAACCAGGGCTCCAGTTTCTGCCGGCACCTCCCCTACAGGCAAAGTCAGTCTTGCAGGACCACTCCAGACCATCAGCGCTATTTTGTGGATTCAGTGAGTCTTGATAGCCACATGATGCAAATAAAGATAATCATTTTTACCCACTGAGTATGGGATATGGACTTGGCAATAACCCTTGTGCCAGAACTATTAGTCTCTGCCCATAGTCTAAGCAAGAACCTCAGATGTAAAGGGCTTCTCAGGAGGTATTTAAAGGGGCCTGGGTTCAAACCAGGTAAACACTTTCCCAAATAATCACACCCACACTAGTGCTGGGTATCCAGTCCAAGTGGAGAATGCAGGGGGTCATTTTTCAAATTCAAGACCAAAGGACTCCCATTTCAGGGAGGACTGAATCACTCAGACAATTGTCTTTAATCTCCTCTCAGCTGTATCCAACTAAAGCCTGCCTGGAGATGGGTGAAGACACTTGTCTCTTTCCTTATTTAAATGTACATACAACATTGCTGAATTATAAGTTACAAGAGAGTGCACAGCCCACAAGAGAAATCCTACGAAGGACCTGAGGATTGACCCTGAAAGCCCCCTCCAACCCAGGAGACTCATCCCAGGTATTTCCAAGGGAAGCAGAGTCAAGCAGAGAGCCTCTAAAGGAGAAAGGAGAAGGCATGCTTTGCTTGTAAGGGCAAGAAATGTTCACCTTTTCTTCAGAATTAAGAGAAGTTTGCTTTCATTCAAACTATGGCAGGACCACCATATGTTGGATGTGATAGTGGAAGATGAGTTTATTTCTTAGACACGTCATGCATGTGTAACAATCTACTTCATGCAGGACCATCTACCAAGGAAGTGAAACTCATGGCTCTAAGACAGGGAGTATAGGGGTTACTATTGTGTCAACGTGGCTAGGCCATGGGACCCAGGTATTTTGTCAAACACATTTGGATGTTGCTGTGAAGGTATTTTTTAATGAGATTAACAGTTATATAAGCAGACTTTGAGTAAAGCAAATTGTCCTTCATAGTGTGAATGGTCTCCATCCAGTCATTTAGAGGCCTTAATAAAGACAGACAACACCCAAGGAATCAGGAATTTTGCCAGCAGACTGGCTTTGGACTTGAACTACAACAGCAACTCTCCCTGAGTCTCCAGCCTCTATTCTGTAGATTTTGGACTTGCCAGCCTGCACAATCACATGAGCAAATGCCTTAAAATAAACCTGTGTATGTATGTGTGAATGCATATATCTACCTACCTAAATATATTCTATTGGTTCTATTTCCTTGGAGAACCAAACACTGAGTAATACCAGTATGAAGCAGGAAGAAGGAAGCACAGTTTGCAGAGACCAATAGAAGACAGAAGATTCTAGGTGGCACCAGAGTGGAGGTGTTGTCATAAAGACAGCCTGTTCAACACATGCCTTTTCCTTTCCTAGCCTGAAGACTGGGTGCCAGGCCATGGGGCCTGGGCATGCTCATTTACCTTGTGAAAGGCATGATGCCTGAGAAATGCAGTTCTGTGGCTTGTCTTGCTCTGAATGAAGATTGCTCCAAGAACAGAAAAGTGAAATATCTAGATATAAAAAGAAAACCTCATTGCTGAGATTGCTGCTGTGACTTCTTTTCACAGAACCACCTGGTTCTAAACCTAGGAAGCTGCATAAGGATGGCAGGTAGGGAAGCAGGTTATGCATAGGGTGCTCCTACCTGAGTCATTTTCTTAGTCTCCAAAAATCACTGCAGATGGTGATTGCAACCATGAAATTAAAAGATACTTGCTCCTTGGAAGAAAAGCTATGACCAACCTAGACAGAATATTGAAAAGCAGAGACATTACTATGCCAACAAAGGTCCATCTACTCAAAGCTATGTTTTTTCCAGTAGTCATGTATGGATGTGAGAGTTGGACTATAAAGAAAGCTGAGCACAGAAGAATTGATGCTTTTGAACTGTGGTGTTGGAGAAGACTCTCAAGAGTCCCTTGGACTGCAAGGAGATCCAACCAGTCCATCCTAAAGGAAATCAGTCCTGAATATCCATTGAAGGACTGATGTTGAAGCTGAAGCTCCAATACTTTGACTACCTGATGTGAAGAACTGAGTCACTGGAAAAGACCCTGATACTGGGAAAGATTGAAGGCAGGAGGAGAAGGGGGATGGTTGGATGGCGTCACCGACTCGATGGACCGACTCGATGGACCGACTCAGTGGACTTGATGGAATTGTTTGAGCAAGCTCCAGGAGTTGGTGTTGGACAGGGAAGCCTGGAGTGCTGCGGTCCATGGGGTCACAAGGAGTAGGACATGACTGAATGACTGAACTGAACTGAACCTGAGTAAATGCGGATGGCAAAGAGCCATGCAGCCGCTGGCTTCCAGAGGGCGATGATCAATGTAAAGCACATCCTATTGTTTCGAGGCACGTTGGTCCGCCTTAACATGGCTCAGTGTTTATTAAGGGAATCTGAGGGGTCAGCTACCTGCCGCTATGGGGAGCTGATGCTTCCATCTCACACAGTTCAATGAGCCAGATGTTTTGCTTTCTTGCCAGTTCCATCCCCCGAAAGGAAAAGATGGGTAAGCCACTGAAGTGTTTTGACTGAAGTGTCTTTGGTGTTCCCTTTCTAATAAAGGGCCATATATTAGTGCCGAACAGTCATTTTTTTCAGCACTAAAGTAATACGGGACTCTCATTGCTCAAGAAACTGCTGAGCAGAATCTTCCAACAATGTGTCTCCCCGGCATTCCTTAACCCTATTGATAATGATAAAGTCTCATAAATCTAGGTAAATCTTTAATTACGCCTTCGGAACATGGTGATATTACGACTGTGACATAGTCATAAAGGGCACATTCAAAATTAGCTCTGTATACATTTTATGAATATGTAAGAGGGTAGAGGTGGCTCAAGTTTAAAAGGAAAGACCAAAAAAGAAAAAAATATTGTGTTTTTTCTATCTTGTCACAATCATCTTTTAAAATGGGATTTTAATTCCTTTTTAAAAATAATTGTTGGGGAAAACTCCCTCTCTTGACTTGTACAATTTTTATTAAAATCCATGGCATCAGCTTTGCTGAACCCTACTGCATGTTTACAAAGCCTGCAATCTGCAATAAAAGGAGTACAATCCTGTATGCTAGAACACCTTTTGGCCTAAAAATTGTTCTTCTTTATATTAAGTATGTGTGAGATATTTATGAAGAATGGAGTGCTGTTTTTATGAGGCCCTAAGAAAGCCTAGGGTTTGTTTCCTTCCCTCCAATCAGGGTGGCTGCAGCCTCATCTTCCCCCACCCCTGTGTTTGGTTAGTAGCCCTGTGCAATTTATTTTTATCTTCAGCCAACGCATATATTTTTACTTGTGTGAATAATATGGAGAAAGATTAAGTTCTTTTATTTTGCTAATTAAACTGCATTTTTCAAAATCCAGTGAGGTAGTAAGTGACAGGATTAACAAGGGCATTTGCAGTTTTGCTGTTTTCTTGATGAGATTAGAGGTATTTGATATTAGAGTAGGAGCTGATGAAGTGGTTTCCTCTGTGTGTATGAATGCATGACCCTAGTTTATCACCACGGCTTCATAAAGAAGTCTTCCTTGCTGTCGAGAAAGCCCAACCAAGAGTGAAAATGACATTAGCAAAAAGCAAAACGAAAGGTCAGTAGAGCAGGAGGAGAAGGGGGAAGGAAAAATGCATTCCTTTGCTTCCCCCTTCCCACCCCCCCACAAAGGGTTAGGTTACAGGCTCTGTGCCACTGAAGCCGTCAGTGGGAGAGCTGAGCCTCAGAACTGCAGGCTCCTGGAACAGGGACATCTTTCTGAGCCTCTGGATTTTAAAGGTAAAAAAAAATATATTATATTTAAGGAAACAAAAGCAGAGAGATACTAAGGCACATGAGGAAAGCACCAGCTGCCTCTCTTCTGGGCCCGGCAGACTTGTTCCCATAAGAATCCATGCACCGCTTGGCACCCACCGGCTTTTTCACATCTACCTGGGCTTAGAGCTCATCTTCAGGGCAGTCAGATGCCAACCCAAGGGAGTAGGTGAGGACTGCCCATCTCCTTCCACTTACCCCCCAATCCTCTTCCTGTTCTCCTAGCACCTTAGGAGTGAAGGAGTGATGCCAAATAGAGAAATCCAAGTGGAGGAGTGGTTTGCCAAATCCCTTGTGGTGACCAGAAAGGATGACACCAGGGCAGGGGGTGAGGACAAGGTCAGGGGTGCTGGGGAGCTGCCGGGCCGGCTCAGGGCTGGGTACCTCGGTGCAATAAGTCCAGGCAAGGCCACCGTGTGTGTATTTATTGTATTACTAGCTTAGCCCTTTCAATTCTTAAGGTCATCTTCCCTATAGGCACATATTATGTTTCTTAATAGAGAATAATTTACACAGAGAAAAAGACACATTAAGAGCATGGCTGGGTGAATCTTGACAAATGCATGTGCGCTCTGCCAAGTCGCTTCACTTGTGTCTGCCTCTTTGCGATCCTATGGACTTGCCCACCAGGCTCTTCCGTCCATGGGATTCTCCCGGCAAGAATACTGGAGTGAATTGCCGTGCCCTCCTCCAGGGGATCTTCCCCACCCAGGGATAATCGAATCCGCATCTCTATGTCTCCTGCACTGGCAGGCAGGTTCTCTACCACTAGCGCCACCTGGGAAGCCCTGGCAAATGCACACACTGGTGTAATCCACATACTATTGAGGACTAGGAAATAGAAGATTCCCATTACCCTAGAAAGTTTCCCCACGCTCCTTTCCAGCCAGTGTTTTCCTTCTCTCCCACTCAAGCAGCCACCGTTCTCTGTTCTATACATAAGTTAGTTTTGTCTGTTCTAGAAAGTGAAGTCGCTCTGTCGTGTCCGACTCTTTGCGACCACATGGACTGTAGCCTACCACGGTCCTCCATGCATGGGATTTTTCCAGGCAAGAGTACTGGGGTGGGTTGCCTTTTCCTTCTCCGGGGGAGCTTCCCAACCCAGAGACTGAACCGAGGTCTCACAACCTGCAGGCAGGGTGTTCTATTCTAGAACTTTATATAAATGAAATCCTACTGAAAGTACTCTTTCTGCCTGGCTTCTTTCTCTCAGCACAAATATTTCTGTAGGTTTTCTGTTTGTTGTGGATATCAATAGTTTCTCATTTTTTTGCTGAGTTGCATTTTGTTGTATGAATCTACCACAAATTTTATATCTGTTATATTTTGATGGGCATTTGGATTGCTTCCAATTTGAGACAATTATGAACAAAGTTGCTGTGCTCATTTTTGTCCAAATTTTTGCAGACATATATTTTGATCTACCTTGAGTAAATGCCTAGGAGTGTCGCTGCTGTCACAGAGTGTATGTTTATTCCATGAGAAATTACAAAACTGTTTTCCAAAGTGGTTACAACGTTTTACAGTTAATCAGAAGTATGAGAGCACTCTACCATCTGTTTGTCCCATATCCTGACCAGCATTTACCATTGCTGCTGCTGCTGCTGCTAAGTCACTTCAGTCGTGTCTGACTCTGTGAGACCTTGTAGACGGTAGCCCATCAGGCCCCCCTGTCCCTGGGATTCTCCAGGCAAGAACACTGGAGTGGGTTGCCATTTCCTTCTCCAATGCATGAAAGTGAGAAGTGAACATGAAGTCGCTCAGTCATGTCCGATCCTCAGTGACCCCATGGACTGTAGCCTACCAGGCTGCTCTGTCCATGGAATTTTACAGGCAAGAGTACTGGAGTGGGTTGATTTACCATTGACTGTCCTTTAAATTTTAAGCCTTCTAGTGAGTTCTCCTAGTAAGTCAAGTACGGTTTTAATGTGCATTTCACTGATAACTACTGACATTGACTACTTTTTCCCAGTGCTTATTGATCATAATAGCTTCCTTTGTATTTTTTCACAATTTTTGCCCACATTTTATTGAGTTGCCTTTCTAATATAAACACTAGTTCTTTTCCAGATATACATGCTGCAAAATCTTTTCTCCCCATCTAGTTACCAATTATTTTATATTTTTATGAACATGCAGTAAAACTGACTTCTGTGGGTGTACAGTTCTTTGACTGTTAAAATATGAATGGATTCACACAACTACCACTACAATCAGAAACCAGAACTCCACAAAGCTCTTTCACTGCTGCCTCTTGTGGTCACACGTTCCCCACTCCTAACCTCTAGAAACCACTGATCTATCCTCTATTACTCTAATTTTTGTCAAAAAGAGTGCCATGCAAATGGTCTCAGACAGTACGTCCCCTTTAGAGGCTGACTTCTTTTACTCTGCCTCTCTTTGAGATTTATTGAAGTTTCTGCATGTATCAATAGTTCACTCCTTTTTATTACTGAGTGAATTTTATCGCACCATTTTTAATAGTGTCTCCGTAAACAGAAGTTTTTGATTTAGATCAAGTCTAATTTATTGGTTTCAGTCTATGCTATGTCCTGAATGTTTGTACACTCCTCCTCTTCTCCCATTCATATGTTAAACTCTGACTCCTAATTCAGTTGGTCCTGGGGCCTGTGGATGGTAATTAGGGCTAGATGTGGTAATGAGGGTGGGGCCCTCATAATGAAATCAGTGCCCTTATAAGAAAAGGAAGAGACACCAGAGCTCTCTCTGTTTTGTTCTCATGTGAGAACTCAGTGCAAGTCAGGAAGAAGTCTCTCATCAGAACCTAACCACCCTGATGCTGGACTTCCAGCCTCGGGAACTATGAAATATAATAGGCCTCCCACTCTATGGTATTTTGTCATGGAAGCCTGAGCTAAACACTCAGGCTATGGTCTATGGTTTTCCATGCCATATCCAAGATATGTCTGACTATCTGAAGGTCAGTAAGATATTCTTTTAAGTTTATTTCTAAGAGCTTCATAGATTTTTATTTTTTATTTAGAGCTAAAATCTTCTACAAGTTAATTTTTGTGTGTGGTGTCAGATAGGTTTTGAACTTTGTTTTTTTTCCAGTGTGGCTATCCCTTTGTTTACCATCATTTCCTGTTGAATTGTCTTGCAGATTTTGTCAAAACTCAGTTGTGTAAATCAACTTCCAGACTCTGTATTTTGTTCCTCTAATATATGTTCCTATTTGCATCAATACAAAAAGTCTTGATTACTACAGCTTTATAGTCACTCTTAAAATCAGGTAGTGTGAGCATCCAAATTTGTTTTTCTTTAATATTGCATTTTGTTGTTCTAGGCCCTACAGATTGCTATATAATTTTAGTTTCAGCTTGCCAGTCGAAAACAAAAGTCTGCTGGAATTTTGCTTTGTATGGCATTGAATCAGTTTGGGGATATATGCTATCTTAACAGCACTGAATCTTTGAACAATTCATGAACATGGTATATCTCTTTACCACTTAGGTTTTCTTTAATTTCTCACATTTTCTTATACTTTTCAGTGTTGAAGTCTTACACTTATCTCAAGTATTTTTATTTTATTATGTATAGTATTTTTAAATTTCATTTTCTAATTGTTCCCTGCCAAAATGCAAATAATTTTCCAATATTGACCTATCTCTAATAACTTCGCTAAAGTAATTACTTTTTCTAATTATTTAGAGATTCTTTAGGAGTTTCTACATGTAGAATTTTATATCTATGAATAATGATAGCTATATTTCTTCCTTTCTGAATTTCGTATCTTTTCTTTTTCTGATGTACTCACTGTATCTTTCAGTATAATTTTGAATAGATACATTAAGAAATATCCTTTCCTTTGGTCTTGATGGTAGCAAGAACTCTTTATCATATTGAAAAATATCCCTTCTATTCTTAGTTGGCAAAGACACTATTTTTAGGATTGTGCATGAAAATTAGCAAATGCATTTTCTGCATTTATTGGAGATCATTATGTGATATTATTTTCTTCTTCATTCTGGCAATTCTGGTATATTAGATTAATTTTGATTGTTAAACCAATCTTGCATTTCTTGGATAATCCACTTAGTAATGATGATGTTCTGTCTCTTTAAATTTGTTTATAGTTTGTTAAGATGTATTGCATCTGTGTTCACAAGAAGTGTTAGTTAATGATGTCCTTTAAAGTCCTTGTTTGGTTATGGTATCAGCATTAAGATGGGTTCATCAAAAGAACTGCAGTGTACTCTTTTCTATTTTCTCAAGGAATTTGTATAAGACTAGTATATTTTTAATTAAAATTTGGTAAAATCTACCAGTGAATCCATGTGATACTTGGGTGTTTTTGGTAGAAAGGTTTTAATTACAAAATCAAGTTAGCTGACACATATAAGGCTAATAAACTTTTGCACTTTGTTGTATTAATTTTGGCAATTTGTGTCCTTCAATGTATTTTTTAACTCCATCAAAACTGTCAAATTGTATACATAAGATTGTTCCTAGTACTAGTTTATCTTTTTAATATCTGTGTGACATATGTCTAGGGATATCTCCTGCTTTTTCACTTGGAAATTTTTAAATTAATTTTTTAATTGGAAGTTTATGTTTTCTATCTTACCTATTTATTTTATTAATCTTTTAAATGAAGCTATTTTTTGTTTTATTCATTGCCTTTAATGTTTGTTCATTTCTATTCACTGATATCTACTCATCTCTATTATTTCCTATTTTATTTATACACATTTATTTTGTTTTTCTCAGATTTTTAAGTTTGAATTTTAGTACTTTCAATTCTAACTGGTAAGGCAATATGTTTTTCCTTTAAGTACTGCTTTAACTGTATCCTATAAAATATTATATGCTATATTTTCATTATCAATTATTTTTACTCTTATTTGGGGGTACACCCTGTGGCATGTTGAATCTTAATTTGCAGACCAGGGGTTGAACTGGTACTCCTGCAAAGGAAGTGCAGAGTCTTAATCACTAGGCCACCAGGGAAGTTCCTATTATCAATTATTCATAAATATTAGGCAATCCCTATAAGGATTTTTTTCTTTTGACTAATAGGCTATTGAGAAGTATGTATTATATATTCAGCTATGAAAGAATTTTCCTAATTTTTTTCATTTATTTCCTCGAAATGTATGGAGACTTTATTATTGTCCATCTTAAGTTCTACCTTGGTGAATGTTTTTAGTGCACTAGAAAAAAATATGTATTATGAAGTGGTTGAATGTCATGTTCTATAAATGTCAACTAGGTCAAATTGGTAAATAGTGTTCATCAAATATTCTGGTGTTATCAACTTGCTTTACCAGTTACTAAGAGTAGAGTGTTAAAATCTTTAGCTATTATTGTGGATTTATCTTTGTTTTTCTCTTTGTTTTGCTTTTCTTTGTGTTTGAAAACTTTCATATCTGGTCCATATATTTTATACATATACTGCTGTTTTTCCTTATGAATTGCCCCATTTATGTTAATTAAGTAGTCTCTTTAACTCTGATAATTTCCTTTTCTTAAAATCTCTGTGTCTGATAGTGATAGAGCCATGCTAGCTTTCTTCTGCTTACTGTCAGCATGGTTATTTCCCCATTCTTTTACTTTTAACCTGTCTCTCTACATTTCAAGTGTTTCTTTTATAACAGCATGTAGATCTTGCTTATTTACTGAGTCTGACAATTGTTTGTTGTTTAGTTGCTCAGTTGTGTCTGACTCTTTGCAACCCCATGGACTGTAGCCCACCAGGCTCCTCTGTCCATGAGATTTTCCAGGAAAGAATACTGGAGTGGGTTGCCATTGCCTTCCACAGGTGCTCTTACTGACCCCAAAGATGAAACCAGAATCTCCTACATTGGCAGCAGCATTCTTTACCACTGAGCCACCAGGGAAGGCCGATTTTGACAATATCTTCCTTTGATTTGATTAAAATTTGGAACAGCTGAGATGGCTGGACCTTATTTATTTACTAATAAATTCCAGATGGTAAAGAGTCTGCCTGCAATGAAGGAGACCTGAGTTCGATCCCTGGGTCAGGAAGATTCCCTGGAGATGGGAATGGCAACCTACTCCAGTATTCTTGCCTGGGAAATCTAATAGACGGAGGGAGCCTGGAGGGCTATAGTCCATAGCGTCCAAAGAGTCAGACACAACTGAGCAACTTCACTTTCACTTTCACTTTACAAGACATGATACTAAAGAAAAAATACTTCACAGAGAAGGAGTCCGAATAATTTGCATAGAAGTCTCCTTGAGTTTTTGGATGGATATTAATGACATGGTCATACATGGTACAACTTTTAAGACCTCAAAACAAACAAATAAAAAGCTACAAAAGAGAATGTGGACTGGATGGAGATTTCAGATGATATTCAGCACTGAGAGTCAGGAATTTTGGATAGTCAGGATGGAGAAACATTTGTAAACATTCCAGGAATTTAATTGAAACTCCATAAAGTTCATATCTTTAAAGTAAGATATTTGAACTTCAGAATAAAGATTACACTACTCTCATCCTAACAAAGATTAAAAGCAACTCATAAGATAATCAAATTAATATTCCAATAAATTAACTATCAACAAATCTCAATACTTTTTAGAGGAAGATATATTCTCACATATATAGCATTAATAATATATAGCACACAGTGAAAAAAATTATATATGCAAAGAAGGAAAATTTGGTTTATAACTAGGAAAAGATAAAGCTTTTTCTATAGAAATAGACCCTAAGATAATACAGTTATTGAATTCAGAAAACAAAGACTTTAAAGCAGATATTATAAATATGTTTAAAGACTTAAAGAAATTTTGGGATATAATGAGTAAATGGATAGAAAACCTCATCAGAGAAATGAAAACTATGAAAAGAATCAAGTAGAAATTTTAGAATAGAAAACAGTATTTGAAATGAAAATTTCAGTGGGTGGTATTAACAGAGTATTTAACAATCAGAAGAAAATGCAGTAAATTTGAAGACAAGTCAGGAGAAGCTGTACCACCTGCGGCACTAAGAAAGAAGAAAATAATGAATAGAGGTCCAGAGACCTAAGTGATCTGCTTATGTGGTTGAATATATATGTAGATGAGGTATCAGAAGGTGACAAAGACTGAAACAGGGAAAAATATGACAAAAGGTTTCCAAATTTGACGAGCAGTGTTCACCCAGAGATTAGAGAAACAACAAATCACAAACAGGGTAAACACAAAGAAAACTACATCTAGTTACCTCACAATCAAATTGCTGAGAATATTTATTTTTAAAAGTTCTTAAAAGCAGCCAAAGATGAAATATCTTTTTATACACAAGAGAGCAAAGATGTAAATATTGCTAATTTCTCATCAGAAACAATGGAATAACATATTTTAAATGTCAAAATAAAAGTAAACCAACTTAGACTCCTATATGCAGTGAAAATATTCATGGAAAATGAGGTCAAAGTAAAGGCAACTTCAATAAGCTATTTCACCATATCCCAAAAAATTGGCTGAAGGAATATTGTAACAAATAGAAACTTAGTCCACATAAAAAGAAAGAGGGAAAAAATGTAAATCTAAAAGACATTTTTCTCCTTTCATAGTTTCTTTATAAGCCATTTGACTCTTTAAGTTAAAAATAACAATGTCCAACATAAATCACAGCAACATTTCATGGACCAATCTTCCAAGGCAATAGAAATAAAAGCAAAAATAAACAAATGAGACCTAATCAAACTTAGAAGTTTTGCACAGCAAAGGAAACCATAAGCAAAATGAAACGACAGCCTACACACTGGGAGAAAATATTTGCGAATGATACAACCAAAAAGGAATTAATTTTCAAAACATACAAGGAGCTCATATACTCAATAACAAAAAACAACAAATATCTCAATCAAAAATGGGCAGAAAACCTAAATTGATTTCTCCAAAGAAGACATCCGGATGGCCAATAGGCATATGAAAAGATGCTCAACTTTGCTGATTATTAGAGAAAATGCAAACCAAAACTACAAAAGGTATCACCTCACACCTGTCAGAATGGCTGCTATTTAAAAGTCTGCAAATAATAAATGCTACAGAGGATGTAGAGGAAAGAGAACCCTCCTACACTGATGGTGGGAATGTAAGTTGGTACAGCCACTATGGAAAACATTATGGAGGGTCCTTAGAAAACTAAAAATAGAGTTACCGTCTGTCTCAGCAATCCTACTCATGAGCATATATCTGGAGAAAAGTCTAATTCAAAAAGATGCATGGATCCCGATGTTCATAGCAGTGCTATTTACCATAGTCAAACATGGAAGCAACTTAAATGTCTGTAAACAGATGAATGCATAAAGAAGATGTGGTATACATATACAATGAAATACTACTCAGCCATAAAAAGAATCAAATTATGCCATTTCTAATCATGTGAATGGACCTAGACATTATTATACTAAGTGAAATAAGTCAAAAAGAGAAAGACAAATATATATCATTTGTATGTGGGATTTAAAATATGATACAAATTAACTCATTTACAAAACAAACTCATAGACATAGAAACAAATATAGTTACCAAAGGGAAAGTGAGGACAGGAATAAATTAGAGGTTTTGAATTAGCAGATATAAACTACTATATATATATATATACTAGATAAACAGCAAGATCTTGCAATATAGAATAGGAAATTATATTCAATATTCTATAATAAACCATAATGGAAAAGAAAAGAAAAATGAAGAAATGAAAGAATATGAAAAAAATTATATATACACACACACACACACACACATATAATACCAGAAACTAATACAATATTATAAATCAACTATTTTTTTAAATGAAATGTTTGGGGTTTATAACATACAAAAGTGAAATATATGATAACCCTCACACACAAAAAGAGAGGTATATTACTGGAAAGTTCTTCATTATATGTAATGCAAACTAATATTAATTCAAGGATGAATGTGATAAGCTAGGAATGCATAATATCCTTTGATTAATCTCTAAAATAATAAACCAGAGAAGTATAGCTTAAAAGCCAATAGAGGAGATAAATACAGTATACTCAAAGCAAGAGAGAAAAGGAGCAAACAACAAATGGCACTTTTAGAGAAAGAAAAATGATTAACACTCCCAAAGTATGGCCTGACTGTAGATCTCAACTGCATCCCTGTGATGTTTATGAAGTATAAGTACTTCCCCCTGCAGAAAATGGTTAAATGTGGTGCTCACCACCAGTGTGTGAAGACAGATGCTTCGTAAATTTCCTTCAGATTTACAGTTATTTCTGGTGGGAAAGCTAAGTCCACTGCACTTGATTCCATCATGGTCAGGCCTGAATGCGAATCCATGTGATCTTGTAGTTATTACAGTTCTTCCTAATTCTTCCTCACTTTTTAATAAATATTTTAATCATGAAAAAATATAGCATTTATGTACTAAAGTTATGGAGTAGTGTCCTACAGTTCAGAAATAAAGTGTATTTCTAAATAAAGTGGGTTGGGCAGAACATTCATTTGGGTTTTTCTGTTACATCTTATGGAGAAACATGAACAAACTTATTGGCCAACCCAATATACATTATTATAAATATATAACATAAATAGATTGTATATGTACTGTGCCATTCTTAGCTGTTCGGTCGAGTCTGACTCCTTGCCACCCCATGGACAGTAGTCCACCAGGCTGGAGTGGGTTGCCATGCCCTCCTCCATATATTGTATATGCTGCTGCTGCTGCTGCTGCTGCTGCTGCTAAGTTGCGTCAGTCATGTCTGACTCTGTGCGACCCCATAGATGGCAGCCCACCAGGCTCCTCCATCCCTGGGATTCTCCAGGCAAGAACTCTGGAATGGTTTGCCATTTCCTTTTCCAATGCATGAAAGTGAAAAGTGCAAGTGAAGTCACTCAGTCGTGTCTGACTCTTAACAACCCCATGGACTGCAGCCCACCAGGCTCCTCCGTCCATGGGATTCTCCAGGCAAAAGTACTGGAGTGGGTTGCCATTGCCTTCTCTGATATTGTATATAAGTAGATACAAATATAAACATAGAGAATATGTTATGGAAATATCTATTTCTTATCATCCAACATTGGTTTTGGCACCAACTTAATTCATCTTCATTACTGCATAGTATTCCACCATCCATATATGCAACATTCTGTTTATCCATTTTTCTGTCAACAGAGATCAAGCCAACTATTCACTGACATAAATAACACTGCAGTGAAAATCAGAGACATATGAGTTTGGTACACTTTCTTCAATTGTGTTAAAGGTTGACATAATCGCCCTTAGGCATTTGATGAAAATAAAGTAGAGAAAGCAAAGTCAGCAAGATAAGTTGGCAATTGGATTTTGAAAATCTACACTTTAATAGAAAAACATTTTTATAAGTAATCAGTTCAGTTCAGTTCAGTTCAGTCGCTCAGTCGTGTCCGACTCTTCGCGACCCCATGAATTGCAGCATGCCAGGCCTCCCTGTCCATCACCAACTTCTGGAGTTCACTCAGACTCATGTGCATCAAGCTGGTGATGCCATCCAGCCATCTCATCCTCTGTCGTCCCCTTCTCCTCCTGCTCTCAATCCCTTCCAGCATCAGGGTCTTTCCAGTGAGTCAAGTCTTCGCATGAGGTGGCCAGACTACTGGGGTTTCAGCTTCAGCATCATTCCATCCAAGGAAATCCCAGGGCTAATCGCTTCAGAATGGACTGGTTGGATCTCCTTGCAGTCCAAGGGACTCTCAAGAGTCTTCTCCAACACCACAGTTCAAAAGCATCAGCTCTTTGGAGCTCAGCCTTCTTCACAGTCGAACTCTCACATCCATACATAACCACAGGAAAAACCGTAGCCTTGACTAGATGGACCTTAATCGGCAAAAGTAATGTCTCTGCTTTTGAATATACTATCTAGGTTGGTCATAACTTTTCTTCCACGGAGTAAGCGTCTTAATTTCATGGCTGCAGTCACCATCTGCAGTGATTTGGGAGCCCCCAAAAATAAAGTCTGACACTGTTTCCACTGTTTCTCCATCTATTTCCCATGAAGTGATGGGACCAGATGCCATGATCTTCGTTTTCTGAATGTTGAGCTTTATACCAACGTTTTCACTTTCCTCTTTCACTTTTATCAAGAGGCTCCTTAGTTCTTCTTCACTTTCTGCCATATGGGTGGTATCATCTGCATATCTGAGGTTATCGATATTTCTCCTGGCAATCTTGATTCCAGCTTGTGTTTCTTCTAGTCCAGCATTTCTCATGATGTACTCTGCATATAAGTTAAATAAACAGGGTGACAGTATACAGCCTTGATGCACTCCTTTTCCTATTTGGAACCAGTCTGTTGTTCCATGTCCAGTTCTAACTGTTGCTTCCTGACCTGCATACAGATTTCCTCAAAAGGCAGATTAGGTGATCTGGTATTCCCATCTCTTTCAGAATTTTCCACAGTTTATTGTGATCCACACAGTCAAAGGCTTTGGCATAGTCAATAAAGCAGAAGTAGATGTTTTTCTGAAACTCTCTTGCTTTTTCCATGATCCAGCAGATGTTGGCAATTTGATCTCTGGTTCCTCTGCCTTTTCTAAAACCAGCTTGAACATCAGGGAGTTCATGGTTCACATATTGCTGAAGCCTGGCTTGGAGAATTTTGAGCATTACTTTACTAGCGTGTGAGATGAGTGCAATTGTGTGGTAGTTTGAGCATTCTTTGGTATTGCCTTTCTTTGGAATTGGAATGAAAACTGACCTTTTCCAGTCTGTGGCCACTGCTGAGTTTTCCAAATTTGCTGGCATATTGAGTGCACCACTTTCACAGCATCATCTTTCAGGATTTGAAACAGCTCCACTGGAATTCCATCACCTCCACTAGCTTTGTTCATAGTGATGCTTTCTAAGGCCCACTTGACTTCACATTCCAAGATGTCTGGCTCTAGATTAGTGATCACATCAGATAAGCTATAACCCAAAGAAATAGTCTACATGGCTGGAACATCTTGTCTTAAGTCTAATTTTCTGTAATGAGAGCTAAACATCTGTGGATAAACTGGGCAGGGGGTAACATGGGCCACAGCGTGAGTTCACTGCTATCTTCTACCCATTAGATTTTAGAAGGAGGACCAAATACAGTGAGTGGCCTTCTCTTACCCTAGCCCAGCCTGGCCAGCCTCTCCCTCTCATGGACTTCTTCCTTCTCAGGATGGCCATGGTCAAAGTTTTTGTTTTATCTTGTTTTTGTTTTAAAGTTGGAAATTATGTCTCTTAAACCAAATTATAATATTAAATTTTAGAAAGCACCAAGATCCATTTTTATTGAAAAAAAAATCTAATGCTACTTTTTCTATGTATAAAAACCAAAATGATCTGTGACCAAGAAAAAGGAAAACATAAGCTAATGTAGAACATTTTACAAACAAAATTTACCAAAAATAATTTTTAAATGAATAATGGCAATATCATAATATACAGGTAAACTGATGAAAGATGGGTAGATAGAAAATTAATAGATAAGTAGTAGTAAAAAGCAATATTATTCTACTTTAATTTTACTCTATTTTCTGTTCATGACTTTTTCTTCAACACTTTTCCATCAAAAATCCTACTCCTCTGCATTCAGTAGCCAAATAGGATTCTTTTATTTGTGCATACTATGATTTTTCATTGACTCAGTCATTACTGGACTTTTAGATAAATTCCATTTTTTCCAATTAGATATGACACTGAGGTGCCTGTTGTTGTGCTAAACATTTGTTAACATGTATGTTAATTTTCTTAGGATAAATTGTCAGGTTTGGAATAGCTGGCTCAAATATTACTCATTTCTAAAGACTTTAATATATATAGCTAAATTATCTTTAGAAAACTTCTATGATGGATTCTCATCTTAAATCTAAGGGAGATTTCTAAAGTCAGTGCATATGATAACAAAATTGCATAAATCAAATATACCAACCATATATATATATATATATATGAGGCTCTGTACTAGCAAATTTCATCCCTATCAGCATTTTCTCACAATTACCCCAACCAAGGGTAGGTTTTTGTTTGTTTGTTTGTTTTTTAATCTTTGGAAGTTTTGAGGCAGAATGTTGACTTATTGGTGCTATAGCACACATTTACTTGGTTGACAGTAAAATGAAACACTTTTTCCAGTTGACTGGCTGTCCATGCCTCTGTCTGGATTTACCTTGGACAGAAGGTTTGGAAGGCATGCCCTGAGCCTTGCCTCATGCCCCGCGGGGGTGGCATGGTGCTCTTGCATGTCCTCTCCTCCATAGGTCACAACATCCTCAGGGTGAGACGTGTCCCCTCCCCTCCCAGGACACCAGGATTCCAGGGCAACCCCATGGAGCCCCAGTAAGCGCTTAGCACACAAAGGAGTTAACAAGCAGTTCTGAAGAGCTGAGTGGCATGGCTTTTGTCCTGATGTGGCAGTGAAGATGCATCAAAGGTGGAATTTGGGATGCTCTTGAGTTCTGAGGAGGACTACGGTCCTTCCTGGGCTCTGCAGTTGTGTCCTGTGGGGGCTCGGAGTTGGGCCACTGATGCAGGGTCCCGGAGAGCTTTCTGGTGTCTTCGTTGGGTTGCCCCTGGACACAGCTGCTCTTTCACAGCTATGACTTACTCTCTGCCCCTCCCCACCTTTCTGTGGATTTCCTGAGAAGTCCAATACAGAGAAGCCACTATTCCTAGGATTTGCGCTAGGTGCCCTATCCTTGTCACTTTATGTAATTCTCTCAGTTGGCCTATGATACAGGAATTGACAAGGCTTATCATTTACAGGTGTGAGAACAGAGGCACAGAGAGTTTTAGGGACTCCTCCCTAGTGAATAGAAGCTTCCTCTCCTGTCCCTCTTGTCTTTGTTCTGGACTCAGCTCACTGTGTCTCTGCTTCCACTCTAAGCAGTCACTGCTTCCCCAGTCCTTGATTCACCTCTCTTCTCCTGAGGGGCCATTGAAGTTCCCTGGAACTCAGGTGGGGAGGACTCAGGAAGCCCTTCTGACCAGAGCTTGGACCCCAGTAGCTCTCTTTCCTTCCTGCCCCCAAGCAGCTCGAGCTGAGCCTGCCACCTCAACGAGCAGCATGTGGCTACGAGCGCCAACCCGGAGTCTGCCATGTGTTTCCAATCCATCGCTAACCAGCCCAAAGAGAGGAACGACTGCCAGACCCTCCATCTGGGGCAGACTCAACCCAAACAGAGGCTCCTGGGCCCCCCAGCCTGGGCCCCTCCTCCCACCTGGCTGCCAACTCCCCTGGCTCCTTAGTGCTTTGAATCCAACTCCACTGTCTCAGGCTTAGCTGATGAAAACTAGGCTGCCTTTCCAAAAATGTTTCTGGACAGTCAAACTAGGAGCTCTCCAGTCCAGAAATAGTGTTCAGATGTAAAAACACATCTAGGGCTAGTTTTATTCTTATCCTGGGGAAACTCTGGAGGTGGGGATAGCTGGGTGGATGGATAGATGGATAGATGGATGGATAGATGGATAGATGGATAGGTGAGTTTTCCTCACAGTATGGGCAGAAGCGATGCAGGTGACACTGCGAGTGTGCTTTATCTGGGGAGGAAAGAAGGTTCTTGCAAGGGCAAGGCCAAATGTTATAATCTTTGAAGATCTACTTTCACTATTTGGGGGCTGGCATTGAACCCTTCTCTCTGGAGGCTATGGGGACTTGATAAACATGTAGAAGGCAGCAAGAATAATTCAAATGACTCTTTAAAAATAGATTTCCAAAAACGTCATTTATAATATTAATAGTCAACAGAAATTCAATAATAAGAAGGGAAATTTTCTTTGTCATTTCTTCAAAATCTTCAACTGTCAATAAGTATTTATTTCTTAAAATTACAGACAAAATAGCTATGGAGTGAAAGAATCCCACCTGTCCTTGGAGAAGATTTTTAAAGGGAAAGACACATTCACGTTTTTTGAGTTTCAAGGGCCTGGAGGCAAATGAGTGGTTGAGATGACCCCTGAGCTCCATTCCAACTTGCTGGTGCTACAGAAGAAATCATATCAGGGGAACGTTCTAGATTTCTTTTTAAAATATATTTCTCTTTGAAACATTTAGGAACAACATTTTTTTCCCCCCAAAATTACAGGAATTTTCCTTTAAGAGTAGTAGAGAAGAGCAGAAAAAAGTTAAATCTAAAAAGCTCCAAATATAAGCTGAGAGCAGACGAGAGACCATTATTGCCAGTATCTGTCGTCAGCCATAGAATCATTAACATGAAATGCCTTTTGATGAATGCATTGAAAAAAAGTGATTATATATTAAAGGATAAAAGTCTCTTCCTGCATTATTTAAATTACTTTACAATGCTGATTAAAATAACAGAACATTATAGCTTGCTTAGCTAAACATTGTATTTCCAAATCCATTTCCAATTGTTTCCCTTCAATTTGAACAATTTTTGAGCAATTTTATTGCTATTCATACCTGCTTGATTTTTTTATTAGAAATTAAAGTACACACATTTTTATCAATGTTGCAATGTACTGCAAAGCTTAACCCTTTTTATGCCATTCAGAACCTTCAAATCACAAGGAGAGACAGCCTTTTTTCTCTCTTTATCCAAGAGCTTGCCTATGACAGAAGATGTTTAGAAGCTACCAAAGCAGAATGGGCATTAGAGATCATTGGAACAATTTCCCAATTTACCTAAAGAGAATCTGAGACTCACAGAAGGCCATCACTTTATCCAATACCACAACGGGATTTTGTGATAAATCTGCAAATCAAGCCATATCTCCTGATCTGCTATTAGGGTCTCTTTTGACTCTTAGCAAACCATCTTTCACAAAATCCCCAAGAAAAAAATGAAATGGCCGACTAGATGGAGGCATTTCTGAGGAAATTATTCTCATAGTCCCAGACACCTGACTTTTATCCATGCAACAGTTTAGTGCCAAGGTGGAGGAAGCTATTAGTTGACTGATCCTCCAGAAAAGTGTGGACAAGGCAACACAGATCTATAAAATAATACAGGTGTGTGACAACCTATCTTGAATCTCATCAAGCCATGGAATAGTCCTGTGCATGACCAGGGCAAGTTCCTTGGTCTGAAAACATACTCAAGAGTGGAATGAGTGACTACCCTTGCTGATTACAGAAACTCAGTCCTCCTCACCACCACGCCCACAGCACCACGCACGGAGAGGAGGCTTGGGAGCTTGCCGCTACAAGGATGAATGAATGGCCAGCCCTCTATCATGTAGGGTTCTAGGGTTTCAAGCAACAGAAATTAACTCTGGCTAATGTGAGGAGGATCTGGGTCACCTAGAGAGTGAAAGCTGAGCTGAAAAGGGGATCTTGGAAAGGATGAAGTCTGAGCAGCTCCGGGATCCAGACTTCAGGACCTAATGCTATCCGGATAAACTGGCTCCAATCATTTTCCCTCTCTTCCATTCCTTCTCTCGACATTCAGATTTGCAAGCAAAAAGGAATCCATCCAGTTTGCTTAGCTTGTATCACATGACTGTCTCTAGGCAAGGAAGGGCTTGACATGCAGTCCCGTAAGTCCATATAGATAGAAAGGGGTGTGTCCCAAGGAAAATCAAGATACCAGAAAAAAAAGGATTCTGAGCAGACAAAAACAAATTTGTCTTCTATATGCTCTGCAGTTTTCTTCTATAGAGTTAGAAGAATAAATATGGAACTTTCAGAGTTGGTTTTGGAATTGGGAACAGCAGGAACATTCTGCCTGATGCAGGGGAAGCACACCTCACAGGAGGTCTGTCATAGCTGGTTTTATGCAGGAGCAGTGAGGGCTTCCCCGGTGGCTCAGCGGGTAAAGAATCCACCTGAAATGCAGGAGACACGGTAGATGCAACTTCGATCCCTGGGTCAGGAAGATCCTCTGGAGTAGGAAATGGCAACCCACTCCAGCATTCTTGCTTGGAGAATTCCAGGAAAGAGGAGTCTGGTGGGCTACCATCCATGGAGTTGCAAAGAATCAAACATAACTGAGCACAGCACAGCACACAGTGAGGACAAAGTCTGCAGCAAGACAGGCTCTCCAGATGCTACAACTCAGTCTGAGATCATGGCAGTCTCTCTCCCAGTGGCATCAGACAACACGGCTTTGTGTGCAGCCTATGTTCTGCTGCTACCTTCCTCAAACCATTTATCCAATACTAGCCAAGTTGGGGCTGTTTAAGGCCCAAGGCATGCTGGGATTGTAAGAGGATAGAGTTAGAGTCAGGTGTAGCTGAGGCTGGGGAACCAAGATGGAAATAGAGGGGTGAGTGCCGCTGAAGGTAGCAAAGTGGTCAGGGCTCTGATGGCCCTGGCATCATAAATACAATGCTGTGATTGGGGACCTCAAGACAGACTTCCAGCTTCAGTTCAGTCACTCAGTCATGTCCGATTCTTTGTGACCCCATGGACTGCAGCACACCAGGCCTCCCTGTCCATCGCCAGCTCCTGGAGCTTACTGAAACTCATGTCCATCGAGTCGGTGATGCCATCAAGCCACCTCATCTTCAGTTGTCCCCTTCTCCTCCTGCCTTCAGTCTTTCCCAGCATTAGGGTCTTTTCCAGTGAGTCAGTTCTTCATATCAGGTGGCCAAAGTACTGGACTTTCACCTTCAGCATCGGTTCTTCCAATGAGTATTCAGGACTGATTTCCTTTAGAATGGACATCTCTTTGCAGTCCAAGGGACTCTCAAGAGTCTTCTCCAACACTGCAGTTCAAAAGCATCAATTCTTCTGTGCTCAGCTTTCTTCATAGTCCAACTCTCACATCCATACGTGACTACTAAAAAAAAAAACCATAGCTTTGACTAGACTGACCTTTGTTGGCAAAGTAATGTCTCTGCTTTTTAATATGCTGTCTAGGTTGGTCATAGCTTTTCTTCCAAGGAGCAAGCATCTTTTAATTTCATGGCTGAAGTTACCATCTGCAGAGATTTTGGAGCCCCCAAAATAAAGTCTGACACTGTTTCCACTGTTTCCCCATCTATTTGCCATGAAGTGATGGGACCAGATGCCACGATCTTAGTTTTCTGAATGTTGAGTTTTAAGCCAACTTTTTCACTCTCCTCTTTCACCTTCATCAAGAGGCTCTTTAGTTCTTCATTTTCTGTCATAAGGATGCTGTCATCTGCATATCTGAGGTTATTGATATTTCTCCCAGCAATCTTGATTCCAGCTTGTGGTTCATGCAGCCCAGCATTTCTCATGATGTATATAAGTTAAATAAGCAATATACAGCCTTGACATATTCCTTTCCCTATTTGGAACAAGTCTGTTGTTCCATGTCCAGGTCTAACTGTTGCTTCTTGACCTGCATACAGATTTCTCAAGAGGCAGGTCAGGTGGCCTGATATCCAGCTTGCCAGATGCTAAGTCCAAGGCCATGGAAGATTTTCTGGCAGAGTTCAAATAGACCTAAAAGCCCAAAGACAGAGATCTGAGAGACCCCAGGTGGAAAGCCAGGATCTGAGCCTACCAAAGTCACTCAGCCATCTGAGTACCAAAAAAAAAAAAACAACAACAACAACTTGCTGAAATTAACTGTGATTCTAAACTGAACAGTGAGTCAGGAGACCCAGATCTCAAAACTAACAGAAGCAAAGAAAAAGAGGGTTATTCCTTGGGATTCAGTGCAGCAAATAATAGCTATTGCTTACTATTGGCTGGTTCCCCTGCTGGGGAGGCAGGCTTCCCAGGTGGCACTAGTGATAAAGAACCCACCTGCCAATGCAGGAGACGTAAGAGATGCAGGTTCAATCCCTGGGTCGGGAAAATCTCTTGGAGTAGGAAATGGCAACCTGCTCCAGTATTCTTGCCTGGAAAATTCCGTAGATAGAGGAGCCTGGTAGGCTCTAGTCCATAGGGCCGTAGAGCCAGAAACAAGAGACTGAACACTGCTGGGGAGGAAGGAGGGAGTAGTGATTAGAGACACAGACCCTGAAGTCAGATCATCTGGTTCTGAGTCAGGTTCTCTCCCTTGGCGATACGTCTCTGAACCCGCCTCATTAACTGTCCTAAGCAGAGTTACTAGGAGTAGCTAGCTACCTTTGTGCATGTTGGAGAGCTAAATCAGATAGTTAATGAAATGTACTGAGGGCTGAAGAGGTGTTCAGTTAGCATCAGTTAGGTTTCTCCAGTAGTCATGTATGGATGTGAGAGTTCGACTGTGAAGAAGGCTGAGCGTTGAAGAATTGATGCTTTTGAACTGTGGTGTTGGAGAAGACTCTTGAGAGTCCCTTGACTGCAAGGAGATCCAACCAGTCCATTCTGAAGATTAGCCCTGGGATTTCCTTGGAAGGAATGATGCTGAAGCTGAAACCCCAGTAGTCTGGCCACCTCATGCAAAGAGTTGACTCATTGGAAAAGACTCTGATGCTGGGAGGGATTGGGGGCAGGAGAAGGGGACGACAGAGGATGAGATGGCTGGATGGCATCACCAGCTTGATGCACATGAGTTTGAATGAACTCCAGGAGGTGGTGATGGACAGGGAGGCCTGCCATGCTGCGATTCATGGGGTTGCAAGGAGTCGGACACGACCAAACTGAACTGAACTGAACTGTTGTTATTGTTGTCTTGGTTGTTAAGCCCTCCCATGCCTTGTCTCCTTCAGTCCTTAGGGTCTGCGGCAACACTAGGAAGAGGTCTAGTGAGACAGGCAGAATGGGAGCTGAGCCTTGGAGAGTTCAAGAGCAAGAGGACTGGGAATGGCGATTGTCAGGCAAATGGAATGAACAGCATGCTCACTTAGAAACAGCCAGGACTACCCGAGCTCTGGAGAGGAGGAGTCCCTCAAGCGCAAGAGCTGATTGCCCCCTCCCGCTTTGTGGCAGGACTCCCATCAAGGTGTGTCACGTGGGGCTGACTTGGTGCAGAGTTCTCGTTCTCATCTGAGAACAGAAGGAGGACAAGTCAGGCTGTTATTCTGGACCCTGGGGAGGCATAGTCTGCCCAGCCAGCAGAGAAGGTGGGACATGATTTTAGAGTAGACCGAAAGCCACAGATCTTCTTCAGGACATTTAAATCCAAGAGTTAAGACTCAGTAGATGGGGAAAGTGAAGGAAAGGAGATCTAGGTGGGCGGGGAGTGGGAGACTGCTGGGGACCCTCTATGCCAGGGCAGTAATTGATGGGAAATGACACAGGGCAGGTCAGGGAACTGAGGCAGAGCTTGATGTCTCTAAGGTCCCCTTTCTCCCTAAAAATCCCTGTGCTTCCTTGGGAACTCAGTTCCACGGCCTTGGGAATCCCTCCCAGGCTGCAGGCTCACTCAGCAGCAGTCCAGTTAGGTGGGAAGGCAGTGTGTGGGAAAGGGGGCCCAGAAGCCCTCAGGGGAGTGGCTGACCATAGGCTGGCACAGGCCCTCCTCTGAGCAGTCAGAGGTGTCAGTGGGGCCAAGGCCCAGGGCCAGAGGCAACTGGTGGGGAAGCTTAGGCTGCCTCTTCATCAGAGCACAAGGAGCCAGAGGAGCTGGAATCTCTGACCCTTGCTTCTTCTTGCTGCCTCAGGCCTCAGCCAAAGTTAGAACACATTCTCTGAGTTTCTGGGGGTTAACTCTTCAAGAGTGCATGTGGGAATCCACACGCCACTAGAATAGTTTTAACCAGTGATTGAGAAGCTTTGACAGAAAACTGGGAAGGCTCCCTTGTTCTCAACTCAGGCGCCCACACATACCACCGTTTCTTTTTGTGAAAAACATCAACAAGTTACAGATATGTAATTTGGAAGAAAACAACCTCAAGTAATGTGCCATTCTAGTTAGGCCTAAATTCACATTTAAAATATTATTCAACTAATTAAAATGGAATTAAATGAATATAATGTTCACTGTGTCTACTGTTTAGCATAAAAAGTTGTTAAATATATCATACTCTGTGTTCCGAACTGGCAGCAGATTTTAGCAATGTTTAATTGTAAGAAATAGCCATGTACTACTTAATTGCATAACTAGGTGGAACATAAAAATCACAATTACATGAATTATATTAAGTAAAATATGTTAAAATAGTTTGTTTTTCGATGGTGGAATTTTATGGACACCATAATGAAACTGAAGTACATTTTTAATTACCTAATTATTGCTATTTTCAAAGTCCATTTACACCATAATTGTTCCTGTTTTCATAGTCCAAAGAGTCCTCGACAGAAACACTCAGTAGGATCTAAAATAAGGATTCGTTCTTCAGACAGCTCCTGCTTGTGGTTCCCCTCCTCCTTATCTTTAAAAATCTATTTCAGAAGCATTCATTCATCATTTATTCAACAATAATCATGTATATGAAACTGTTGGGTATGATAGAGGGATACAAGGATGCAGAAGGACATGTAGTATTCCAGGCAACCTCTAGTCAAGGTAAGATCTATTGCATCTGAAGCAGACTAAAAAAATGGCCAGCAGTCGGTGGTCTCACCGACTCCCAGGAGCTCAGCAGATGGGTAACTGTGGGCGGTGGGGATGGAGGTTCCGGCAGGACAGGACGAGGTTGCAGCAGATGGGGAGGTGAGGAAGGGCATCCCAGGATCCCACTGGAACCAGCATGAGCAAGGATCTGGGGGAAGGAAAAGCAAGTAGAATGAGATATTGGGGAGTAGACAAGTGTGGAGGCGACAGACAGCCATGGGGAGATAGGGGAGAGATTCTGTCACAAAGCACAACCAGGAAAAAAAAAAAAAAAGCACAACCAGGACCAGAGCCAGAACCAGCCGGGCATTTCAGGCAGTGATGATAGGAAGAGTGAGCCCTCACTCAGCCCTTGGGGCTGAGCATGAGCCAGGGGTGCGGGAGCAGAGACTGCAAGCTTCTGAGCACATGGAAGACAAAATCACCAGTGATGGAAATGGAAGAATCAGGGAGAGATGGTTTCCATGAAAAACAATGAATTCAGTTCTAGACAGAAGAGCTATGAGGTTATAGAAGAACATCCATGCTAGGTGAAGGATGCAAGTTTTCTCAGCAGATCAATCCCTTTAAACCCCGCCCCCCATTTTAATCTTGAGTGCTCAAACTCTACTTTATTTTTTATTTTTTTATCTTTTTGCTGTGGGAGAGGAGACCAACAACAGAGTAGGACAATTTTTAGGTGAAACTGTGAAATGTGAGGGCAGTTCCTCACCACACATATTGAATTGGTGTGATAGTTTTTAAAAGTCTTCTAGGAGAGAAGCATACTACATTATAAGAACGGATCTGACGGCCATGGTGGGTGCATTCCTCACTCTGGTTCTCTCTCTTCCAAAGCCCCACTGTCCCTGGAGTTTAGCTAAATGATCTGCCCTTGAGGGTTTGAGAAAATTCCATAAATCACAGACAATTGTTGAGGGGTTTTATTTTTCACAACTTGATTACCCTTTTATCTCCTGGAACCATTAATATGCACTGAGCCTCTCTGTTTGATCATCACTACAGAGCCCTGAATGAGGAACCTTGGCAATGGTCAGAGAACAGGGGTCCTGCCTCTCTCTCTTAATTGTCAGACTGATTGGACAAACCAGGGTATGTTCTGGAACTTCTGGTTGGTTGTTCTAAATCTTTTAGAGAGAGCTCTCTATCACTCACGTCATTTAAAATATGTCTTCCTGTTAGGGAAACAGGTCCCAGCCAGAGGGTAACTAAAGACTCAGTGAGTCACTGTGATTAAGACAGATCATTGGATACTTACCTGATGGGATTTCAAAGTTGGGAAGCCACTGGGTCTGAACAGCAACGCTGACGCCAGCCAGCAGGACCCAGCTCTGGGGGCGCCGTGGCCCAGAAAGTGCTTCTGCTGCACTGGGTCCTCTCAGGAAGCAAGCTGAGGGGGGAGGGACAGAGCTCATCACTAGAGCAGGAACATAGCATCTGATGAAACAATCCTGCATGATTTTTTGCACTTGATTCTAGCTCAGGGAAAGGAAAGGAGTGTTTACTCACACCTGGATAAGCTGTTTTACCTGAGTAGACTGATCAAATTTACTCTAACATCCCAGGGATAGGCATGGGTGCCCTGAAGACTAGTCTTTGTTTTGGACTCAAGGCTCAGGCATTACACGATCATCCATACACCATTCCCTCTTTTCCAGGAACTGAACAAAGTGCAGGTAATTCAAATTCCAAAAAGACAAAAGCTGATTAGCAAACGCCAAGTACTGACAAAACTTAGGTAATCTTATAAATCAGTGTTAAGTCAACAAAATGAATAAATAAATAAAAATTCATTTATTCATTTTAACAAAGAAAGAAATCCTATCCATTGGCCAGGCATTTACAGTCTCTGGATGTGCAAACATGACTCATTTATATACCACATTCAGGATTTTTGTTGAATCCATGTTGTGTTAGTACTGCTATTTACTCGTATCTTTTTTCCCTTTGATCTGAGTTGTATTTTAACTTAAGCAAATTTATTTTAAAAGGAAAATTTCTATCACTAAGTGGGAAGCCAGAATCATCTGCCACATATTATGACTATAATGAGGATGCAAGGAAAACATAGCTACTAAATTAGAAGAGTCTCTCCCTGTACCCCTAAAATAACCTCATACCACATCAATGGTGTAAGTGTACACAAGAAATATCAGAAACGAGAAAAGTTGCAAATTTTAAAAATTAAAACTCTGAAGATTGCTTTTTACAGATGTGAGTGAAAGTTTTTATGAAAAGGGCTCTAATATCTTTCTTTTCTTTCCACATATTCTAAACTAAAATATGCCACTGCTTTGTATAAAGCAACCCTGTGTAGGCAAAATATTCCCTACAGGCCCAGGTCACATTCTAACACATCTATAAAATTGTTGCAATATTATTTTGTAACAGTGCATGGCCCCTTGGAAACTTCAGTTTCCACTCTCTAAGATGAGGTGATTGTGCCAGGACTGCTAACTTCTCAGTTAAAGCACCTATGAGCTGCACATGTCAGGGGTTCCCGCCATGTAGATAAAGAATATGCAGAAACATGCTGATACCACAGCATCAAGAAGGCTGCATCAAAGAGCAGGGCATACAAATCTTCAGGCTCTAAAGTCTTAGAGGAATGTTCTTCAAAGCCCATAGGAAGGCCTTGACACTTGTCTGCATACTTACGGAACTAATCTTTATGGACCAAATCCCAGGAATTCATTGATTTTCTGCTCCGGGACAAGACAGTTCTCCAAGTGGGACTTGTTCTCCACCATCTACTGAGAGAGAAGTGAACTCAACGCTTCAGTATCTTAACACAAGGCCCTTGTATCAAATAAGAGGTTACTACCTACTGTGAATGATAAACCTCCATGTCTAAAGGGTTCAACACAACAGAAGCTTATCTATTTATTTAATCAAATCCAATGAGTGGTAGTGACAGTGTGACTGCTTCAGCCATCATTTAGGGACCCAGCCTCTGTCCCTTTCGTGATTTTAACCTCATCTAGAAGAGTGCTAGCCAACAGAACTTTCTGTGGTGATGGAACTGTTATACTGCCTGTCCAATGTGGTGGACACTAAGGACATGTGGCTATGGGGCATTTTAATTATAGTTAGTGAGACTGTAACTGAATTTTCAATTATAGTTATGTTTTTTAAAGAAAAACATTGAAGGACCTTTGTTACCTCGTTTCAAGAATATTTTATAGCATTTAAATATAGCTACAGAAGTCAAGACAGTGCTATTAACATATGAATAGCCTAATAGATCAATGGAACAGGAGTGAGTTCAGAAATAGACCCACCATACATATAGTCAATTAATCTTTGAAAAAGGTGCCAATGCCAAGTTAAATCAATTACAGAAAAGATCGTCTTTTCAACACATAGTGCTGGAACAACTGGACATCTGTGTGAAATAAAAATAGAGAAACAGATCTAAGAGAAAGAGTGGCTGCCATGTAGATGTGTTATTTCCATAAAACTGATGACTGACGTTAAAAGCATCAGTTGTAACTTTAAAAGGGGGGGTGGGGATTGAAGTCCAGAAACATTAAATAGAAAGACTATGATCATACAACAAGGAAATGCTGAAGATAGGATTCAAACTGGCTATCCATAGTCTTAAAGTTGCCTCTCTACCGGAAAAACCTCAGTGCAGGAACAGTGGTGGGAAAGTGATGAGAAGAATGCTGGGTCCTAAATCAGTCGGGAAGCTGAGCTCTCTCACTGTCTCTTTTCCTTTCTGTTTTGGGGTCACATCCATGTTCCACACACAAGGCAGAACTAGGGGATTCTCTAGTTTAATTTCATATTTTATTTTTATTTCATTGGGTTTGGAGGAGGGAGTCCACGGAATCGCAATATTTCTTTGTCCCTTATTTTTATTTAATTTTAATTAATTTAAATGTAAACAGCTACATTTGATTAATGGCTATTAAGGGTTAGAGCCTTAGCATCCTCTCCATTCATCTAGCAAAAGAGAAAAAACAAAGGAAAGTATGGTATTTGGGGAGGTTTTAACTGGTGGTCCTAGAAGTTTGCACTTCACTTCCTCTTTCCATTGGCTAAAACTGAGTCATGTGGCCACACCTAATTGCAAAGGACGCTAGGAAATGTAGTTTAGCTGTGTGCTCAGGAAGATGAGGAGTAGATTTTGGAGAGTCCCATGTTTATGACTCTGGGAATGAAGGTTCAGTAAGTGCCAAAATGAACACCTTTTCCCACTGAGGCAACTACAGAAGCCAATAGGGAAACCAGAGAAAGAAGCTGCATGAAAACAGCATAAAGGCTAAAGTAGTTAGAACGCCAACTTGCAAACATTTATGATGCCCCGCAGTAAAAAGATTAAGATTTAAGGAATACGTATATGGAGCCTCCCCGATGGCTCAGTTTTAAATCCATTTGCAATGCAGGAGACGCAGGAGATACGGGTTCCCCGTCCCTGGGTCAGGAAGATCCCTTGAGCAGGAAATGGCTACCTGATCAGTATTCTTACCTGAAAGACCCCATGGAGAGAGGAGCCTGGCAGGCTACAGTCCATGGGGTCCAAAGAGTCAGACACAACTGAGCAACTAAGCACACAAGCACACGTGAAGCTCAGCTGTGTTTATTCAGTCAGCATTTATCCCGTGCCCAATGGTGTCAAGTACTATGCCCAGCACAGAGGATGCAATGATGGGCAAGACACCATCCACCACAGAGAATTTTAATTTAATGTGGCAAGTGTAGCCTCAGATGTGAGGATAAATTGCAGTGAAAACTCAGGCTATGGACACTGAATTTTCTGTGGGTAGATAGAGGACAATTTTAGGAAAGGGTTTCCAACAAAAGTGTGTATGTGTGTGCAGTTACACACATACCCAAGGTAGAAATTTTTTAGACATACAACTGTCAAGGAGTGAGTGGTGAAGTGTCCTCAAACCAACATCAGTAAAGGACAGATATCATAACTCTTATTTGTATGTATGCACTCAGTCACTCAGCTGTGTTCAACTCTTTGCGACCCCATGTAGCCCTCCAGCCTCCTCTCTCCGTGGGATTTCCCAGGCAAGAATACTGAAGTGGTTTACCATTTCCTTCTCCAGGAGGTCTTCAACTCAGGCACTGAACCTGCGTTTCCGGCATCACCTGCATTGCAGGTGGATTCTTTACCACTGAGCTATCGGGGAAGCCCATAACTCCAATAAACAGGCAAAATTCTCCTTATGTCAAATTGTTTGCTGACCTGGATCTCCTCATGGGCTCAGCCAGTGTGTGAGCTCCTAGGATACATTTCCCATTCCTTCTATGGCATCACCGCGATTTCATCCGGAGCTTCCTTGAAGACACGAAACAGAAGCGAGAGTCCCTTTTCTGATTTCCCCTGGAACTGCTCCTTCGTTCCCCTTTCCTGTAGCACTTTCCTTTCTTCCTTGGTGAGTTACTTACCCTCCAGCTCTAGACTGTGCCTCCCTTTGCTCACTGCCCACGTCTTAATTATATTGGCAAGAACACAGCGTTTCCGTCATTGACTATGGCGGTCTTTGTGTCGTGGCACCCCCAGGCATTTCACCTTACTACCAGTAACAGAGGCCTGATTCCTTCCCGGGGCAGGGACTTCCTCTCCCTTTATGTCGATCATGTTAAGAATGTAAATCATGGTGTCGGGTATTGGGCCCTGGACTCTATCTAGCCAGGGCAATCAGCCAAAGTCTCTCACATGATTCTGAATATGTAGAAGACTGACATGAGGTCAGGGAAGTGTTTGGAGCTCAACCCTCCAAGGCAGAGAACATTCCCTGCCACTGCTTAAGGCTGAGTTGGCCTGAACCCTTGGTATACCTTGATCCCAGTTTCTTTTGAGTCTGAGTCTTCACCCTTCCCATCAACTATTTAGGCTCCCTAGCAATTTCCCAGAAATTTCCTGAATGGACATCTGTAAGTGCATATGGGAACATGTTATCAATGAATGTCACATAAGACTAAATGTAAAATCTCTCTTTATGGACTAATATAATCTGTTTCACATAGAAGCAAAATGAAACACATCCAATGTACATTGAGTCGACGATGGGAGTGGGCTTGTGACCAGCTGTTATTTTCAACATGCTTGGAGATATTCTCATTTGACTCTTTTTCATATAATTATTTAGGCTGTGTCAGGTCTTAGTTGGGGTATGCAGGATCTAGAATAGTTCCCTGACTAGAGATTGAACCTGGGCCCCCTGCACTGGAAGCACAAAGCCTGCCACTGGACCACCGAGGAATTCCCTCATTTGATTCTTGTTACGGAAAGACACCAGTAAGACTGAAACTTGGTACACACTCCATGAGCTTTCTGGATCTGGAGAAACTTTAAAAGGATTTGGAGGAATATCCAGGTCCCCACCTTTCTGCTTCCCAATGCTAATCAGTTGATTCCTCCCTCCTTCTCGTCCTCCTGCCTCTCTCATTGCTACCTTCCTGCCATAGGATTATTTTATCCCTGAATATCTTCCCTCTAAACTGAAACTTCAAGAGGGAAAAATTGATCATTTCCTACAAGGCTCAGCACCAGGACATTTTTCATAGGAGATATCAGGAAATATTTGTAGAACTGAATGGAGTTGATTTGAATTATTGAATCCAGGTAAGTGGCTTTGGTAAGTCCATTAGCTTTGCCCTGGAAATCTCGGCTCCTGTCCCACCCCATTTCTATTTGGTCAAACTAACATGACAGAGAGTGATTCAGCAGTCTTCCTTATTCACTTCAGAGAGTTGAAAATGAGACATGAAAATGACAGCAAGTAGACAGGTCAATAAATACCCATTCAGAGCCAGGGCGGGAGCATCCTGCTGCCATCCCAGTCTTCACAAGGAGAGAATGTCAAGGCCACTTGAATGGATCTCACAGAAATCACCCAGTTCAAGATGACCATACCACTCTGGAAGTTGACATCTGGGATTTCCATTGAAAGATGTTAGATTTCATGCCCTTCAGACTCTCTTTGAACTTCTGAGCCTGAAAACTACTTGTCTCATGGAGCAGAATTTGTTCTTGATATTTACTTAAAATATTAGTGTCAGCTAATAAGATAATGAGTCTTGAAGTTTTATCAACAAGTAAGATTTAAGTCTTTAAAGTTTATCTGGTACTAAAGAGCCCTTAGTATTTGTGGGGCCATGTGTGCATACCTTCTTAAGTCCCTATATGATGGGCTCTAAGGTACAAGTGTGTTTGTGTGTGTGTGTGAGAGAGAGAGAGAGAGACAGAGAGACAGAGACAGAGAAACAGAGGGGGAGAGAGAGAGAGAATTAAATATGTAATATACATCTTAAAAGCCACTGAATACAAGGGGAAAAAAATAGGTATATATTTAGCCAAGTGTTTTGTGGATTTCTTTTTCCCTTTGAAAAACTCCAGTACAAGCATCCAAGCCAAGTAGAAGCCTCTTACTCTGGTTATTTATTTATTTTGTTCTATCCTTTGGAAAGCGATGCACATGTATTATGCAAAGCAAATATTATACTCTGTATTGTCAAACAAAGTTTATAAGGTTCATGTGTCAATGATGAGGCCAAAGACCTCACACAGAAAGTTTCCTGTCCTGGAAGAATTTCTCATGAAATATAAAATATGGGAAGTAAGGAGACCCCTTACTGCCAGAAAAGAGAATCAGCCCACTCCTAATGGCACCCCTGGGATTGGATGAGCTCAGACCTTGACTGTCCAAGCGTGGGAGGGGGGTCTTTCTCTGCAGACGAGCATAGAGGGGGAGGACTCAGTGCAGGGGAAGGACCACAGAGGAAGCTGAAGCGTATTTACTCAAAAGAGGCTACTTATGTCCAACTCCATGAAGCTCTGACATCCAGATGCATGAGGCAACCCGCCTTTGGGGACACGGGAAGTGGAAGCAAGGTGATGACAAATGAAAGGCATTCTTTGGCCTTGGAGCACATAGGCATGGAATCCAGTAGGCGTACAGTTACTATTTACAGGAAACTGGCACAGAGTTATAACTTTTCCTAGACAGGTCGGTGCCATTGTGTTCTGGCACCATGAAAAGCATTAAATAAGGCTTAGCATTTGTCTAAACCACGCTGGATGTACTATACTTTCTGATATGTATTGCTTTCTCCGACTGGGAGTTTCACTAAAGTCCCTCCCTAGGGAGCAGAAAGCGGGAGTTATAGTCAACCATGGTTAATTTGCGCTTTGTGCTTTGTTTATCCAAACCATATGTCTAGATGGTTGTAATTCTGTGTCACTGGCTGTGTAATGCTCTCTGTGCTAAGAGCTCTGTAAATAGCAACAGCTCGATGCATAATCACGTTGGCATTCTGAAGGGGGGAAAGGGAAGTTTCAAGTGACGTTTGTTGTAGAGACAAACACCCAAGGATGCCTCCATCCCCATCTTTCAGGCTGTGATCCTTTGTGCTTTGGTCAAGCAGGTCCTTGTGGACCAGAGAAGATCTGCTAGAAGCCAGGTGTGGTGGGTCAATACTACCTCTCATTCTCATTCTCTAGCCATCAAGCTCCTGTATACCGAGATACTAAATCAGATCCTTGTTATTTAGCAACTTCAGCAAGTTATCTGGTGTACAGAAGAGAGTTCCTTTTATTTCAATGCTAAAAAAATGAAAATAAGGTGAATCTACCATGATTTCCTTTTGTAACATTTTCATTAACATTTTGTACTTAATTTATCAAATGTCAATCAGTAAAAGACACTGTGCTCAAAGGTTGGAGGTGATAAACCTCAACATGAATTTCTTAAATGGCAAAAGACTAGCCAGGATGAAAACAGAAAGGTGCCAGCTTCCAAGTTCAGGCTAAAAGCTCAGGGAACCTGGAGGGCTTGACCCATCAATCAGTGCAGAACAAGCTCCCGCTCATTCAGCAGATGTGAGGCATCTTCTCTGTGCTAAGCAGAGTGCCTGTGTCCAGAGGCACGTGGTGACTCCCCCTCAGTGCCCCTGGCCTCATGAAGTTTCTAGAGTAGCTACTGGCAGCCAAAATGCCTGGCTAGAGATCTCTGGAGGACTTGAGGTCAGACAGGTGCTTTGTGGCAAATTCTGTCTTGTCCCAACTTCAGCAACCTCCCAAAACTGAAAAGAAAGCTTTAAAACATGTCTCTCCTTCACACAAATGCTGTCATTCATAGGAGCGAGGCCACCTTACTTCAGGGGTCTCTAAAGCATGACCCTCTATGCATACCAAATACAGACTGTCCACAGAGTCTGTTTAAGATTGTGGGGACAGGAAATGTGTCAACCTCTTTGGAGTCCTAGAGAATGAAGGGAGGTGGTCTGCAACCAGCCCAGTGGGGATAAACTGAGGATGTTTCCCAGCCTTGCCAGGGGCACTGCCATTTCCTTAGATGTCTTCAGCGGAGAAGAATTCCAAAGACTGCTCTCATTCCAGGCCCAGCAGAGTCTGGGGACCGTGTTGCGTGGTGGCGCGTTTCTCTCACCAGCCTTCTTTGGACGGTGACTGTCTCAACTCCTCTCTGTCCTCAAAGTCCACTCTTGGCAAACAGCTTTATGATGTATTTCGTGGGGGTCACTGAGAAGCTTCTCATCTGCCCAGTATTGACTTCGTCGCCCACCTGCACCTGCCCCTCCTCCCTGCGTCCCTCCTGTGATAAAGGTGAAGCTTGCCCCCTCCCTCCTAAGGACCCCGTCTCCTCCCGCCTTCTCAGAGCTTCCTTCTGCAGTCAATATTCTCTTTTCAAAAATGTCCACTTGTCTCCTCTCCTTTAAATGCAGCTCCCCTGCTCCTACACACTTTTTATCCCTGCTCTTGCTTTTTATTCTTATTGTCCTTCCCAATCCAGTGGAGGAGAGCTGTGCCCACATGCTGTTCCAGTTCCTCACCTCCTTTCAGTCTTCAACCCCTTCCAAACTGGCTTCTTTTCTTATCATCCCATCAGGACTGTTCCTGTCACCTGCTCCAATTCCTCTATCCCATTCCAGCCCTCTTAGCTGAACACTAACAACTAGCCAACATTTCCACTTGGATATCTTATGGATAAGGTGACAATACATCTCCAGGTGGTCAGGATAATCTCTGTTGCCCTGGCATCATTCTTCCTATCACCCCTTTCATGTTCAAATGTGTTTTGGGCAGTCAATTATAAGGTCACCTATCTGTTGGCAAATAGTAGGCATCTGTGATTTGTCTGTCCTATTTCTTGCATTGGTAACAGTACCCAGTTTAACTTTGGAGAACAATCCTTTGGAGTTATATTTTCCGGGTGGTTTAGTCCTATAACTAGTATACCAGCATCAGATTTGTATAAAGAGAGGTGTGTGATCGAAAATGGGTCAAGAACATTTATTCCCAATAATTTTATTAGTGCTATTTGGGAGAAAAAATCTTACTTTTCTACTGGGAATGCTAAACTAGTAGGATATAAGTCTTAGATGGATGTGGGGAGAAATTTACTTGAGGATAAAAGTGACACAGAGGAAGCACATTGGGGGGGGGTTGGATTCCAGTGTTGAGAGGGGAGAGAAGAGAGAGATGCCTGACAACAACATGTGGACCCGGACACCAGTCCCACCCCTAGCCATTCTATTACACACGTCAAGACACTTTTTCATTTGGGAGAGTTGGAGGTCGATTTCTATCACTTAATGCCAATAGAGTCTGGATCTATCCAAGCATATCCAAAATTCAAGTCTGGCCAGTTCTACTCCGGATGCCCCCAGACCTTCTTCTATTTCGGTCAAGAAATCTCAGCAATAATCCAGTTTCTTTTGCCAGAAATCTGGGAATCATCCTTGACATCCCCCTTTCTCTAATCTCATCATCAAGTCCAACTGATTCCATCACAAAATATATCTAGACTCTGATGCCTTCCCTTCACCAGCACTGCCCTCGATGAGTGCATAATATCATCCTGTCCCATCTGGACAATGGAACCGTCTCCCAAATGTCTTCCTGTGACCATTCTTGTCTCCCTCCCCCACATTCTCCATGAAACAGCTGGAATCATCTTAAGCTCCCAATCTGTTCACAGTGCCCAGGGCCATACTTTATTGAACACTTGGAAGGAGAATAGAAGGAGCCCAATAACACTCAGAAAACAAGCAAGCACAGTTGAGCTCTCATAATTCCTGAATTCCCCAGTGATATTGGAGACAGTGTCGAGTATCTTTCCCAGTACAATTTCCCAGGACAGGTGTTTCATTTTTTTTCATTATTATTTGTTTTATTGTGTTTCAATCAGTAGCTTAAGGTCAAATAGTTTTCCTTGTGGTGAGATATTTGAACATGGAAGGCTGCCAGCCAAGAGACAAAGTGAGCCTGCGCAGGAGTATTTCACATGGGTTGGTGACTGTAGGATCATTTGTAGATGTTGGTGTTTGCTTCAGAGGAGAGGCATAAACGTCCTTGTCACTCTAACCTTCAGTTAACTGCTCTCCATCCCCTCCCTTCTCTTAGAGGACTTTAGATTTTAAATTCTACTGAAACAAGGTCAAATAAAATCAGCCCCACCAGATTAGGAAGCTATCCTGACCCAACAGTTTTGGAAGGGAATGGAAAGAAAACATTTACTGAAGTAGATGCAAGGAGGCTAAAATAGCAGGGGATGCATACCATGTGTCTTCTTTGTAAGAGAGAAGGCTAACAATTCTAAGGGTGGCACTTTAATTGATAGACGTCTGTTGTAATTCCAATCCACGTTTTAAAACCTTTTTTTCTTCAACACTTGACAAGATAATTCTAAATGTCTGGAAGAATCAATGAACAAAATAATTAAGTAGAATTTGGTGAATGGAAATATTAAGGATATTTGCACAAACAGATATAAAAATAGGTTCTAAGACTACCTTAATTAAAATAGATTGAACTAGGGGAGAAGCCGGTAGAAAGAACATATAGTTCGAATCTCCAGATGAAGTAATAAAGGGACGATCATGAAAACCTAAGACTCAATTGATTCATCAACACTTCACATCACCTCCTAAAATAAATTTCAGTTGGATTAAAGGTTTAAAGTACATATACAAAGTAGCTGGAAGTAAATATAGGTGCGTGTTTGTCTGATCTTGTGCTGGGAAAGCCTTTTAAAGACTGTCTTATTATAAAGTAAATAGTGATAGAATTAACCACATATAAATTAAAATCTTCTGCCATAAGCACAATTTAAGGGAAAGTGACAAACTGAGAAAACAATCGTTTACAATATAAGGAAGAAAGGGTTAATATTTCTAATGCTCTGAAATGTCACTGTGGACAAAAGACATGATTAGGGAATCTACAAAAGAAGTACTCACGGCAAAAATATGAAAAATGTTTAACTTTACAAGCTGTCAAAGATGTGCAAACTGAAACAATGGGAAAACACAATTTTTCAGCTATTACACTGACAGTTTAAAAAAAGAAAAAAGATTGTCTGGAGCATGGGGAAATGGGCACCCATAGATTGCTGGCAAGGGCTTAAAGTGAAACAAGCTTTCCAGTGGGTAACTTGGCAAAATTCTTAAAAACGTGCATAGCCCATTTACACAGCAATTCCTCTTCTAGGAATTTATCCTTAGGAAATAATCATAAATAACTGCAGAAATTTATTTAAAAGATGTTCCCTGGAAGGTTGTTTATAATAGCAAAAATTAAAAACAAAATAAATGTCTGACAATATGGAACCGGTTAAATAAATTATGGTGCAGTATAATCCACGATCATAAAAAAAAATATTACCGAGAACTACTTAGTGACTTTGGAAAAGGTTCACAATATATAGTTAAACGGAAAAAAATTTGTCAACCAACCTGCACAATGTGGTCTCATTTTTGGTTTTTTAAATATGTATGTATGTAAATATATGCATAGAAAAAGACTTTAAGAGGATAACCAGAAAGTTATCAGTGATTATCTCTGGGTAGCAAGAGTATTGGTGATTTTCATTATTTTCCAAATATTCTGCAATAAAAATGTATTACTTTTGTAACAAGCTTCTTAAAAACATTAGCTTTTATTTAAATTCTGTGTTGCAAGTCGGGTCTCAAAAACAGGGCTTCAAGAACCTTTTGGGGGAAATTCTTGCAGCCAGAAATTGAGGAATACCAGGGAAGATGGTCCAGCCAAATACAGCTGGAGTAGGAAGACATGAACCAGCTTCCAGGCTCCACTGCTTGCTAGTCAACATCCACATCACTGCCCCTGCTTCCCACAACTGCTTTTTTAATGCATCATGGAAAGGGAAACTGATGTAAGCTGAAAATACTAAACAACAACAGCAATGAATTTGATAGCAACAGGTAACAATGAACATTTATTAAGCACTAAGTATTTTCCAGACACTGAGCTCATTGCTGCTTTACTGATATCATCTCATTTAATCCCTCAACAATCTTTTGGCAAAGGGATTATTGTCTGCACTTTGTAGATGTGTAAACTGAGACTTGGATGGTGAAGAAATTCTCCCACAGTCATGGGGCTCTCAGGCTGCCAGGGGGAATTAAAACCCGAGAGACTCTGATCCCGGAGACCCTCACCCATCCCCGCTGATGAGAGAGACGGAGCAGCATTTTTTCAAGCCCACGGAGTCTTCCTGCCGACATCACCACCCAGGCCTCAATTTCCTTTGTGATTCAGCCCTGTATTATGTAGCCTGACTCCGGTGTGAAAGATTTGTGGCAATTGCATGATGTATGAGGTGCCATTTGTAAAAATATTATTTAGTGTAAAACATGATGTTTTTTCTCCTGATTTACAAGTTGGATTTATAAATCTGCACTTCTCACTATCTGAGTTATATATCTTGCTGCTGATTTATAAAACTTGCCTGTAAATCTTCCCAGCAAAGTTTTGATTCAGAAATCATTATTTTAAGAATTAGATTTAGTTAAAACATTCAACTGCTTTATAGGGGAGGCAATGGATTTACATAACTCCAATCGAAGCTTACGGATCCTACAGCAGCTTTACAAGCCGTGCCTAGGAATTCCTAAAGAAAATGTTCTGATTTAAGGGCATTCACTCCACACTTTAGCTACAACTGACTGATTTACAGAGCCAAAGCCATATAATAATGATCCATTTTATAAAACCCCACTTTTCTTTTAACTCCACATCCTGATTTATATGCCCTAATTGGGGTTTTTGTAATGCGACCTTAATCACATGCTCCTCCACCTCAGAACTGATCTTGAGGGAAAGATCCAGGAGTTATATATGGTCAGAACAAAGTGACCCTGACTTCCTTCCTCTTTCCTTCTTTCCCTGATTCCAAAGGAGCTAAAACATTCGACCTCACCCTGAGCCAAACGTAGCTAAGGTTGGGGAGGGTCCATAATGATACCATTTCCTGGATAGTATTATTGTACCTTCACTTTGTCCCTGCTCCTCAGATGAAGAGGGATTGATCTCAGTGAGAAAAAAAATGGCCAATCCAAGGAACTGAGAACATATTGGACAAAAGATTGATAGCTGAATAAATCCATCAGCATATGAACAAACATTTGTTTATTGTTTAAGAACAAAGGCCCAAAGTCATTCAATAGGTAGCAAGTGACTGGGGAGGGAAGGAACCTGTGGGGAACTTCAGAAAGATGCTTGTCCCATCAGAATGGGGCAGCCTGGTTGTTGCTATGTGGGATTGCTTGCCTAGTATTTCGAGATCTGGCTTCTTAAGAGAATTCTAAAAGCCCGGATTTTTATGTTAAATGCACCAGTTTAAAAAACTAATTTTATTCATGGCTGACTTATAATAGTAAAATTAGCACATTTTGAGTGCACAAGTCAATGATATTTGACAAATGTATATACCTATACAGGCCTTCTCATGCGGTGCTATGGGTAAAGAACCAGCCTGCTCATGCAGGAGACATAAGAGATCACTGGGTCAGAAAGGTCCCCTGGAGGAGGGCATGGCAACCCACTCCAGTATTCTTGCTTGCAGAATCCCCATGGACAGAGGAGCCTGGCAGTTTACAATCCGTAGGGCTGCAAAGAGTAAGATATGACTCAGGCAACTTAACACAGTACATATTACACCTATACACCCCCTGGCCCACTCAAGTTATCAAACACTTTTGTCGCCCCAGAAAGAGTCCTCTTACCTGTGAAGTCAGTCTTCTCCCTCCCACCCACTGTTTCAGTACACAACTGGTCTGATGTTTATCCCTATAGATGTAATTTGCCTGTTTCAGAATTTAACATAAATGGACTCATACAGAATCTTTCTTTTTTTTTTCTGCCCACTCTTTTCCACTCAGTATGAAATCTTGAGATCTAGCCATCGTTTTGTGTATTAATAGGCTGCTCCTCTTTATGGCTGAGTACTAGTCCATTGTATCATGATTGTTTTCTCATTCTCATTTGCGTTCTTTCCAGATTTAAACTATTATCAATAAAGCTGCTATGACTATTTCTGGACAAGTCTTTTTATGGACATAGTTTTTGCATCTCTTTGGGGGAAGAAAATCTAGGGATGGAACTGCTGAATCATCTGGTAAAAGTTAGCTTATCATATATAAAAGCTGCCAAACAGTTTCAAAAGTGATTGTACCATTTTACACCCCCCACTCTCCTACCCACCCAATAATATATGAGTTCCAGTTGTTCAACATCTTTCCCAGTGCTTGCTATTATCAGTCTTTTTAATTTTAGTCATTTAGTCATTTTAGTCATAATTTTAGTCATTTAGCTATGAAGTGGTATCTCATTTAATTTGCATTTTCCTAATAACTAATGGTGTCGAGCATCATTTCATGTGTTCATTGGCCATCTGTATATCTTCTTTTGTGAACTGTCTGTTGAGATCTTTTATTAGTTGTTTGCCTTCCTATTACTGAGTTGTGAGGGAGCTTTATATCATCTGGATGCAAGCCTTTGTCAGATGTATGTAATGCAAATAATATCTCCCAGTCTGTGGCTTGATATTTTCTTTCCTTCAGTGTCTTTTGAAAGGCAAACAATTTTAATATTAATGAAGCACAATTTGTCAGTTTTCTTCTTTTGCCAATGCTTTCTGTATCCTTAGAAATATTTTTCTACCCCTAAGTTGCACAATTCATATCTTATGTTGTCTTTTAAAAGTTTTCAGTTTTATGCTCAAATCTATGAACCATTTCCAATTACTTCCTGAAAATGAAGTAAAGTAAAGGCTTTGTTCATTTTTGTTCCATACAGATACTAGTTCTTGTAACATACAAATCAGGTAGTGTGAATTCTCCCATACTGTTGTTTTTTAAGAGTTGATTTTGCTTTTTAAAGAATTGATCCTTTGCTTTTTCAGATAAAATTTTAGCATCGTTTTGTCACCTTATACAAAAGAAAAAGTCTGCTGAGATCTTGATTGGCACTTTATTGACTCTATAGATTAATTTGGGGACGATGGACATCTTAACTCTATCTAATCTTCCAATTCCTTAGCAGGATGTACTATTTAACTTATTGAAATCTTTCTTAATTTCTTTCAATAACATTTCACAGTTTTCTGTGTATGAATTTACTCCTAAATATTTTAAGTTTTACTTTCTAACTATGTCTCGTTCATATATAAATACAATTAATTTTGTACATTCATCTTGTATTATGTGACCTAACTAAATTTATTTTTAGGTCTGGTAGGCTTTCATAGATTCCTTAGGATTTTCTAAGCAGACAATCATATTATGTATTAAGAAAGAAAGATTTATTTCCTCTTTTTTAATATTTATTTTTTAAAATTTTATTTTCTTAACTTATTGCACTGGCTAGGACATTTAGTACTGTATTGATGAAAAGATATGAGATTGAACAACTTTATCTTTTTTCCAGTCTTAGGAGAAAGTATTCAGTATTTAATCATTATGAATGATGGTTACTATATGATTTTCATAGATTTCCATTATCAGGTTGAGAAACTTTCCTTTTATCAGTGATTTGCTGATTTTTTTTTTAATCATGGGTGAGTTGTGGATTTCATCAAATTCTTTTTCTTTATCTCTTGAGATGACTGTGTGATTTTATTTTCATTAATTCTGTAATGTGCTAATTTACATTAATCCATTTTTAAATATTGAAATATCTTTGCAACCCTAGGATATACCTGTTAGAGAGCATTCCATTAAGTTAGCTAATATTTTATTAAGGATTTTGGCTTGTATGTTCATGACAGGTTTTGGCCAGTAATTTTTTTTCCTTCTAATAACATTGTCAACTTTCTATCAGGGTAATTCTGATCTTAAAAGGCATGTTGGAAAGCAGTATCTCCTCCTGTATTTTTGAAAATGTTTGTGTATTATTGTTATTGCTTTTGTAAGAATTTGATAGTATCCAATAGTGAACTTGTCACAACACAGAGCTTTCCTTGGGGGAAGATATTTGATAATAAAGTAAGTTATTTAATTTTATAGGATTATTCAAATATTTCCTGTTGATCAAGTTTTAGAAGATTGTGTTTTTAAAGCACTTGCCCATTCCATCTAAGCTGTTAAATGTATTGGCATAAAGTTGTCCATAATAACTTTTTATATTTATTATTATTTCTTATTATTCTTTAGGATATGCATTTGTTATATTGTGGGTATATATTGATAGTCTATAGAATACATATTAATATTCCCATTTGTATTTCTAAGATTAGTAATTTGTCTTTGTTCTTTGTTCATCAATTAGTCTTGCTAGAGTTTTGTTACCTTTATTAATCTTTTCAAAGAACCAAATTTGGGCATTGTTAATTTCCTTTACATTCATTTTTCCTGTTCATTAATGTCTGCTCTTATATTTATTAGAGATACCAAGTGAACATATCATGCAAAGATGGGCACAATAAAGGACAGAAATGGTATGAACCTAACAGAAACAGAAGATATTAAAAAGAGGTGGCAAAAATACACAGAAGAAATATACAGAAAAGATCTCCATGACCAAGATAATCACAATGGTGTGATCACTCACCTAGAGCCAGACATCTGAAATGCAAAGTCAAGTGGGCCTTAGGAAGCATCACTACAAACAAAACTAGTGGAGGTGATGGAATTCCAGTTGAGCTATTTCAAATCTTCAGAGATGATGCTGTGAAAGTGCTGCACTCAATATGCCCTCAAATTTGGAAAACTCAGCAGTGGCCATAGGACTGGAAAAGGTCATTTTTCATTCCAATTCCAAAGAAAGGCAATGCCAAAGAATGCTCAAACTACCACACAGTTGCACTCATCTCACATGCTAGCAAAGTAATGCTCAAAATTCTTAAAGCCAAACTTCAACAGTATGTGAACCATGAACTTCCAGATGTTCAAGGTGGATTTAGAAAAGGCAGAGGAGCCAGAGATCAAATTGCCAACATCTGTTGGACCATCAAAAAAGCAAGAGAGTTCCAGAAAAAAATCTACTTCTGCTTTATTAACAATGCCAAAGCCTTTGACTTTGTGGATCACAATAAACTGTGGAAAATTCTGAAAAAGATGGGAGTATCAGACCACCTGACCTGCCTCCTAAGAAATCTGTATGCAGGTCAGGAAGCAACAGTTAGAACTGGACAAGGAAAAACAGACTGGTTCCAAATCAGGAAAGGAGAACATCAAAGTTGTATATTGTCACTCTGTTTATTTAACTTATATGCAGAGTACATCATGAGAAATGCTGGGCTGGATGAAGCACAAGCTGGAATCAAGATTGCCGGGAGAAATATCAATAACCTCAGATAGGTAGATGACACCACCCTTATGGCAGAAAGTGAAGAGGAACTAAAAAGCCTCTTGATGAAAGTGAAAGAGGAGATGAAAAAGTTGGCTAAAAACTCAACATTCAGAAAACGAAGATCATGGCATGTGGTCCCATCACTTCATGGGAAATACATGGAGAGGTAATGGAAAGAGTGACAGACTTTATTTTGAGGGGGAGGGAGGTCCAAAATCACCACAGATGGTGACCGAAACCATGAAATTAAAAGACGTGCGCTCCTTGAAGAAAAGTTATGACCAACCTAGAGAGCATGCTAAAAAGCAGAGATGTTACTTTGCCAGCAAGGTCCATCTAGTCAAAGTTATGGTGTTTCCAGCAGTCATGTATGGATGTGAGAGTTGGACTATAAAGAAAGCTGAGCACTAAAGAATTGATGCTTTTGAACTGTGGTGTTGGAGAAGACTCTTGAGAATCCCTTGGACTGCAAGGAGATCCAACCAGTCCGTCCTAAAGGAGATCAGTCCTGGGTGTTCATTGGAAGGACTGATGCTGAAGCTGAACCCCAATACTCTGGCCATCTGATGTGAAGAACTGAGTCATTGGAAAAGACCCTGATGCTGGGAAAGGTTGAGGGTGGGAGGAGAAGGGGACGACAGAGGATAAGATGGTTGGATGGCATCACCAACGCAATAGACATGAGTTTGAGTAGGCTCCAGGAGTTGGTGATGGACAGGGAGGCCTGGTGTGCTGCAGTCCATGGGGTCGCAGAGAGTTGGACATGACTGAGTGACTGAACTGAATTGAACTGATATTTATTAATTCTTTCCTTCTACCACCTTGGGCAAATTCTAGTTCCCTTTTTTTTATCTCTATACAATGGAAATAAATAACTAATGTTATGCATTTTTATTTTCTAATATAGATATTTAAACTTATGAATTTTGTTCAAAGCACTGCTCTGGCAGCACCACACAATTTTTAAAAAAATATTTTATTCTCCTCTCCATTAGCTTCAAAATATTTCAAAATTGTTTTGTGATTCTTGACTCATACCTTATTTAGGAAACTGTTATTTTATTTCAAAACATTTGGAGATTTAAATTTCCACTTTATATCATTTCTTTCATCCTGTATAACACCTTTTAGCAATTTTTTGTAGTGTAGGTATCCTAACTAAAATTTTACAAATTTTTGTTTGTTAGAAAATATTTTTGTTTTATCCTTACTTTTGGAGGTATTTTTTGCCAAATATGGAAACTGATTTGGCAGAATATTTTTTCTTTTACCTTCTAAAAAGGTAATTCAATTGTCTCTTAGCCTCTATTGTTTCAGATGTGAAATCAGCAGTCAGCCTTCTTCTTACTTTCTTCCTGCACATACTTACTTTCTTTTTATCTGGCTGCCTTTGAAACATTCTTGGCTTTGATTTGGGGCAATTTGACTCTGATATTTTACTTTGTATTCATCTTACTTGGAGGTGATCGCATTTTTATAAATTAAGTCATTATATTTCACTGAGTTTGATGTTTTCAGTTATTAATGTCTTGAAATTTTGGTCTGCCCCATTATCACTGTTTTTTTCATCTTGAACACTAATTTCTCTCTGGCATGACCAATAGTACTTATTTTTTGTCTCAATACTTACTTACTTATTTAAAAGTGTAAGAACTCTAAAGAACATTTGTTTATTTGGGATATCTCTATTGATACTTACTGTATTAGAAATGAAAAGTGATAAATTCTTTATAATTATAATTTATTAATGGTTAATATTGTTATTATTAATAATTATTACTATTTATTAATCTATGAAGAGGAGGATAAAAAGAAAAGCAAGTATTATATGTTAACATAAATAACACATTAATGGATTAAAAACATGATTTAAGTAATTCTTAGAAAGGCATCATTAATTATTTTTACAGTGTGTTATTCTGGCTTAACAGATAAAAGATATCTAGATTTTTATATTTGATTCTGCATTAATCTATTGTGACATAACATGTAGCCTCTGGGAAACGCCACTGTACACTCATGAATGAATAGGAGTGGAAAGAGCAAGTAACATCTTAGTATTGTCATGAAAATTGCTTTAATATTTCAAAGTTTCTGGAATGATCTTGTCGACTCAATTTTTCAGAATTGCTATTATGTAGTTTATTATTTTCACACAGGTTCCTGAAGCTCTACTCCTTTTTCCCATTTCTTTTTTTCTCTGAACTTTTGGTTGGAAAGTGTCTGTTAATCTATAAATAAGGCCACTCTGTCCATTTAAAGTCTTATGTTAAGTATAGCAAATATTTAAAATTTTCATTTATTATAATTTTCAGATCTATAATTTTCATTTGGCTCTTTTTTATAGTTTGCCTTTCTTTGCTCAAATTGCTTTTCTGTTGACTCATTAAGACCAAATTTTCTTTTAATTCTTGAACATAATTATAATAGCTGCTTTAATGTCTTGCTATTTCCAGCATCTGGGCCATCTCACATCTAGTTTCTACTGAGTACATTTTCCTTATTTCTGGATCATATTTTTCTAGTTTATTATTATTTTTTTGGTATGGTCAATCATGTTTGATTGAATACTACACATTATAGATGACAGAGAGAATGTGGATTCTGTTAGCTGTCTTTAGGAGTATATGTATTGTTTTATTAGGCAATTTAATTGCTTTTGGATCACCTGGAACTTATGTTGGCTTGGTTTTATGTTTGCTAATGCAGATCTTTCAGAGAAGGCGATGGCACCCCACTCCAGTACTCTTGCCTAGAAAATCCCATGAACAGAGGAGCCTGGTAGGCTGCAGTTCATGGGGTTGCGAAGAGTCGGACACGACTGAGAGACTTTTCTTTCACTTTTCCCTTTCATGCATTAGAGAAGGAAATGGCGACCCACTCCAGTGTTCTTGCCAGGAGGATCCCAGGGACAGAGGAGCCTGGTGGGCTGCTGTCTATGGGGTCACACAGAGTCGGACACGACTGAAGTGACTTAGCAGCAGCAGCAATGCAGATCTTTAGAAAGTGCAAGATGTTTCCAAGCTCCTCTCACTTAAATATCTCTAAATTCTCTACATCTTTGGGGGCTTGAATTTAGATTTTCTTAGGTCAAATATAGAGTTCTTATCTAAGACACAACTTTTCTGGTGATTCAGTGGATGTTTTTAACAGCCTTGGGTGTTATTAACAGCCTGGGGTGTTATTAACAAGGTGTTAAAGAGAGCTCTTCACTCTGACAGAGTCATGAGTCCAGCATCCAGTCCCCATAAGATTGCTCTTGCTCCATCACTGCTCAATCCCTGGTCCCTGTGTTCTGATTTCAACCCTTTCTACAGCCTCTGTGCTATGTTGTGCTCAGTCATGTCTCACTGTGACCCCATGGACTGTAGCCCACCAGGCTCCTCTGTCCTTAGAATTTTTCTAGGCAAGAATGCTGGAGTGGGTTACCACTTCCTTCTCCAGGGGATCTTCCTGACCTAGGGATCGAACCCACAACTCTAGCATCTCCTGCATTGTCAGGCATATTCTTTATCACTGCACCACTTGGGACGCCCATCAACCCCTTAGCTGATGCTTTTTGGTAAGCACTGGGTAATCCTCTGCATGTATATGCAGCCTGGCCTTCAGCCATGCCCTGTTCTCTGCCCCCAGCCACGTACACCTAGAGTTTCCTTTCTATGAAACTCCACTGTGAAAAATGCCAAGCAGTTGAAGCGACCTAGACTCTAATTTCTGTCTCCTCAGCTCAGCTGATCTACTATGCTCTGCTCAGACATCAGCTTAGCTGTGCTGATTGTAACTTCCCCTAGGCAGAGGGCTAAGTGACCAGAGAGCTTATCTCTTGAGTTTCCCTTCTTTCAAGAATCACCAGTTTTCGTTATCTATTTTGCATGGCCTGAAAATAATTGTCGTATAGTGTATCTAGTTGCTTATGGCAAAAGAACCAGTCTGGTGCCAGTTACTTCATCATGGTTAGAAGTAGAATCTTCCTTTTTTTTTTTTTTTAATATTAGCAGCAAACAAAAAAAAATGTAAACTCATCTATAAACCATGTATAGCTTATGGTTATATATATCTGTATGTACCTGTTATATATACCTGTATAGATATACACCTGCTGTACATCTCTTGCTTTTTAAAATGTGGTCAGAAGAGCAGCATCAGCATCACCTGGGAGCTTATAGAAAATGCAGACTCTCAGGTCCTAGCCAGACATACAAATCTGGAATCTGCCATTTAGCAAGATCTGAAGGTGATCATATGGTCATCAACATTCAAAAGATATGGCCAAAAGTTTTGGCATCAGAATCAGAATTACTAAGATAGTAATTCTTATCATTAGGGAGGTTTGGAGAATATTGAGCTATTCTATAAATATTTGAGGTTCATTGGACTCATGTGTCTTGCTCCTGCTACAGACTCCAAGTCTACCATTATTCAAAGGATATAACCCACAATAGATAGTTACATGGATAATTTCATTTCCCCAAAGAACTTTCAGGCCACATTTTTAAAATGCCTTGCTTACCTACTCGGGCAGCCAGTGGTTTCCTCTCACACATGACAACTCTGGTTTTCAAACCTTCGCTTAAAATTTGCCTCTTCCAGAAAGTTCCTCTAAACCAACCTCTGTAAAACTTTCAATAAAAACAAGGATGTTCATCTAGCCATAGATATAGCTATATGGCTATTTACTTTACATGAACTCAGAGAAGTGCAGTACTTGCAATTTGTCACCAGTTTTTCTTCATTACACTTAGAGGAACCACAACCCTAATTTACCTAGTGTGATTTTTAACACAGTTCCAGTCCTAGTTCCTGGCATGTTCTTAATCCATGCTGTTAATTCAACCCATGATTATACTGTTACTCATTTATAAACATCACTTTAAAAAAAGTTTGTCGCATTTATTATTAGTCCCTCATATCATCTATCCATCACCCCTGCGTTGGGCTGTGTAGACCAGGCTCCACTGTCTAACCAGTCATCATATCAGGCATCATATTCTATATCATACAGAGCTCTGAACTTCACCAGGTCAGAGGGAGGTGAACACTGGGGTGATCATCCAGCTGCCTGCATATGGGATGAGTCATCTCAAATAGCAGAAGCAAAGGTTGTGGGGGCAGAAGCATGTCCAATGACACAAGATACCAACACTGGAAGTTCCAAACCTCCCTTGCCAAGGTCAGGCAAGCACAGATGATATGGGGGAAGAGCTGACTCATGTTCACAAGCAGTGGGAATGGGAGCTGAATCCCCTCTATGTGACCCTAGGAAACTTTTTTTCACCCTGCTGACTCTGTTTTCCTCATATGTATTTGGAAACGTGATGTATCTATAACCAATCGGGACTTCTTATGTTTAACGATGGAAAAACTGCTTGCACCATGCTGATGGTGGCCCAGTAGCCTTTTTTAGAGCAGAATTGTGTCTTAGGTGTTAAGACCCTAAACATGTGCATAACTCTTGGCCCATGCTTTCACTTCATTTTCAGTGATATAGTTAAGTGAATGCTTTCAAGGATATTATTTGAAACTTCATAATAATGACAACATAAAATTAGCCTAAATCAAATTGTGAGGGATTGCCCAAATGATGATCTATTCACATGATAGAATTTTATACAATCATTTGAAACCTTACAAAGAAAATTAAATGTCATTGGAAAATGTTCACAATGTAAAGCACTTGATTAAATACTCTATATAATTTTGATATATATGTATGAAATATGGAAGAATATATTCACAGTGGTTATCTCTGGATGATGGTGGTGATTTGGGTGACTTTAGTTGTTTCTTCATGTTGTAGTATGTTTCCAATTAGTTACAAGTTCATATATGAGAAAAAAATATCTTACTTAAAAAATCTTGAATTGGGATTAGGATCCCAGGATTCGAGTCCAGCTTCCAACAATGGCTGCATGAAAGTAAGAAAAATCTGCCAAGTGGGGACAACTTGCCTCACCTTTCTCATTGGATGAATGAGGGGCTAAAATAGGATAATGAGCAGGATAATAATGCATGGGGGGGCGGGGAATGACAAAGAGATAGAAGAGCCATTAATCCTACAAATTGGCCTAAGAAATGCAAAGCTACTCTTAGAAGAAATGTTGGTGCTGATAGTATTTCAAGTTGTCTTATTTTCTCCAACCCAGCTTCAAAATAGACAAAATTAAAAAAAAATTTTTTTAAGTTTATGTAGAAGATTTTCTTGCCTAGTCACAGAAATGTCTCTGAGTGATTAAGACATAGGCTACAGTTGATAATGTTTCCTTTACTAGCAGATCTAAAAGAGTGTCCCCCTCCCTCACCCCACAACACACACGTACACACATCTGTCACCCTAGTCATCACCTGCTCAGAGAGAGGGTAAGTGGAGTCTCTGATGCCTCTAGATGCCTGCAGCCTCCTGAGGGCACTGCCTGCCTTTGATCGAGGGGCAGGGACCACTCGCCTTCCTGGGTACACAAGGACACACCAGTAATCATTTAGAGTAGTGTGACAGCATTTAGCCAGTTTGGAATAGTCCTTTAACTCAAAATGCAAATGTCCTAAGGTGCAACCATCCTACTTTATTGCAACAACTCTAGGGTGATATACAGGAGATGGCTGTACATTCTTTTCAAGCACTGTGTGATATTCCATACCCTGGACTTGCTAAAGTAATATTCAGACACTGCTCTTACAAATCACCTTCTCAAATTGAGCTGCAATGGAATGAATCAACATGTACTGACAAAGAAAATCTCCAAGTTTTTTTTTTTTTAATAAACAAGTTGCCTATCAGAGTAGATCATGAAACCATTTATATAGCTATAATTCAAAACCTTACAATTCTAATTTATGTGACTGTATAGGGCATAGAAAATTGATACTAAAGGTAAGATTCATACTAATGGTTACATCTGAAGGTAGAGAAGTATGAAGAAGAAAAAGTAGATGTACTTATGTGTATTTAAATTTTTCCAGAAATAATGTGTTCATATATTGCCTATCTAGTTAAAATGAATCTGAAAGTAAAATTAAAATATCTGGCAAAATTATAATGGGTAGTTGATAATTGAACAAACAAGTATATTGTGGACAACTGAAGTCACGGTTTCCACTGTTGGAGAACTGAGGTGCAAACTGGAAAGTGGCGGTGGAAATAGAATCTTGTAGTGTTGGATTGGAATTAAAAGTATCAGTAAGAACTTACTGTTTAAAAAAGGACAGAAAGAAGAAGGGAGTGAGAGATGGGATTGGGGTGGGGGAAGAAAGAGAAAGACTGATTGTCCATGTGTATATATACAAAGACTCAGAAGCAATGACAATTCAGTAGCAATGAACATGCCAAGCCTCCATATCTTGGTTTCTGTATGTCATTTTCCACTGGGGGGGAGGGGGAAGGACTCTTGGAGACAGGGCTGATTCTAGACCTGGACCAAAGTAAATGCCAGATGAGCCTAGAACACCTTCTTGTCCCAGAAAGTAGGGAATTTCTTACAGAATGATTGGGGACATGTCAAAAGACAAAGGATCCAGTTTGAAAAGTCAAATCTGTGACCAAAAATATTTTAGCATCAAAATAATGATAGAAAAGAGTCATAACACATTGAATGAAATAAAAATTCATGAGTTACCTTAATATAAATGAGTAAACAGAAAAGAAAGGAAAACTATTTCTGACAGTAGAGATAACTAGTTAATGTAGAAGAAATAATAAAATTAGAAAAATTCCTTTAGGCACCCTTAAGAATAATAATAAGTAAATCAACCAAGCATCATCAATGGATGCTAAAACAAGTGAGCTAACATTTGAGGAGTAACTGGATATTTACAGAATATCAAAATATCTCCCCACGACAAATTTACTGATTACAAAGGAATGTGTTTCCTAAGCATGGAGAAAGCTGGCAATACCATGGTAACCAAGGGATCCAGGTTAATATGGCCAACTCAGGATGAGCCCACCTCCTATGCCTCCTGACAGGACACACAGAGGGCAAGATACCACATCACTTTGGTGGTATTTCTGCCCAAAATGCATTACTTGAGTCTAATCCTAACAAAACAGCAGGCAAACCCAAATCTCAGACATTCTGCAAAATAAGGCGTCTTCAGTCCTCAAACACATCAATGTCAGGAGCACAAAGGAAGCTGGCAGAAGGGCTCCAAATTAAGGGAGACAAAAAGACCTGGGAACTGAAGGCAACAGGTGATCAATGGATCGTCTTTGCTGGAAAGGACCTTATGAGGTTAAGAGGACAATTAGCAAAATCAGATAAAACCCTATGGATTAGACAATAGTATTGTATTTCTATCAATTTCTTGATTTTTGTTTATTTTCTGATTTCTGTGGTTACATAAGTGAAGGTCCTTATTTTTAGGGAGTACATATTGAAGTACATAGGAGTAAGAGAGCATCGTGTCTGCACTCAATTTTCAAATGAATGGGAAGAGAGGGGAAGAGAGACGGAAAAAGAGACAAGGATAAAAACTGGCAAAAACGTTAACACTAGAGGAATCTGATGAAGGGAATATGGAAATTCTCACAACTTTTCTGGAAGCCTGAAATTATCAGCTTAAAAGAAACAACAAATTTAAAGGAAAAAGGAAGTAGACAAAAAAAAAAAAACCTTAGCGCAGATAACCAAGGTCTCCAACTCAGAGTCCAAGTCAAAACTTGACAAATCCTACAGAGACTGTGTAAACAGAAGGTGTAGGAATCTGGGTCCGAATCTGGCCAAAGGAGAGGTGATAGATGGTCAGACCTCTCAAAGCCTCAGTTTCTAAATAGGCTTCTTCATCCTGAGTCACCGGGGCATTAGGGACATGGAGTGACGGGATCCACAGAGAAAAGCTGGCACCTAGCCAGGGCCCCAGAACACTTGAAGGACGTGCCCTGTGGCTCATCCTTGCTCTTGGACCCATTGCTGAAACACGGTAGGGAGACATGGTGCCCAGTTTCCTGAGAAAAACCCAGTGAATATCGGTAGCATCTGCCTAAGGAAGCAGGGCAGTGTCCCATTTGCTTGGAGAGAGCTTTTTCTTGAATGAAGTTATTTTAAACCCACTCTAGTGCTTCAGTTACCTGAAAACTCCTCTGCCTCCCACAGAGGAGGTAGCAAAGCTTGAGCATCACTTGATTCAGAGGGCAGGCTGTCCTCACCAGTGTCTGGGTTCCATTGCTCTCCAGGACTTTTGGGGTGAACTTGGGAAACGTTGAGACATGAAATCCAGCAATCCCAGGCTGCTTCAAACACTGGCACTAGAAAGGCAGACCACCAGGCTTCTTGCCCACCATGGTCAGCTGAGTGAGGATTCAGCACTGACCTCAAGGCAGAGGCTTTGAGACTTCACACACGTGGACACGCTGCTCACCACCATATTCACACCACAGGAGGTGTGTGTGGACTTGTGTGCATATATGTGTGTTTTATATATACAGATAATTCACAGGGAACCTTGATATACAGAAATATATAAAATACATAGAATCGAAGGGCTTCCTTGGTGGCTCAGTGGTACAGAATTCACCTACAATGCAGAAGCCACAGGAGATGGAGGTTTGATCCCTAGGTCAGGAAGACCCCCTGGAGGAGAGCATGGCAATCTATTCCAGTATCCTTGCCTGGAGAATCCCATAGACAGAGGAGCCTGGCGGGTTACTGTCCATAGAGTTGCATAGAGTTGGACACGACTGAAGTGACTGAGTATACACACATATGGAATCAAAGTAGACTGACGTTCCTTAAGCAACCTGACTCTCTTTTTCACTTGGCAGGAACACTTCTACTGTTTTTGCAAAACCTCTAAAATGCCTCTTCTGAGCCCCACTGTCCACAGCAGAGTTAGCTCCCTCAGGTCAGGGTAGAAGAGGGCCCAGAGGCCCGGGTTAGACAGGCCACCTCTCCCATTTCCTGAGCCCCAGCACCTTCCTGGGTTCGTATGAAGATAGTACCGTGTATCTCCTTGTGTCATGGGGGAGGTAGCAGGTAACATGCAGCGTCCTATAATCGCTCCATGGTCAATAACTAGTGGTGATGACCATAATTATCATTATCATTTGCTTCCTTGGGAAGGGCATCCAGAAAGCAGCCTCTGTGAAGCCTGGTTCCCTTGGTCTCAGAAAAGACGGAAGCTGCTCTTGTCTGCGTTGTTACTGATCCACGTTCTCCCATGCTGCACACACCAGCACAAACACATGCTCACAGTTCCTGTGTTGAGTGAAAGTGTGGACAAGCATTCCCAAGTCATTTTGAAATCTTAAAGGCACTGGAGGAAATTCTAAGTTTTCTTAAATATATACCTTCAAGCACAAATGTAAGTGTGGATTTCCTTCCATATCTTCAGCAGACATCATATTACCCTTGAGTCTAAATCATCTTTTCCCTTTTGCATTGCAAAAATCTTCCCCGACAGCCAACAGAACACATTCTTCTTCTAATTGTTGGTTTACTTCTCACAAATGCTGGTGCATTGCTCCATCTCTAATCCTCACCTGCTCAGTCATTAGCTATCAAGTGTGGCTTTTTGGGAACAATTATATTCTGTCCTATCATCAGCTCTCTCAGTGCAGGTAGAGGCTACATCCTGACTCCTTACACAGGATGTAAATTATTGCTGGCACACCAGTACCTGAAGAATGATTATACCCACTGCACAGTTAAATAATGGATGCTTAGCATGGTGCATTGTAATAAGCAAAAGATGTGAAATATCTACTATTCTAAGTGGAATACGCTAAGTATTTTTAAATAATAAAGCCATTTGGGGGAAGACAGTCTATTGAATCATGGTCTCTGGAAAAGACATCTCAGATGAGCTCATTCACAGAACCTGTAGGGCACTGTCATCTCATCTGTGAAATGGGGACAAAAATCTTATCCTTTGTTCAGCATCAGGATTGCAGGTAAAAGCTTGGCAATGAGACTGGCACATAGTAGGTGCTCAAGAAAGGGCAGCAGCTGCTGCTCTCAAAGGAGTGGGCTGGCCTGCGGGAGGGAGCAGCTGAGCACCCACCCCCTGGGCTGCATCAGGTGCAGTGTCTGACTGCAGGGAGAGGCTGGCACTTATCTGCAACTAGGCAGTTGTCAACGGGACCTGCTCTGCCTCCAAATGTAATGGAAGATTCTGGAAAGTTGAGAAGAAATGGAGTCAGGGTGGTGCCTGTAGACCTCTCTTGCCTTCAGAAGCACAGAAGAAATGAAGGCTCCAGGCATAGTGCCTGGCAGCTCGGTGTCCTTCCCTGAGCCCATGCTGTAGAGGATATTTCTCTGATCTTCATGACAGCGCAAGGAGTCAGGAAGTCAAGGGCACATGCCTGTCCAGAGCCTGCATTCCCATCTTGAAGCAGTCTCTCGGCACCGGCAGACCCTGGGTTTCCTGCTGGACTAGCCCACGCCCACTTCAGGGTTTATGTGGTCCTCATCCCCAGGCCTATCCTCCTGACCACAGTGATGCCACTGGTGTGTGCTGAGCCTATGGGAGCTCGATGAGGTGGAAGGAGTGGATGCAACTTGGACAAGTTGACTGGAAGAGCCCGTGTGCCCACGGGGTGGGCAAGGGGGACCCTGCTCCCACTCAGTGGAGAAGACCCACCCTGAACTGAAGGTAAGGACCTGACCACGAGGTGGCCGACGCACAGGGCCTTAGGATCTGCGACTCTGCCCTGTGCCCGACAGTGCTCCAGGCACTTTGGAATGTTCTCTCATTTACTCCTAGCCAAGGACCTTGGGTGAGGTGAGAGCATGGACTCCAGGGCTGTATGGCTTGAGTCCAGGTACTCTTGGTCCTTTTCCTGGCTCTGGACCGTGGTGAGTTACCATCTCTGTGTCACAGCTCCTGCGCCTGTGAACCAGGATGGGCAAGTTCACTGGCTCTCAGGGGCCGTGCGGGGCGGAGGAGGCGAGCAGCAGCGGGCTAACATGCGCAGTGCTGCCCCCACGGCGGGTCCCTTACGGTCAGGCCCACCGTACAGAAAAGCAAGCTGAGACTCGGAGGCCAAAGAATTCCCTGGGAAGCAGCAGAAGTGGTCTTTCTGATCCCAAAGCTGCTCCTAGTTCAGCCTCAAGCCCTGTTCCCCTCCACCCGTGACGTGGGGCTGTGGCCCTTTGAAATCCCCCTCCACAGTGGACACCTCCTGGCTGATGAGTCCAGTTCATCTGGAGTTCCCAAACCAAGGCCACCAGAAGTTGTAGCTCCCCATGCAGATGGAGAAAGAGCCCTTCCTGCCCTCATTCCTGGTGGCAGGCGGCAAGAGGCTGGCCCAGCACACAGGCTTCTCAGGCTCTAGAACCTTCTGGAGCTGTCTTCCCACTGCAGTGCTGACTCTGCAGTGCTGACTCTGCAGCCCATCTCTGCTCACATGGCTTCTTACCAGCCTTCCACTCAGAGAGGGCCCCAGCCCACAGTGGGCCCCAGAAGACTCCCGGGGCACAGCCAGCTTCTCCAGGCCTTGTGGCTCTCGCCCATCCTTCCACCTGAACACCGTGGGCAGCTGAGCTCATGGCAGAGCCCTTGCCCACTGACCCCGCCAAGCCTCAGGGTCTGCATTAGTGTCCTAGGGCTGCCATTATCAATTTGTACAAACTCACTGCCTTAAAACGACAAACAGGCACCATCTCACAATTCTGGAGATTAGCAGTCAGGAAGCAAGGTGTCTGCGGGGGGCTCTCTAGGGGAGCATCTGCTTCTTGCCTCTTTCAGTTTCTGGTGGCTGCTGGCATTTCTGGGCTTGTGGCCACATCACTCCACTCTCTGCCTCTGCCTTCATGTGGCCTTCTTCTCTCTGTGTCATCTCCCCAGGACGCTTGTCACTGGAATTAGGGCACATTGGATTACCTGGGATGATTCCTGTGTATCAAGACCCTTAACTTAACTCTGCAAAGACCCTTTTTCTCAAGAAAATTCAGATTTACAGGTTTCACAGGTTGGGTTGTGGTCATCATCTTTGGGGACTACTATTCAGGGCTTCCCTCATATCTCAGTTGGTATAGAATCTGCCTGCAATGCAGGAGACCCCAGTTCGACTCCTGGGTTGGGAAGATCCATTGGAGAAGGGATAAGCTACCCACTCCAGTATTCTTGGGCTCCTTTGAGGCTCAGCTGATAAAGAATCTGCCTGCAAGGCAGGAGACCTGGGTTCAATCCCTGGGTTGGGAAGATCCCCTAGAGAAGGGAAAGGCTACCCACTCCAGTATTCTGGCCTGGAGAATTCCATGGACTCTGTAGTCCATGGGGTCACCAAGAGTCGGACACAACTGAGTGACATTCACTTTACCTCATTCAGTACACTGCCATATCTTCATCTATAAAGAGTAAGTAATAATTGTATCAGTCTCAAAAGACCATGATGGGGTTTTAACAAAACAGTGAATGTTAGGCTAATATTTAAAAATACTAACCATATTTATTTATTTTTCCGTACACATACAAAATCTTAAGATAAAAACATAGACTTTTATAGAGACGTGTAGTATACAGATCTTTCTAGAGTCATCAGTTCAGTTCAGTTCAGTTCACTCAGTCGTGTCCGACTCTTTGCGACCCCATGAATTGCAGCACACCAGGCCTCCCTGTCCATCACCAACTCTCGGAGTTCACTCAGATTCACGTCCATTGAGTCAGTGATGCCACCCAGGCACCTCATCCTCAGTCATCCCCTTCTCCTCTTGCCCCCAATCCCTCCCAGCATCAAAGTCTTTTCCAATGAGGTGGCCAAAGTACTGTAGTTTCAGCTTCAGCATCATTCCTTCCAAAGAAATCCCAGGGTTGATCTCCTTCAGAATGGACTGGTTGGATCTCCTTGAGCAGTTTCAATACTCACTTATTCAGTTTAACAAAAACAGTCCCTAATACTACGTATGTATCAGTGCAAAGATGTTACAGCTGTACCCAGGGTGTATTCCCCATGGGTCCCAGGATGGAGATAATCATGGCCATTCAATAGCTATCACTTATGGGTTGCCTGCAACACACTGGTGATGTAAGTTGTTAGAATGCAAAAGTTAAGGTTTTTAAAACACACGTGGACTTTTTGGAGGGTGACAAACCAGGGCATCAAATGTTAAATGACTGTGCCTTTGTTCTAGCTCAGCCCCTGCTAGGGGACTGCATAGCAGGTGTGCACAGCAATGTGCATTTAAAGATATGCCCGCAGTGCTGGTTATAATTGCATGGGGAGGGGGAAGGAGAGAAACAGAGAGAAGGAGGCGAGAGAGAGAGAAGGTGACAAGGAAAGAAGAGAAGGACAAAAAAGGATAGCTGTGGTAATGCCCTTGATGGAGGAATAGTTGGGAATGTAAAGTGGTCCCAAACTCAGCTCCTCTGCAGAGCTTACAGTGAGGGGCCTGAGAATGGCAACTCATCAACAATACGTGCAAGATGACTACATTTTTGTAGAAAACCCAGTGTCTGTGCGTGTGTGGACATACCCGCCTGGTGCATATAGGGGCTCACAGTGACAGTGAGCTTCTCCGTCCACATGCAAGTGGAAAGGGCCTGAAAATACACCATGTGGGAAGGGCTAGACATGCAGAGGGGGCTAACTTTCCGTCTCAGAAGTGTGTGGACATTTCCCAGCAAGGATGGCAACAGAGCCTACCAGTGTAACCACCAAATTAAGTTCATTCCGATACCCAGATTTGCAGACAAATCTGCGTTCAGCTGCAGGACCTGGGGGCTCAGAGAGAGCCCAGCGGGTTGTGACTGAAGCAGAGGGAGCTCCTGCCCTTCTCTGAGCACCACTCCCAGCCCCGCATCTGCAGAACAAGGGGACTCCTAAGCTAATTCTGCTGCAAGGATCTAGGGACGCAGTCAGCCTGGTCCTGGGCACCTCATGGGTTTCGACTGGGAGAAAGGGTGACCCAGCTGACCACTAGGTTCCCAAGACCCACCAGCAAGCTCCACCTGGCCTCACTGTCCCCAGGGGCCCACTTGTAAGAGGACAAAGGGAGGGCTTTGAGGACACGCCTGCTGAGGGATACCCAGTGCAGACCGGGTGCCCTGGGCCGCTCCCTCTCGGGTCCGGGGCATAGTGAGGCCAAGGAGGAGGCGGGAATGAATCACGGCAAAGCTATGCTGCACAGGTGCAGTGAAACTGTGAGACGCTGGGAACCGAGCCACAGCTGGGCTGCAGGCCTGGCAGGGCCGCGCACCGACCAGATCCCCAGGGTGGAAACAAAACACGCTGGGGCTCGCTCCCCTCCGAGAGGCGGCTGAGGGCTGGCTTTCATATTTCGGTGGCTTTGTGTTTCCACAATGGACGCATTTCTGCACTCTGGCCCTTGTAAACGGATCCGGTTCAACAAGGCAAGTGATCTCTGCTCCCCCACATTTTGGATGCGTGGAGTTCAAGTTCTTGTTCTTGCCCTACAGCTGCTGTGTGACTCACCTGGGCTCTGACCTGTTCTGGGCAACTATGATCAAAGGTGGTGGGTTCACCTCCCAGGCTAGCAGGAGGGATGCTGTGCTCCAAAGGTCACAGTGGCTCCACTCACTGCCCCAATCCCTACGCTCTCCAGGAGCCAAAGGAGAACCTCAGAGACAGGCCCCCACCTAAATTCAGGTCTGCCAGGAAGGACTACGGAGTCTGAAAGTCAGCAGTCACGTGGGCAACACCTGGATCAGGTGGGACCAGGCAGATGTCTCAGCAGTGGGTGAGAAGTCATCATCAAGGGGAGGAAACAGGTGTCAGCCCACTTTCTCCTAAGTCGGGAAGGTGGGAAGGTCTGGGTTCCCTCTCCTGGGTCAGGGCCTGGGACCCTTGGGAAAGGCCATCAAAAGTCTGCTCTTGAGTTCCCTGTTTTACTAACAGCTCCTCTGATGGGAAGATGGGAAATCGAAGAATGAAATTTCCTGTCTGCAGTAAGTGGGGACATCAACCAAAAGTACCAGAGCTTTCTGAGCTCCCCTCAACCCTCATTCCTAGTTTCATAGTAAGAGCTATTGTTATAAGTACGGATGCTGTTGGGTTAAATAGCTTTGTTACAGTTCGTTGGCCGGCAGCAGGTGGTGGTTAATCCAAACAGCACACATCTGGGGGTGAGGACCCCCAGTTCTAGTAAAATGCTGCTCCTAGAGCTGGGAGGGGGGCTTAATGTTCTCCTGTCTGAGGACCATGCTGCTCTGCTCACTCTGTGTGAACTGACACTCCTGCTGTCATAGTGGGGGTGGCCTTGAGTCCCCAGACACTGAGCCCTTCTCGTCACTCGCCACGTTGCAGAAATGTGCTGTCTCCAGAACAACCTTGTCGATGGCCTGGGGGACTTGTGTCTCCCTTGGAATCCCACCTGGGCCTCTACCCAAGTCACGGTGCGTCCCTCATGGCCCAGAGGTGCTACACCCTTTCTCTGCACCTCAGCTGGGCCACAGGGTTGATGCCAGTACCTCCTACTCCAGCCCCATCCATTGCCACCTGTCACCACAGCTGCTCCCCTCCTGGAAGTGTGTGGTTTGGGCATCATGGTCACTACAGAGCTCCTGGGTGTCCAGGGTGGCATCTTGCCCATCAACAGGGATGGTGGCAGCAGAGGGGTACACAGGGGAATTCTCTATCCTTCCCGTCCGTGGATGGGAAACTCCTCCTGCTTAGGAATCCTGGAGCATATCACTGCATCTGAAGGAGATGCCTGGGCCCAGTCATAACACCTGAGAGAACCAGGCACCCAGGAGCTGTGGAGCCCAGTCCTGTGTCTGCATCCACAGGGGCTGCTGTTGGGGAGACGAGTCAGGCTGTTCCTCTTCTCTTCATGGTCATAGGAAGAAGCCTAGACTGGACCTATGTCATGGGGGAGGGGACTGCCCGCGGCAGGGGTGATGGGCCAGTCAGGGCAGAGGAGCTCTGAGAAGAGAGCCAGTAACAGCTCCAGATTTGGGGGCACCCAGACCTCAGTGCGAGGCCATTCTCCACCAGAATTACCATGGTCTTGGCACCGCTGTTAATCATCTCGAGGCTGTTTCTTTCCCCTTTGTGGGATAAGTTTACAAGGGGCTCCCACCCCATTGGATGGCTGTGGGATGGAATGTAGCTATGAATGGACGGGGCCTTATCCAGGGCTCTGCACGGTGAAGCCTCCCTTTGCAGCTGCGTGCAGCCACACGGGGCCTCCACGCACATGCCACCCACCTGGCCACGCCTACTCTGCCAGGCCCTGTGCCAGGTGCCAGGGAGAAAGGCACAGCCCCCGGCTGCTCCCGGGTACGGGCAGAGACTCACCTGTAAGCAGATTGCAACACGACTCATGAGAGATGTTTGCCCAGGGGGCCTCAGGAGTGAGTGAGTGAGCCCGGGGCGCCCCAGGGGGCTTAAGAGGCAGAGCCACTCTGATGCTGCAACAGACACAGAGAAGAGGTACCAAGAATTCTTTTGTTGTTTTGTTTTGACTACACATTCCTTCATTTTCCACTCATTGATCATATTTCTCTATTATCTTTCGTGTGCCAGGCGCAGAGAGGTTCTCTAATATAGAGACAGCGTTTTATCCAGAGCAAGTGACATTACCTGATGGACAGAGCTTTCTCCGACCCACGGTCACCACCCTGTCCATCTGCTATCACAGCAGTGTGAGGCACTGGTTTAACCAGGGATTCCCCCAGCGGAGTGTTGCCCTCCTCATAGCACCTAGCACAGCCTGTTGTGGGCAGGGGCATCATCAGTTGCTTCAGAAGATGTCATCTAGGAGAGCTACACAGGGGGCCTGCCCTTAGGCAGGAAGGAACTTGTGAGCAGAGGAACCGATAGAGCAAGAAACACAGTGTCAAAAGGCTCAGCATGTTCAGGGTGGTGGGGAAAAGGAGAAAGGTGCTCTAGGTGGGGGATGAGGGTGAGCACATGCTAGAAAGCTGAGCCCAGACACAGCTGGGCTGGCAGACCCAAGCAGACTGCTTTGAGCAGCCCTCATCTCCTGTAGTGCCTTAGCCTAGGTTTCTTGAAGGCAGAGCTGAGACTTGTGAGTAGTTTATTGGGGAACATTAGTAAAGGATGAGGGTGCAGAAGAGGCAGAGGCAATTAAAAGATGCATAAGCAAATTAGCCATGCTATGCGTGAAGGCAGACTCATCCATGGGACCACTGGAGGACCCCATGACATGTATCTCAGAACCACCCACCCTGGGAAAGGATGACTTCGCCATCTGATCTTACTTCCAGCATTGGTTGGTGTGGCCCCATGAGCTGCTAATTTGCAGTAGTTCAAGACTGCCTGAGTTACTCCTGAGTGGACCCAGTTGGTGCCTACAGAAGGGGTGGAGTGGGTGTGGGGTGGAGAGTTCTAAGTAGTGCATACAGGAGGTACTACTGGAGGTTTGGGGGAAAGCAAGAGCAATCTGTCCAGCTGTCCGACATGAATCTTTGCCTGGACTAGATTTCCCAGTCTTCCCTGGGTTCGGAAGATCCTTCGATTTCCCTGACTCTGAGCCAATAATTCAGGACAAATGCCTGATTTGGGAAGTGCAGGGAAGACAGGTCAGGGGTTGGGGGAGTGAATGCATGTTGTCACGGAGATATTAAGAAGGCAGCCAAAAAATGGGCCAAGGAGCTGAATCCCTTGTGAAGACACACATCTTTATCCATCAAGGGATGAAGAGTTGGGACATCCACACACCCACGCCCATCAATCATTGGCTGGTTGCTGCTCCCAGGGGTGGTAATTCCCAGGGACTTGGGCCAGCCACGAGGGCAGTTTGTCCAAACTCTGAGGTTTTGGACAATCTTTCAGGCACACGTGCCCCAGACCTCATCCTCCTGGCATCAGAAGTCGATGGAAAACTCTCATCATGGCCAGGACAGCCACCTTGGACCTTCCAACCCATGGTCCCGAGCCAGAGGAAACAGGCCAGCAAACACTTACTAAATGTCCCTGACCCTTCTTTGGTTTCCTGCATAACCCTGCCGAGCCTGAGACTATATATTTATTGTCGGACTGTGGGTTGTCACCTCCAGTGATATGCTAAGCTCCCCAAGGTCAGGGAGTTGGTCTAAGTCAGGTGTTATTTCAAGTGCCTAGAACAGTGCCTGCACAGGAAAGATCCAGTATTGCTTGTTGAATAAAAGGGGAGGAGTCTGTGAGCCACACCCTCAACATTTATTCTCCCAGGAAGAAAGCAAACGCCTTGCCTCCTCTAGCTTTCCCCAGGGCCTTGGGCTGGGTCTTCCCCCTGCTAGTGCTTACTCTAGGCAGGGAATTCCTTTGGGCATTATCACAGCCATTTCCGGTTGGGTGGGCATCCCCTCTGAGTCCCTGCAGACCTGGGGTCCCTGCCCTGTCCCACCTCCTCCATCTAACTTCCCCACCCGAGGCCTGCCTTTACACATAGTCTTCAGTGTAAAGTCAAGGCAGTATTCAAAAGGTTAAAGCAGAGTGAACTGTTAATTTTAATGCTTTCTCTAAGCTTCAGTTTTAATAAGCGAAAATGATGTTCTTATTTGCAGTAAAGTGGTGTTATAAAATTCTGTCTGTCAAGCTCATTTTAAAACCATGGAAATAAATGATCTGACAAAATCAGGCTATTAGACAAGTGAGGAAGAGTGATTTCCATAAAAGTAGAGGAGCTGTTCCTTAATTTCACACTTGGTAGTCTTTTGGGTCGACTAAATTTTTAAATAAGTGATAAAATTATATTAGCGCAATTGCATTTTTATAGATTTTTTGGTCATTGTACTCTTTTTCAATCCCTTTATTTTAACTCAAACTGTTCTGCTGAAAGGTTACTCTCAACTTATGTTACCTCGTAACAGTCTCTGCCCACAATGTGGCCCGAGGCTCGCAAATCCTGGGACCAGCCAGGCAGGTCTAGAGAGAGCACAGCACACGCGCAGAAATGGCCACTCTCTGCGGGATACGTGTGGTCCCCGAGTCCGGAGGGTGGGGTGGTGGAACACCCCGTGGACTGAGAAAACACCTGTCCTGGGCTTCTGAGCTCACTCCATTTTTTGCTCAGAAGGAGCTCTGGTGTTCCGGAAACCCTCAGCCTCTCTACTTGGAATGCTGGCTGAGGACAGGACCAGACAGTGTTTGCCCGGGGAAGCTGGGAATTTAGGCAGAGCAAGGGAACAGTGGCTCCTTTGTGGGCCTTCATGCGCACTGTGCCCCCTGCCCAGGCCCCCCCGCCCCGCAAACTTGCTAGACCCCTCAAATCATCAGATAGCCGGGGCTGCACTAGAATTCTGTCTCAGGCTCAGAAGGGAAGAAGGAAGGAAGCCCACAGTCTTCGGTGCAGTTGAAATATCCCTGATCTGACAGGGGCCTGGTTACAGGGAGGAAGGGGACTCCTCTGATTCGATTTTGATAGTTACAAGAGCATCAAAGGTTGGAGAAGAAAATGGCAATCCACTCCAGTATTCTTGCCTGGAGAATCCCATGGACGGAGGAGCCTGGTAGGCTACAGTCCACGGGGTCGCAAAGAGTCGAACACGACTGAGTGATTTCACTTCACTTCACTTCAAAGGTATGAATGTTCAGCACATCCTCTGTGTGCATGCATGCTAAGTCACTTCAGTCATGTCCGATTCTTTGTGACCCTGTGCACTGTAGCCCGCCAGGCTACCTTGTCCATGGGATTCTCCAGGTAAGAATACTGGAGTGGGTTGCCGTGCCCTCCTCCAGGGGATCCTCCCACCCCAGGGAGTGAACCTGAAGCTCCTGCATGGCAGGCAGATTCTTTACTGCTGAGCCACAGGGGAAGCCCAGCACATCCTCTTTCTGCGCCAGTTTCCTGGGTTAACTGTTCCGAGCCCAGACATCTGCCCCACTCAGCCCCATTTAGCCTCTGTGTGCACCCTCCTAGCCTTTGTTGAGGGGCTCTGGCTATGACACTGGCCCTGAGCTTGACGCTGGCTGTGAACAGTTTACAAAAACTTAATTTCCAGGTAGTCTGCTTCCAGAAGGAAAAAGAGTCTCTTTCTCATTGGAAGGGAGGGAACACATGTTTTGTTGGGAGTCTGCTGTGGGCCAGGCACCATGCTAGGCTGTGAGGATGCAGACACTTTGTCTGTACCCAGTGGAGGGAGGGGTACTCACCTGGGAATCACAGCTCTTAGGACCAAGGAGCATCCTGCTCCAGAGAGAATGGCCTCTAGTCGGTGGAGGCCAGGCTTCTGAGGAAAGGAGAGGTTGAGTGGGAGGGCCCTCACTAAGGGGCTTTGGAGAATCATTTTTCTTTAGTTTAGCAAAGTTAATCAGGTGCTTTCCATGTGCCAAGCACTGTGCTGGCTCTAAGAAGAGCCCTTTCCTATTCCTCCCCTGCGCGGGAGGTTGAGAGAATGCCCGTTTCCACTGAGAGGACTTTCCAGGTTGGGTCCTTGGTCCAGGAGCAAGCAGAGTGACCTGGGAATGCGCAGCATGTCTGTGCCTCAGTCTCCCCATGAGTGCAGTGGTGCTCAGGGGTGTTGGAGGACTCTCCCAACCTTGGCACCCTACAGCCAGGGGATCTGGGCAGTGGCCAGCATGTGTGCCCACTGGCAGCCAAGCAACATCCTTCTGCTGTTTGGGAGAGCATCTTCCAATCGCAGAAGTCAAAACCGCCTTCTCGCCCAGAATCTCCAAGAGGCAACGTGGGAGCGCAAGGGAGGGTTAGAGTCACACGTGCTTCCTGGGAGAGAGGAGGAAGTGCCTGGTAGACAAAGCCTGCAGGGTGGCCTTGGAGGGGCAGGGCTGTCTCTCCCTAGGAAGGAAGAAAGAAGTCCAAATTAGTCATGTTGTATTACTTCTTTTTATGGCAATGCTCTGAAAGTCTGCAAATGTCAGCATGTTAATTTACTGTCACTCAGTGATATTATTTCATCCTTTCAAAAATGTGTTTCTTGCATTTTCAGTAGCATACTCCAAGTGTTCTCCATCTCAAAGTTTCTATAGATAGTGCGACTACTTTCACTCTGACCGTTGCCAAAATGTAGAAATTCATCGTTGACTGGAGCTACATATATGTTAGGCGTGGAGTTGGGGACTTGGGTTTCCTGCTTACAAAAAGGGGAAGAAGCTGATTTTTCTCTCTGCTCTATCACCTCTTGTCCTCCTAAAGTGCTCTGGGGTTTCTCTCTCAAGGAACGTGCAGAGATAAATTTAATAGAGAAATTTTAGCGAATCAGTCATGGCTGAGTTTGTATATGCAGTCAGAGCCCTCCCTGTCTCCGAAGCCAGCCCACCCCCACCCCGATGCTTCTCCTATGGTGGCAAACTTATTTCAAAAATTCTGATGAAACACTTTGTAAATTTTGTTATTCTGTGATGATAATAAATCATTATAGCCTTAAACACTTCTCTAGCTTGGAGCCTCAGTCACAAATTATCTTGTCATTCTGACCAAAACATTCTCCAAAAAAGCTTGACAAGTGCTAAAACCCAGAACATGAAACCATGTGTTGTTGTGAAAGCAAGATTCAGAAATGTCAATTAATTAGATTAAGAGGCTACTTTTAGCTTTACTCGTGTTGCCAAATAACCCTTAAAATATGCATAGCAGTGGAAATCTACCTCCGCGGTACAGTACTTCTGCGCCGAAGGAAGACAATGGATCGGACTAATGGACGACATTATTGTATCTGTCAGTCGGCTCCAGAGAATGATCTAGAAGCAAATGTCGCTTCTTTTTCCACAGTATGGCTTCATAAGCTGGGTAAATTCTGTCATTTATGAATTCAAGTAGTTCCCCCCACCCTGCCCCTTAGAAATCATATACAGATCTAGAAGAGAAAGTCAAGCTTTTCCCTACGTCTTTACTAGTAAGATGGATTTTTAATGTTTTTCTGTGCTTTTTTTTTTAATTTGCATTTGCATTTTGAAGTTCACTTTGTAAAAAAAAATATATCATGGAGAAATTATTTAAATTTTTCTCCCTGTTTCTTGAAAATCTTATCTTTAAATAATCTATATCCTCCATTTTATTTATGCCATAAACTGTTCCTATATTTTAATGGTCTGTTTGCTTTAAAAGGGGTTGTTGGTTTTAATAGCTCAGTTACTATCTTTGTAAACTAAACTCCTTCTGACGAAATTCGAGCAGATCATCTCTGCCTGTGTGTGGAAGGCACATTCCAACCCCTGAAAAGGAAATTTAAGCCAAATAAATGTTCTGCCCAAATTAAAATACATAAAATGAATAGTTAACTTGGACAAGAGCTGATGGACGGAGCGTTCGGGCTGCGGACAAGTGGGTGTTGGGAGAGCTGGCTGCCAGCAGGGCCTCAGGAGAGGAAACCCAAATGAAATTAATTTCCTGTTACCCCCTTTGTCCATTCCTCTGGACTAATTGATTGCAGCATTGGCATGGATGTTTTGGGAAAGCAGAAATGGGCAGGACGGATGGCACTGCTGCGGGTGACATGAGGCAATTCCTGCCAGGTTCTGAGACTCAGGATCTTAGCCCCAGCACCCCAGGCATGGCTCAGTGCCACCCCCCGACCCCTTGCCACCCATCAGCTCTGAGAGCACAGGGGCTGGAAACTCACCTCCAAATTCTCATGGCAGTTGTATCCACCTTGATTCTATGGTAATCTGTGTGTGTTCTGATGCTAACTTGATGACAGGGCATTTCCAACAGAGCAAGACACGTCTGTGCCCCCACAGAGAAATGGCAGGCGTGTGCTGGGGGTGGGGCCAGGATGAGAACGGTCTGAAGCTGAGCCAAGTTGAGTGGAGCTGTGACAGAAGCCCTGCCCCTACCTCGGGCATTCATAACCTCACCACCCCTTGCCCACCACCATCCCTGACAGCAAGTGTGAGGAGCCAAGCAAGGCATGAATGTCGGCTGCTCTGTCTGAGCCCCTCCCTCCCTGGCTGGGGTGGTGGGGGGCTCCATCCTGGAGGGCAGGGCAAAATGTGCCCTGTGCCAAGGGTGGGACTTCCTGTGGGAGGGACTTCTTGAGTAGAACCATTTCCTGCATGCTATCCTTTTGTGTGGGGCCAGGAGAGGGATGGAAGTGGGGGGTCTGCAGCCAAATGCCAAGTCCCTGTGCCTCACAGTTCCTGTGGGTCCCCCACTGGTTGTACTTCCCACCCTTCTAATCCAGTCTTACTGTTTCTAGCTAGCAATGAGGCAGTTAATGAACTAGACAGAAGCCCTACGTTACCTCTGGAACTAGATGGGTAATTAACACACAAATAAATAAGGATATAAAATAAAATGGATGAGTGAGGCATCCAGGGCTCTAGTCTCTCCAGGAGAAGATGCATAGGGTGGTAACAACACGGAGGAGAAGGGGGGAGGCCTGAGTGCTAGTTTCAGCTCTGCAGGCTGACGTAGGGTACTCTCTTGGCCAAGTCACTTCCCATTGCTGAGAACTGTCTCAGTGGACCAAGGAGCCCTGCCTGAATAAATGCCTACCGAGGTACAGAGATGAGATGTGACCTTATGTGGCTTAGTGCAGCCAGATGGCAGGTACTGCCATACCCTCTGTGTCTCTGCAACTTCACCATCACTGAACCTGCCAAAGGCTCCCTACTGCAAGCACCTGGGTTGCTAAGGTCCCAGGATCATCTTCTTGCATGCAGAGAGCAGTGCTCAGCCAGGGATGGGTGAGAGTTCCCTGTTGCCGCAGCGGCAACCTGCTCCTTAATGCGTCTGGAGCTGGCTTCCTTTCCTTTTCTGTCCCTCTTCTCCCCTGGTTCTATCTGAACTTTCCTGGGTCACCTGTCAAAGGGAGGATCAACATCAAATCACTGCCTCAGCTTCTACTTCTGCAGGAGCCTCGCTCCCACAGAAGATAGGGAGCAGTAGGCTTCAGGGCCAACCCGGGAGCCCAGGCCCCACCTAAGATGGGAAGCCACCTGCTGTCATCTAGGGATGTGGCATCTAGAGATGTCAGAAATCTCCCAATTTTCAAAATATGGCAATGAATTAAAGTTTGGGTTTGGGGGTCATTTTTGTTTGTTTTTATGTATGGCCCAAGCCAAACAGTCTGTTGGTATTATTCAATCCAAGGACTACCTTGAGCCACCTGTGCCAGGTAATCATTCACTGTTAGTTCACGTGCCAGAGAGGCCAATATACGAAGGCTCCTCTTTCCAGTGCATTCTGGCCTGCAGCCACCTCAGGGTCTAGAAGTAACAACAAAAGGACAGGTGGCCTTTGGTGGGTGCTGGGCCTCCAGCTGGCCGTTCAGGAGAGAGTGGCCAGGAGGTTCCTGAGGTCAGTGGCATCTACCTTGGTACACCTCTGGCCTCAGGAAGAAAAGATACCTCCATCAGGAAAGTCTGCTCCTGGGGTCCCATGGGAACACTACAGCCTGGTTTCTCGTTAGGCTTTTGGAAAATTGAGATCCTTTGTTCAGGGGAGCCACTCTAAGGTTCTAAGAGGTTCACTGGGGTTCATCACCCCATTAGCAAAGCTGACATTACTCGAGATGCACAGAGGAACACATTCAACTGGTAAACGGGGCCATCTGCAGCCCAAACTTGAACCCTAAGTGTACAGGTTGAACCTGACATTAGGGCAGAGAGCATCCTGCTGCTCTGGGCTGAAAGCAGGTTGAGGTGAGACTCTGACCTCCTGCCTATCAGAATAACAGCTCTTGGTCCAGGAAGGTCCTGGTCCTGGGCTCCCCTTCTTGTGATGGAAAGTGTTTCCTCTCAAGATTGCTAAAGCTGGTATGCCTGAATTTCAGTTTGTTGCTATTTAATTGCTAAATCATGTCCAACTCTTTGCAACCCCATGGACTGCAGCATGCCAGGCTTCCCTGCCCTTCACTATCCCCTCAAGTTTGTTCAAACTGATGTTCGTTGATTCAGTGATGCCATCCAGCCATCCCCTTTTCCTCCTACCCTCAGTCTTAACCAGCACCAGGGTCTTGTGAGCCAAATTTGCTTTCTTTGCTTAAGATCTGGAGGAAATCCCTGCTGACAGCATCTTGACAAGCACCCCTGACCCCCAAGCCTGGAGAAGAATGGGTATCACATCAATTACAAGTTCTAGAAGGCGACTTATGCCAACTGGGACCCCCCTCCCAAGGCCTGTGAGCAGATCTCAGAGAGCCCACAGCCCTTGGGATTAAGCAGGTGTATAAACTTTTGAGAAAGGGGCCAGAAGCTCTAAATGATCAAGAAGCTACAGCAGAAAATCCTAGAAAGGCCTCCAGGTAGAATAGGATTTAAAAGAACATCCATTCCTACAATTGTTGCAGCAATATTTTGTTTCAGAGGATTCAGAGGTGCTTCTTAGGATGCGAGAGGCTCTCTCATCAGGCCTGCCATCTCAAGACAAAGCCAGAAGGCAGCTGAGCAACCCGCCTTCCTGTGGCTTCTTACAAGAGAGGCCATCCCCCTGCCCCTCCTGTAGGTTCACATCTCATCCATCCCTCAAGGTCCAGTCAGGCCTGTCTAGTCTAAAGATCGGCTCGCAGCCAGGGCACTTTGAAATCTGGAGACAGAGACTTGTAATCTTTCTCTTTGTCTTCTGTCCAGTCTCATTCATAATTGGACACTGTCATTTATTTGTCACTATTGTTTTGCCTCCTTTCTCCAGCTTGACTCCAAACTCATTAGAGGCCAGGACAGCTCAGGATGGGTCCCAGGCATTCTTTCTTTCTTCTGGGTGCCAGGCACAGGGCAGGAGTGACTGTGCTCTGGTCTCATGGTCCAGCTCCCTGAGATGGGACTTGTCCAGGATCCAAGGAAACCTTGCCAGTGCCCCACCCCATGTCTTGGGCTCACACAAAAGTGTGGGACCCCATTTTCAAGAAAGCCAGCCCCACTGCCAAATGGGCTGTGTACCAAAGGCCCCTGCAGTTATGATTCTCTGGGTGTCTGGCACCCACCTTGTGTCTGCTCCCCCGATCTTCAGCAGACCCATGCCCAAGGCACCATCTTCTTACCAGCACTTCCCCTGACCCTCTCATCCCCTTGGCTCTTGACGACAGGAAGAGAGAGGCTGACTTTCCCGTGGACACGTCACCTCTCTGGCTTTCAGTCCCATGTAGAATGAGCTCATCTCTGTTTCAAACTTGAGAGGTTGTCTTCTGCTCTACCCTCCACCCTGAAACAGAGTCCTGCAGGGATGGGGGTGGAGGGGATCTAGCAAGCAGAGGAAGTACCTCAGAGGCCAAGCACACTTTCCTTTGTGATTCCACCCCCCCGCCACCGCAGATTCTATGCTACTTTGTTGATAATGCAAATATTGACAATATTTGAAAAGGAAATAATAAGTTGGGGGAAAACAGTGTGAAGTTCAATGGTTAGAGAGCATAGAGAAGGCCGGAAAGGGGTCTCTTTATATGCTCTCTTGCCCCTACCCTGTCCCAGCCCTCAGGCCTAGGCCCACCCCTGGATCAGTACCTCCAAGGGAATCTGGGCTGTTGGGGAGCCCACAATGAAGCTGGAGCCAAGACTCAGTCTCTGAGTGAAACACTAGGGCCTAATGTCAAACTCTTCCCAGAACCAAGGCTCTTTTGGAGTAGATGATTGAGCGTAGGGTCAGCAGATGAATGGGTCTGAGCTCAGTCTTTGTTCCTAACTTACCTGGTGGCTCAGACAGTAAAGTGTCTGACTACGATGCGGGAGACCCGGTTTCAATCCCTGGGTTGGGAAGATCCTCTGGAGAAGGAAATAGCAACCCACTCCAGTACTCTTGCCTGGAAAACCCCATGGACGGAGGAGCATGGTAGGCTACAGTTCATGGGTTCACAAAGAGTCAGACATGACTGAGCAACGTCACTTTCTTGTGTTCCTAGAGCTTCTGCAAACAGAAGACTGGCTGACCTTCCTGATAGCAACTACGGGCCAGAGCAGGACACAGTGGCCATCCTGCGCCTCATCTACAGATGGGCCCTGCAGGCATCCCAGCCGGCCTCCCTCCCGGGATGGCTGTGAAGAAGCAAGAAGAAAATGGCATGTGACCATCTTGAGAGAGCTGAGCTTTTCCACACCTGGGTAGGGTGACACCTCAGGGTGGGAGGAGACCTTTGCTTTGGGGGGTAGAAGTCCACAAGGATGCTCTCTTGCCATCTCAGCTGGGGGCCTCAGGACACATCCCTTACTTGAGAAGTGGGCTCCGAGTCTCCCCTTACCACTGCCAATCCCAGCAGTCCCCTCAAGGTGCCACTTAACCACAGGGAGGGGAGACTCCGAAGGATCCGATTCCACTGGCATGGTCTCTTGCCTGGAGTGGGAGTCCACGGGACTGAGCATGGGTCAAGCCACACAAAGACTGCATGAGTTTAGCACAGCCACACGAGTCGGCCACGCTGCCCGGCAGGTCCCTGTGCTACAGGAAAGCCTCCTTTCTTGTCCCTCAGCCAGAGCGGCTTCTGTCTGAGGCCTGTCACTGCAGCCCTTCAAACCCATTTGACTGGGTTGGAGCGCATCACACTGTCACCAACTCAGTTTTCATTAAGCGGCTGCTTCTCTGTTAGCCTAGCCAAGCAGAAGAACTCAAACACATGCACAAATTAAATCGACATCCAAACTCCACCAATATACAAAGCAATTTAAATGATATTCATTAGAGCGATGACAAGCCCTGATGAGGCTTTCAGGAGCTGGGTCCTTCAGCTTTTGCCGACTCGGTTTCATGGTCACTGAGGCGGAACTCCGGCGACTGTACCTCCATTTTTTTCAGCTAAGAAAATGACTCCTTCCTGACACACCTACCTCATTCTCTCTCCTTTCCTCCCCACTCTGTCTTGGTCCAAGGTTCCCCAGCCCTGGTTTCTGGACATACAGGTACGGCTATGAACTGGAGTCACATAAAGGAAAAAAGCAGCCACCCTGACTTCTTTTTTCCATAAATGCTCCAATTAAAACAGATTTCAGTTTCTCGTAATTTCATTTCACTTGGCCTGGGAGATCTCTAACTCACAATTATGACGGTCATAAATGTGTCCTGGAATCCTGCTGTGGGAAAAAAAAATAATGGAAGTGAAATGTTGAAATGCAATAATTTTTCAAACTTAACCCTCCAAATTTAAAAAGTCATTTTCCAAGTCCTATTTATATATTTTAATTTTTAAAGAGAGAGCAGGATGGGGCCCACCCCCACCCCCTGCTGCTGCCTGGGGCTACAGCAGAGAAGATAGAGGCTTGGTGGGGTCTGCAGACACGGGTTGGCATGGAACCCTCGGGCCTCACGTGCCGGGACTAAGAGCCATGCCAGTCTCAGAGTCATGTCTTGAGTCTCCACGTCCCAGGAAAGGATTCAAGTCCACTTGGGCAAAGAGAGCAGCAAGGGACTGCCTGATTCATTGCCAGCTAAGGGCAAAGCAAGGTCATGGCCACATCCATCAGCTCTCTGGGCTTTGGAGTTTGCAGCCCAGACAATACCCACAGCAGGGGGAACGGTCTGCAACTTCATACACTGATGCCTGCTCTTCTGTTTATAATTTTATGCTCCAGGTTAATTATGTGTGTCCTTGGCTTTGATCAGAGATATTAGCACGTGAGAATGTTGCCTGCACCCATATTGGGAAAATAAAGATTCTTAGAAATACCCATGGACTGAAAACACACTTTCATCAAGGTCTGAGCTTTTATTTAGGAAACAGCTTTTAAATAATGGGATAGACAGCACTGTCCAAGCAAACGTCCTGTGATGATGGTAATGTTCCATATATGTGCTGTCCAAAAGAGTAGACACTAGCCATATGTGGCTACTGAGTGCTTGAAAAGTGGCTGGTAAGACTGAGGAATGACATGTTTTACTTTATTTCATTTAAATTTGAATGACCACATGTGGCCAATGGCCACCATTTGGACTGCTCAGGTTAGACAGTAAATAATAGTGTATCCTAATTCCTGAGTAGCTAATTGTAGATGTTAATCTCTGGAAAGAGGTCACCTTGCTTATCATCATTATCATCAGGGATGATTTATTAAGAATATATTAGTACATGACATTATACAAAGGTGGTGGAAAAGCAGTTCTTCTGATCTTTTATCATTAGAATTTAATTTTGAAAACACCTGGCTCTTTGGACGTAGGGAAGGGCACTGACCCCTGAATGCAGAGCCTCAAGAAGCTGCTAACTTTGATTTAAGTCACTCTTGATGTCCACAGCCATGGGCTGACTGAGTCACCATCAGGCTGTGCGGGGCTGTCAGGTCACTGACCAATGATCTGGCAAATCCACTGTTTTGGTGGCGCGGGGAACATGGTCCCAAATCAAGGGTGACTTGCAATGCCTTGGGAACCATCAAAGCCCACCCAAATGTTCACCTTTACAATCCTCCTAGGGGTGGCCTCCTGTCAGATCTTTGGAGATTGAAAATGGTGCATCCGGATGCCTCTGGCTTGGGGAAACCTGATGCCTGTGTGGAGAGCGAGCATCTCTCTGGAAACAAAATCTTGTTTGCTCCCTGCTCTGCACTGATCCCGGGAGTCCAGGCCTCGGCAGCAACGAGGCTGCCATATCGCACACACAGGGAGGTGGGGTTTGTCAGGAGAAAATTCCCCTCCCAGAAGCTTTCTGCTATGAGACAGAGCTGAGGCCTTCCCCCAAAGGAGTGAGATGGTTTTTGAAGCTAACTATAGCATATTTTGCAAAGGCCAGCGCACCCTGGAATCGCGTGGGAGCAGAAGCGCAAGTACCTTTTCTGTGTCTCCAGGTCAGCTGTGGGCTGAAAGGCATCGACTGGCGCCGGGTCCCCAGGGAAATGCATTTTCAGGTTCCCTTTTGCCAAAGATTACATGTGCTTACTAATAAATCCCTAGGGAGAAAAAAAGGTTAGTGTTTCTATTACCAAAAGAATAACTATCTGGCAGAGTAAAAATGGTAATTTCGCCATTAGCTAAAAGGATAATAGCTATTATTTTAAAGTTAAAGTATTTATTATTAAAGAGTGGTGTTGGGATTTGTGTGTTTTCATTCTTATGATTGCTTCCTTTAATACCAAGTGGATTATTTTTGTGCTAAATAGTCAACAGAATAAAATGTGATTGCAATTTTCCAATTTCAAAAGAGCTGCACAGATGAATCTGAAAAAATAAAATCATTTGATTTTTTTCTATTGGATGACTTAGAAATCTCGGGAGACAATAGTTTCAGCACCGGATTTGTTCACTGCAGCCCTGTTTCTTCCCATCATCTCCTGTCTTTTGACCGTTCTCAGACTCCTCTCTTCAGGGTTCTGCTCTCAAGATGGAGCCTGACTCTCCCCGGAGCTTGGCAGTGACTATGGCCTTTTGTCAAGTATTCAGTCATCAGGTCTGTGAAACAATAGGTAGGTCAAGGATTGAGGGCAATGAAGTCCACCTAGTTGGCGTGGTCTGATTTTAAGAGAATGAATTCTTCTAGATCTACAGACCACAGCCCTGAGCTCTGTTGAGGAACCCTCCCAGCCTAACCACCTCCACCTAAGCTCTCCTTAGCACCCGGCAAAGAAACGCCTCTTTGGTGGTTATCAATGTTTTTTTTTTTTCCTTTTTGCAGAATGAAAATAGAACGAAGATGCCAGGGAGATCTGGGTCTTCATCATAACCCACCCTCTTTAACTATGTAAGATTTTGGTTAATTATAGAATTCTTGCTGCCTCAAACTTAAAGATACATCACTGATATTTTTTGCTAAATGTTGACGGCAGCGAATAGCTAAGATGTGGCATATTGATTTCTTGTTGTGAAGTGAGCTGTTCAAGCTCCATTTAAGATTTTCATCTTGCATGTAGCCCTGAGCACATCATAGCACCATAAATTAGTTAAATTGCACATTTATCACAAATGTTATTTTAAGATACTGCGTAAATGTGATGGCTCGAAGATATACAGTAAGGCTGCAACAAGCCTGGGCTTGGGCGGGGTGAGGTCGGGGTCACCTACACACCTGTGATTAAAACCTCCCTCACTTGGCACCATCCCTCCGCCTCCCTGGAATCGTTTAAAGACCTGACTTGGATGACCCTTCCTTCCTGCTCTCACATTCTCTATTAATATCAATGGTAGGAGAACAAGTGTACAACTGCATTGCACTGGGAACGCAACTTCAGATCTCCCCTACTGACCTCGGGAAAGTCAGGGCCATTCTGGGCTGTGACTGGAGGCTCTTTTGGATAGTGGCCTTCACTCTCCAGCCAGGGAAGGGTTTGATGAGATGATCTTGAGAGTAAATGGCCCTCCATCTCCAAGCCGGGTGGGGTCCCAGCCAGCCCCGTCTCCTGCCATGATGCACGGTCGGGGAATTGCCATCGTACCAGGTGAGGTCGCTCTCACGCCTCGGGCCCTCCACCGTTTAGTCACTGTCTCCTCCAGAGGTAAAGCTGATTTCTGGGCACCATTCATATGACTGGTCCTTTCTTGGCTATACCCTCAGGGGCCAAGAACTTGCTACCTGTCTTGGCCATAGCTCCTCACTTCTACACTGAAACTGAAGCCCCAAAGCTAACCCTGCAGGTGGGGTGAGGAGGAGATGGGCAGGACATCAGGTTCCTCTCCCAAACTGTAAATGGGGGTGGGGTTCCCAGCCTCACTTGCACAAATCCCCTCTCCCTTCCAAGCCACATGGGCCCTGGTGGTGATGGAAGTGTTGTCAGTTTAATCTGTTAGATGCAGGACTTTGGATTCTAATAAACCGATGCTATATTTAACTTGTGAAAAATTCAAGAGTGGAAATCTGGGCTCCAGGATGTGAAGATGCGGAAGAGGCACAGCGGGGGAGGGTGTATCTGCCCCAAGCCAGGTTCCGGGGGAGCCGGGCCCTGGGGGAAATGTATGATGTCCCAGGTAGGGGCAGACAGGGTGAAGAGCCGCTCTGGGAGGGACTCTGGTGGCCACCCGGGAGGAGATGGGGAAGACGACAAGGCTGGAGACCCAGAAGGGAAAGCCCCTCGGCAGTACATGAGGCCACAGTCCGACCACATCACAGGGCGAGCAGAGCCAGCACAGACCTCCCCACTTGCCAGAAACCCATCCTGAACACTAGTGAGTTTCTCTCTAAGAACCCAGAGAGAGATGGATTGCCGAGAGAAAGTAGAGCAGACAGAAATTTTGGCCTCATCTTGACTAAAAGGGGTGGGGATGAATGGAGGGGGAAGAACGTAGGTGTGTTGCCGAACATCTCTGAAAGGGCTTAATTTAAATTTTTAATAAAAGAGTATTTTTTTAATGTGGAGGTGTTTTATATATTACATGGATGTAATACATCTCTCATTTGTATAATTCTAGGTTAGGAGCTACGATTCCACATAACTGCAAGAGTAGTCTGAATATAGTAATAAAGGTATTTTACAATTTTACATGATGTTCCCAGCGTTTTGTTGGCATGATTTGCCGGGGCTAATAAAAGCTTGTGATTATCATATAAATGCTCTCCCCACTCCTCCCGTGGATGGGTTCAGGCTCCCCGCCCCCGACACCTCGTTATCTGTGCTCACTTTAGCACAGAAGAGAGAGCATGCCCAGCCCACCTGCCCAGCTGGGCTTTGTTTTCCGCTCCTTGAAAATCCCGAATCAACAGGAAGGAATCGCCCTGCACCAAGCCTTCCAAAACCTTTCCTCCCATCTGCCATGGGCAGGGCTCAGGGCCCTGACTTGGACTTCTCTCATCCAGATGGGAGACCCAACTCCCGCCCCAATGCGGGTCGCCAGGTGTGACCGAAGCTCTACTACCGATACTTGAGAACATCGCCTTCCCAGCAAGAATCTAACCCCACGGGAACATCTTCCTTTCTTTTACATTTTTATTCTTGGGGAAAATTCTGTCCACGCTGCCTCTGAGTGAATGCTCGCTGCTCTCCAAGCCCAAAGTTCACTAAAACTCCCTTGATTTACGGGCGGCTTCCGACTGCCAGCACCTGGCAGACACAGCAACCAACTCAGTCATAAACAGATCGCATACAATTTAATTTTAATGTGCTCGTTAGTCGTAGCACATTTCAGACATAATTGTGAACGCAACACAAAATTATAGCAAAAAGACAATTTTAATGCTGCCGTAGAAAAGAGGGTTATATGAAGAGTCACATAATGGTGGTTCATTGTCAACAACAAAACAGGGCACAGAGTGTCTGTGCTGTTTACATGCCAATATTTTATACATAGGTTCTCATATGGTGTCAGCTGTCAGTTACTTCTGCAAATTAACTGCCAAAAATGGAGAAGAACAGAATCACTTGGAGAGCCGGTAACCACGGGTTACCTTTCATAAGCCTAAAGATAAAGCTGCAGTGTGGGATCTTGGGAGAATAATTAGGAAGAACAAAACAGAAAGTTACCAATTGAAATAAAAAGGCGTCCTACAATATGGAATAGCAACCAAGAGGGCTTATAAATAAGTAAAAGAGGTTGTATCACAGAATGCCTCATGACTTTTAAGCAAAGTATTACAGTACAAACATTTTAAAGGCTTTATCAATGTTTAGGAAATACAGTACAAGTTCTCTCTCTTTTTTTTTTTGTTCTTTTTTTTCCTTTTCAAATAGACTTAACCCTTTGAGCACTGAGTTTATTTTGAGCATGGTTTTTTTTTTTTTTTTTGATTTCTAATAAATACCTTTAAAAATAATGTGCAAAATAGTTATGATGCCTGCCATGGATGGATCTCCTGGCCTCGTTTATTCAGACTGCTCAAAACAAATGATAATATGATGCTAATAAATATGTATAATTTAAACGTGAACCTCTATCAATATAGATGTACTGTATAGCAAAACAAACAATCATACTTTGCTTTCAGATAATGTTTCTGTATACTTTATAAATGCTATCTGTGGTATCTTCTGTATAATTTACAATGTTTGCATGTAAAAACAAAACCCATAGACATTAAAAAAAAAGAAAAAGAAATATACACTATACATAGGCACGGCTTATGCCCAGAGCATAGCAGGTACATAAAACACTGTTGCTATAAATGCAGGAAAAAGGTCATTTACCCACAATCACATTTTTCATAAGAGAGTCTGAAATCTATACAATATATACATCTATGTTTCAATGTGAAAATAATATTCTTTTAAATTTCAAGGCGTGTTATACCCCTGCAGACCTGCATAAATGGAGGTTCATATTATTAATTATAACTAAGCTGGTAAGGAGTTTAAAAAACAGAGCTTCATACATTATTATTATTATTTTATTTTTTAACCAAATTAATGCAAAAAGTGCTTCAAAGTACTCAGAGGGCTAAAGATGAAAGGGTGAAAAATGCCAGCACACTTGAGCCGCGTGGAAAAGTGTGCCCGGTTTCGTCATAAATGCTTAATTAAACTGTCTGTTAATGCATGCAGCTTGAAGCATCAGGGGATGCTCACAACTAAATCCCATTTACACAAAGTTCCAAACACTTACCACTGCGTTTTAACCTTCATATTTTACCAGTAACAACAGCTGAGTATGCACCTCTATTAAACACTGTACAGTTATACAAAACAGTCCAGCCCAGAGTGATTCTCTGCAGTTAAAATAAGAACATGTGCCAAGAACAAGACAGGGGGCCTTAAGGTGCCTGCAACAGTTTCCCTCAAAGCGAATTACAGTCACTTTAATCAAAAGCAAATGCTACTGCTTCTCCTAACTCAGAAACGTACAGAAGGTGGTCCTCAGGGGACTTCCCATGTGTTTTGCTGAGGTGAAGTTTAACCGCATGCTTGCTTGCAAAGGTCCGATTGCAAAGTTTGCACTGGTAGGAGGTCCCCAGGTCCTCCTCGGGGGAGGACGTCACCAGTTTTTCTGACGGTGACTTGGTTTGTGCTATCTGATTGTTAATCTGTTCAGTGGACAGTTTGGACAAATCCCGTAGCCGGAAGCCCAGGTGTGACTCGAGGTGGCTGATGTACGTGGAGGGAGTCCTGATTTGTGATGCGCAGTCATTACAAAAGAACACAGGGTGGCCGGTGTCCAAGTTTTTGAGGAACTTTGTTCCACCTGTCCTTCGCAGCTGGTACTTGACGTTGGCCAGCCAGTGGCTGATGGTGGTCATGGAGAGCCCGGTGAACCTGGAGATGTGCATGCGCTCCTGGGGGCTCAGGTCCGACATGATGTACTTGCCCTCTGAGGTCTGCCGGAGGCTGGCGGCGAACTGCGCCTGGAGGATGAGCAGGTGCTGGGGGTTCCAGTTTGACTGGCGGCCCTTCCTCTTCTGCGCGGGTGTCGCCTCCTCGGCCTCCTCCAGGGTGGCCCCGTCAATGTCAGACTTCTCAGAGATGCTGGAAGGGGTGGAGGACTTTGACGTGTGGCTCTCTGTCAAGTTCTTCAGCATATCGGATATATCTGACAAGGCGTTCTCGCGTAGCGGCGAGTTTGACATGAATGATACGACGGCAGATGTCTTTGCCGTTGTCACCGTGGATGAGGAGGTTGCTGGGGATGCGGACGTGGGTGACAAAAGCGCTGAACCCAAAGAGCAGCCTTTGTCACTCTTGCCTTTCGTCAAGTCGATGGGCTGGTCGTTGCTGACGTGGTAGAAATAGCGGTCAAGGTGGTCCGCCTTCTTGGACTGCAAGGGCGGCGGGGTAGCCACCGCCGCCTTCTCAGCCAGGCTGTTGCTCATCTTGAAAAGCATGCTCATGGGGTCAAGGGCAGGCAGGGGAGGGCTTGGCGGCCTTGCCCAGGTGGATGTTCATCACCGACTGCAGGGCACTCAGAGGGTTAACGAAGGGCTGCTCGGGTGGGTGGTCAGTGATGATGGCCGTGCTGCTGCTCAGGCCACTGCTCATGGGCTTCACCAGGTCCTTGCCATTCTCCACCGGCTCTGCCAGGGGCTCCCCCTCCTTGCAGCCGTCCCGCTGGGGGCTGGGGCTGTCCTCCTGGCTTTTGAAGCCCCCGTCGCTGGACGCTTCCATCTTGATGGGCTCGCTGATGTCGCTGCTGCACGGGGACGGGGTGGCCCGCTTGGGTGGAGAAAGCTTGCCCTCGGGCTCCTTCATTTTCTCTTCGACTTTGGCAACTTTCTCAGTGACTTTTTTCACCAGCTCCTCCATGGCGTGGAAGTTTGTCTTGGGCATGGGGGAGTTCTGGCTGCTGGGTGGAGTGATCAAGGTCTGGTTCTTTGTGGGGGAGACGATGTCACTGTTGCCAAACATGGGCTTCAGGGGTGTACTTTTCCCCGTGGAGCCCAGAGACAGCTTCATCATGTTGGGGAGCTGGTAGGCGGCGTGGATGCTGGGGTAGCCCCCCAGCTGGGAGTGCCGTTCTGGGCCTTGTTGATGGCCGACGTGACTGTGTTTTCCAAGGACTTGAGGATATCAAGCCCACCCTTGGGGCTCTCTTCGAGGTCGTTCTCAGTCAAATAGTGGTACTTGGAAGAGATATCGTACTTCTCCTCCTCCTCGCAGGCCTTCTCTTTTTCCTTGGGCTTCTCTTCAAGGACAGCTTTCTCCTTGTCGGCTTCCTTCTTGACCTCCACGTTCAGTTTTGGGGAGATGCTGGCGGGTGTGTTGGAGGGGATGTGAAGGTGGTGGCAGCCAGGGGCACGGACTGCACCTTCTCGTCCAGCAGGCTGGTGATGCTGGGCGTGACGGGCGTCTCCATGATGGGCTTCCCTTTCTTCATGGCCGAGTTGGTGACCTTGATGAAGTGGCCGGTCACCATCATGTGGGCCGTGAGCTCCTGCAGGGTGTCGTGCGAGCTGCCGCACTCCATGCACTTGAGGATCTGGGACTTGCGGGCCTCGAAGTGCCAGGCGTAGCTGGCCCCGTTCTGGTGGCCGTAGCGGTTATTTGGCGTGATGTACGGGTTGGAGTTCTTCTGAAGCGCGTCGTTTGTGTCCGCCATGGCAGCTTTGGGGGTGCCGCCGGTGGAATCCGGGGAGCTGGGCAGCTCCAGCTCCAGCGAGGCCTTCTTCCGAGTGGCTGGGATGATTTTGGCTGCAACGGGAGTGACGGGTTCCTTCAGAGGCACTTTTTGGTAGTGTTTCGTTTTGATCATGTGGACACTCAAGTCCTGGAGGGACTCGAACGAGTGCCCACAGTACATGCACTTCAACACCTTCTGGGCATCCTCCTTGCCCTCCATCTCCAGCAGCGAGCGTTTGCGGGGCTTGGACCAGCGCTTGGGGTTGTTGTTGTCGGTCTCGTGGTTGTCGTCACGGTAATGCCCCGTCTCGTTCATGTGCACCGTCAGCTCCACCAGGGTGTCGTGGCGGCGCTGCAGTCTTTGCAGCGGAACTTGCTGGCCCCGGTGAAGATGGAGCCGTAGAGCTTGCTGCTCTGCCGATACAGCTGCACCGTGCTGAAGAGGCTGGGCTCAGGCAGCATGCGGCTCTGGGACACCTGCTGCAGGGTCTTGGTCATGGCGCTCTGGTGCCAGTCGAAGCTCCCGCTGCCGCAGCTGCTGCTGCTGCTGCTGCTGCTGCTGCTGCTCCCGTTGTTCTTCTCCGAGGACGGCTGGTGCAGGTTGAGGGTGAGGTTGGACCAGTAGGAGTTGGAGAGGAAGTTGTTGTACACGGCCTTCATCTGCTCCAGGCTGTCGGATACGGTCGTGTCTTCTGGCGGGACGGTCACCTCCTTGGCCTCCTCTTCGTTCTTGATGGAGCCGCTTTCAAAGTCGGCCATCCGGTCACTGGTCTCACTGATGTGGGACTCGCTGTCCATCTCGTGGCTGGAAAACTCGGCCGCCGGGGAGTTCTGGTAGCTGGGGCAGGTCTTGCTGAGCTCCTTTTCTGGGCACATGTACTTAGCCGATGGCTCTCCATCTGCAGGGCTCTCTTCTGGGTCTATGTCTTCGTCTACCAGGGCGGCAGCCTTTTAGCTCATCTGAAACGTAGGCTGCATTGATAACAGGTGGAACAGTCAGGACAGAAAGAAGAGACACACAGAGGAGGAGAGAAAGAAAAAGAAAGCATTAGTAAGTGCTGACCTTACCGAGAATGTTTTCTCGGCTCGTGGGGAAATGAAGCAAAGTAGACGGGCACATTTATTTGTAAAATTAAATAGTTAAAATGTGGTGTTTCTTTGGAGCAAAAAAAAAAAAAAATCTGCTCTTCAAACATAATTTGCCACCTTATTCTTCTCAAGGGGCAACAGCTTGAAATTAAAACTAAATTTGAAATTAATGAAGCACATTCTGGAGGTGGCATTCATTTCTAAAGTAATAAATTACTTGTATCAACCTCAGAGACAGCAGTTCCTGTCTGTCAATTAATATGTCTTATGCTTCTCCTACCCCTAATGCATTTCTTAACAGACAGATTCACAATTTAAATTAAGCAAGCATTTTTTACTCATTACATTTTGAGGCTCAATCTTTAATAAATATAAAGCCCAAAAACATCAATACAATTTTTATGAAGTAAAAAGAAAGTACATCAATTGTACTAAATTAGAAACAAGCTTTTGTGACTTTTTTTCCCCTTTCTTCTGGAAAAGTCGGTCTTATAAAAGCTTGGAATAAGTTTCCTACCAGGGTCAGGTGCTCATTTGTTCCAGATGTGAGGGAAGACCCTGACCCGCCACCACCCAGCCCTGGCCTGTCCCCTGTGTGCACACTCAGCCATTCTCAGCCACCAGCACACACTCTATCCATGCAGAATTATGTCAGAACAAGTTCAGGAAAATTGGTATGCGGTGCTCATTCCTGCTGTATAAATATATACAAGACCTTCCAGTGGACCTTACAAATGTCAAAGTGTTTGCTCTTTAGACTACTTTGTCAATATTTACTCAGCATAAGCTTCATGGGCATCCAACAGGGATCCTGTCTTTCTGGAAGTAATGTAACTGGGGATGTGAATCCAGCCTGCACTTCCGAGCAGGTGGAGGTACTCTGAACAGGGTCGAGCAGCTGTGGGTTCTAGAAGATGAGCTCTCCAGAGATGCAAAGCCGGAGAACACTGTGTTAACGGGACTAAATGATTTTTTTTTTTCATTCTAAATTTGCATTCAATGACTTTGGTTTTTCTTACAGAGCTTGCCTGACACTGTAAATCAAGTTGGACTGGGTCTTGTGACTAACTAGACGTGGCAAGCCCTGTGGTAAGTGACAGTGTTAAGGCAGAGAAGGGGTGAAAAGTAACTTCTTGTCAGCTCCTTAATACCAGTTTGCTTCCAAAGGCCAGCGGCTAGGGCTGGAATGCCACAGTGCTAACACTGCATGGCTGATTGCAAAGTCTTAGGAAAGAAAAGGAAGCTTTGTTTGTGGCATTCACTCCCATGCTGTTAAAGATTTGCCCCCAAACCCATTTCACACTAGGAAAAGTAACAAACTAAACAGTGCAATGACTCCAAGAAGATTCCCTGGAAGACACACAGATATTCACCGCCGTCCCCCACCTCCTCCCATCCAGGTCAAGAGTGATATCTTTTCGTTCTTAGGTCCCCCTTTGAGTACCAAGATTTCTAAGCTGAGAAACTCCTGATGTCCCAGCACTGAGGTGATTTGAATTTGATAGGAATAGTGTCCAGGTACATGCAGCTGTAGAAGCAAGGCTGCTTCAGATGCAAACAGTGAAGCAAGAGTCTTGGGCTCGAGCTGCAGAATGTCCTTCCACAGATGAACAGGAGAAAGTGTCCTGCTCTGTCAGCTGTAGTGAGACTTCAGTTTGAGGCTGTGCACTTGGAGCTGACAAAGTAACATGCCAAACAAACTCTGTCCTACGGCCCAGGGCCACAGTGCACGGGGGCCCATGGTGCTGACCATAAGGAGGAGGATGAACGTTGGAAAAGGAAGCGGAAGAGAACAAGGAAAGCAGGCATTGCCCCCTCTGCACAAACACTCTCTGCTCATCATTCTCCTGAAGTCTGGCTCAACACCAAACAGGACTGGCAAGTCAGGAGGGAGGGGTGGCTGTGGGCAGAGTGACCAAGAGTCACAGCTTCGCTGGTACTGTCTGAGTCTCAGCACTGAAAGTCCTACATCCCAAGGATCATCTCAGTCCTGGGCAAGACCAGTCAGCTGGTCACCTTGGCGAGGGGACACCCAGCAGGACCAGGTCAGAACGTCCAGGCAGGTTTGCATTCCTCTTAAAGAGGAGGCTGAGCAGGGCGAGCTGGGTTTGACTGCAGAAATGCACCGGGAGCAACTATGTATAATGTTCTTATCCAAGGGGTTTCATCTGGAACACTGAGTCTGAAAGGAAGGAGAAAAACACAGGCCCGTGTCCTGCAGCTGAGGTGCAAGGAAAAGCCCAGCCCTGTGTAGACAGGGCAGGTCCCTGAGCCCCCGTGGGAGCCACTATCTGCAGCATGAACGCCACGTACCAAGGCTCCCATGGAATTCCGGCTAGGACAAGCAGGGGTCCAGAAATGGCCCCATGTGGCCAGGCAGCTGGAAGCCAGAGTCGACGGTGGTCACCAAGGGCACCAGCTCAGGGAGTACTGTAGCTCTGCCAGTCCACAGGCCACCCAGGAGCGGTGTGGGCCCCGTGGAAGCCTCAGCACAGTGCAGGGGGCACAGCAGGCTGTCAGGAGCATCCCCCAACACACACACGCACCATCATCGGCTTGATTGGCGCCCACCCTGAGCTGGCCCCCAGTGGACTCCAGCATGCCTTGTAAATCGCATTGCAGTATCAGAATGTCATCAGTCTGGTGACTGAGGAGGAAATTAAAAATGAAAGAAAAGTAAGGCCAACCTCGCATTTGACAATCAAATCCTACTCTGAAGAAAATCAAAAGCTTTGGGGCCAAGAGGCCCTGGATCGGGGAGACCAGGCATCACCCCACACACCACCCCTTGGCCTTGCTGTGGCTTCTGAGGCTCCTCCTAAATACCGTTGCACGCTGCCCTGACAGGAGCCTCACTGCATGAATCCTTCCTCTATGTTTTGTGATAACTGCACTCCTCTGAGAATATCACATCCACTCTCGATGACTGAACTGCAAGAAGTAGTGAGAAAGTGGAACCGGGCCTAGAGAAATGGCAGAGGGGAGGAAAGGGTGGAAGGGTTCATTCATTCCTCGAATTCTGATCGTGCTCCACCCCCATCTGAACATCATTTTCTTTCTCTAGGACTCCGTTTCCCCATTTGTAAATGACAGGTCACTGTGGCCGGATCAGGCCCTCTTCTACTTCTCTGTTTTGTGGCTTTTCTGAGCAAAAGGTAAAGAAGTGAGGCCATGCCCGCTTGCTCTGGTTCATCTCTGCCAAACTCTGGCTCCTCTTCAGCACTCAGCAGTCAAGTGACTCCCTTGCCCTTATGCTCTGCACTAACCGGCAAAGTCCCTGGCCAGAGAGAAAGAAGCAGGAATGTGCTCACTGGATCAGTTCATGTCCCGGATCAGGCCAAGAGGGAGGGGGACTGCATGTCTCCCTTACAGTCTGGGTGGACAGTGAGAGGTCCCCAAGGGTGCAGGGGGCTGGGTGAGAAGCTCCCCAATTTGGAGCTGACAGGTAATCGTGCACAGGTAACCAGGCCTTGGGAGGCTTTGCTACTATTTAACTTTCTGCACATTCCTGTCTGGATTCTCCATGGCCAAAGGCCCTCTCTGTACTCTCACATCCTGCACACAGGAAATGAGCAAGAGACACTGGCTGTCTCCTTTAGAAAACAGGTTGGTTGAGCTCATGTTCAGCAGCAAGAGGTTTGTTCCCAGCCTCTGACCCCTCTGACCCCAGCCTGGGCCAGCCCCCAGCATCTCTCACCCCTCAAGGAACCCCACCCACTCCAGCCCCAGCCCCTTCCCTCTATTCTCCAGACAGAATTCACTGGATGTTCAATCAGCGGGCTGATCATGTCGCCCCAATGAACACTCTCAGTGAGTTGTCATCGGGCTTGGAAGAAAGCTCCAACTCTTCCCAGCCACCCCAGAGTCCTCCACGATCTCAGTCCTGTTTTCTCTCCAGCCTCTCAGCTTCTAGGGCATGCCACGGCCTCTAACTCTGCACTGCTGCCTCCCATACTGGGAACCCTGGGGAAGATTCAAAGAAAGGAGGGTGAGCCATCTACCCCTCCCTGGGCTGCAGTGAAAGGTAATATTTAGGGGAAGGGGGACTTGACCTCAACTTTGTCCCCTTAGCACCTCACCCACTCCCTCCTTTTTAGAAGGCACACCACCAAAATCTCTAGATTAACCAGTCAAACACACACCCACGGAATGAATGCGTGAGTATATGAATGAATAAATGAACATCGTAGATGACTTCTTCAAACCTCCTAAACAGTTGCCAAAACATCTAGATGGATCCAGCCTCCAGATGGTCCCAGACGTGCTGGGGTCTGACCGAAGTTCTTCCTGCATCCGTTTTCTGAGTGTGAGCAGCATGAGGCTGGGTCTCTGGGGGATACGATAGCCCTCTCTGAGGAAGAGGGGGTGGAAGCCCCGCAGATGGCGGTCTCCTTGCCCTGGGGCCACCCCTGGCTGTGCTCACACCCCAGTACCTCTCTCCAAGAATGCATCAGCATCACCGTTTTCTCTTGAACAAATACGGTTGAAACCTCCACTTCCAGCTCCAGTAGAAGAAGCCCCGAATTGTACAGGGAGGAGCTCTTACTCAAACCAAGTTGCCAGGTGCAAAGATGGAGAGAAACACATGAGAGAGGAGACTCAAGAGAGGGTGGACCGGGGTCTGTCACTTTCCCCCAAATCACTCAGTGGAAAAAGTTCCTTTCAAGACGTGAGCCTTTACTGACTTCAGTGACGGCTCCCTTTACAGCCCTGTCTGCTCTCTTCCTCAATGTAAAGTAAGCAATTCAAGCAGTAAGACAGCAACCCATGTCTCCAAAGCTGAGAGCCAAGGACACATGTCTGAACAACTGGATAAACTCAAGAACTTAGCATGCCCAGAACCGAATGGGACTTCTGGGGAGAGACACACGTTCAGGAGAAATAAAAGCTCTCACACTTGCTGAGACTTTCTACAAAGTTCCACAGCACAACACCCTGGAATGTCAAGCAACGAAAAAAGAAAAATCACACTGCTACCTAATATGTGCATGTTTCTGAACCATTTGCATTTAATCCTCTCAATGGTCCTGGCAGGTGGATCAAACTGCAGTTCCCACAAGTTAAATAAGATACTCCCAAGCCCTCTGCAGGGACTCCTCAGGTGTCAGTAGACGTACAAGGGGATCTGTCTAACTCCAGAGGGAATCACACAGAAGGAGTGGAGAGTGAGTGGGCTGCTGCGTCAGTGCCTTCCTTAACGCCCGACCTCAGTGGATCCCAAGCCTGCCCTCCAGGGCGGTCTTGAGAGTCCTCCCAGCTCCTTGGTGCTCATGCCTCCCACGACGTCCAAGGAGTAAGGAGCCAACCGGGGCAGCAATCAGAGGGTCTGGAAGCAGCAGCACCCTCATTAATATTTATTATCCTCATTAACTAAACCCAACCACTAGGTAAAAAGAAATTAATACGTTTGATATAAATATAAAACAGTAAGCTGGGGCATAACGGAATTCATTTCTGGGCAAGTGGGAATTACCTTCATCGCTCTGTTGTGTGTCTCTCTCCAAAGGAAGAGATGAAGGAGCAGAGGAAGAGGAAGGGTGTCCCTGGGGGGGTGGGGGTGGGGGGTGGGCTGGGGAGCAGGGGCAGTGGCAGGAACTGGAGAGAAAGGAAAGGGTGTGTGGCTGTGCCCTGCTCCCAGAAGCGATTTCAAAGTAAACTGTCCCGTGGAGTTTTGCATTTTCTGGGCTGAAATGAGCCCTCTGAAGTTGTAACACTGTTTTCAAAGTCCCAAGACTGCCTGGGAAGCTGCAGGCAGCTTCACTGGCTAAAGCGTCCTCGGACTTCTGCGCCCTGCTCTTCCCTACAGGCGGCCCAAGATGCACCTCATCCTAAAACCCGTGGTTCTGGGCATCCTCATCTTCAGTGATGTGATGGAGGGGGGGACAGGAGGCAGGGAGAGGAGGTGGTGGGGCTGAAGAAGGTCACAGGTGGAGAAGGGAGAGGAGAGAGTAGGGGCAGGGAGCAGAGAAAGAATAACGCAAGAAAGACGGAGGAAAGAGGGAAGATGCCATTAGGATTAGGGTGGTGTTGAGAGGGGACAGAGAGAGAAACAGAGAGATGGAGAGAGAGCGACAGAGACAGAGAGATGGAGAAATAGAGACAGAGAGAGGCCACTAAGGGCAGTGGGAGGGAGGGAAGGAGAGAAAGAAAAGCAGTGAGGGAAAGCTGAGAAGAGGCAGGAAGAAGACATGAGTCTAGTGGTGGGGAGGGCCTGAACAGGGGGTCTTGGTGCAAGGCTGGCATGGAGAAGGGAGCCCTGTAGCGCTGGCACTGCCGTGGGTCATTTCTGTGGCTGGAGACTCAGGCCTTGTCTCAGCCTCTCCTGACCACTCAGATTCTCAAGACATAAGGCGAGTTTTTATTTTAAGGGTAATTTAACCAGCTGAGGGCATGGCCAAGAAGACAGTTAAAGGCTCAGCCAAACCTGGTGAGCAGCGCAAGGGAACGTGGCTTGAGCACAGAGGTTGCTGCTGCCCCAGAGATGATCTGGGCCTTCGTGGGCGGAGGAAACCTGGCCAGGGGAGCCTCAGGAGGAGCGGGCCCCTGAGCTAGGGCCTCAGCAAACCCCAGGAAGCCCTCTCAGGCCCTCACACACACGACCACATTTGAGACTTGGAACCGCCCAGATGACAGGTGTGGGCAACATGTCTGAAACTGGACAGCTTGTGAAGAAGGCTATTGGCTCTAGACTCGGTTCTCTTGTCCCTTCTCAGGGTTCATGCATGCCATGCTCACTCTGCTCTTGCCCTCCCCTCATAGCCAAGGCCACTCTGCATGGTTAATGTACCAAATTCGCATTTTAATAAACACCCTGCCTAAATGCCTGGGGAGACCTGGGTCCTATAACATGCTTGGATACAGAAACATGCCAAGATCATCACAGGTGTCTTGGTCCTTTCTAAACAGCTCCCCCCATCCACCTGAATCCAGAACAGAGCAGCAGCCAACTCCTAGTAACCACAGGGATGGGGACAGGTGGGAAGCCCCAGCTGCCCCACGTGGAGAGCTGGCCACAAGAGCACCTGCCTGGACTCAGAGACAACCTGCTGTCTTTGTTGGTATTCCTGTGTTGCACGATTTTCTGTTCAACTGAATAAGGTCACAGACACTAAACTGGGTCTTGGCTCCTGCTCTGCCCCCGTGCTGTCCAAATGACCATGAGACTGGCTTCAAGTCTCTGGGCTCCAGTTTCTTCCCCATGAATCGGAGGGAGGAGGGGAAGCAATTTCTGCCACACCTGCTTCCCAGGTGTTTGCAAAACAAGGAAGTCACAAATAGTGAGCAGAAAGGGCTTTCCCAAGTGAAAAGGGCTCTGCAAACACAGGTGCACAGACTCCACGGAAGTGCATGAGCGCTGGCAGACCGCACCCAAGAGGGGGTTCTGGCCCAACCTCTAGGCTAAGTTCTCTGCTTGAAAAGAGAAGTCTCCAAGGTGAGGTGATGGTCCCCAGAGCTCCAGATTCTCCAGCTGACTTTCAGGGAAAGGGGCAGAGGGACCTAGCAGGGACTGTTAGGATGAGAGGTCCCCATGGGGTTCGGGTTCCATCCCCCTCCCTCTAGCAACCTGAAGGTGTGGGCTGAGGAAAGAAAGCCAGAGAAGAAAGGGAGGGAGAGGAAAATGAAGCGCAAAGAAAGGTTTAACACGTACAACATTAACATTCATGACCCAGCACCTGTGTGCACTCTCACCCCCGCCCCCAGGCCTCAGGAAGGAAGCTCCAGGGCTTTGGACCAAGCCCAGCTCCACCCACAGCCCCGCCCACCACTCCCCCAGGCGGAGAGTCTCAGTCTCCGCCCATCCTGGGGGTGTGGTTAGAGCCAGGGACCGCCTCCCCGCAGGGAGCAACTACCAGGGGCCACCACACCTCTCTGGCCGCCAGTGTTCCTGCAGCCTCCAACCTGGCAGTCTCTTCCAGGCTGACGGATGACCCCGTGTCAGGTCAGCTTCTGCCTCGAGTCACCTCTTTAGAGGGGAAAGAGCACAAAGTCCCCAAAAAACTTCACAAGTTTCACCTTGTTCTAAACACACCTAGAAATTCGGGACAGACTGATCCATTCGCAAAAGAATCTCTGCTTTATGAAGGGCTCAGGCCAAGTGCACCATGCCCTCGGGGTTATCTTTACATAGGTCTCTCTTCTTTGCGAATGTGTTGTACATCTAACTGTGACAGGAAGGGAGGGCTGCTTTGTGAGTGTAGCATCTGCCCTGTCTGGGATTGGGAGCCCAGAGGTATCCCCTGATGTTCTGAGGGCCCCTAAAATGAGCTGTCAGGAGCTCTGGAGGGTGTGAGGGGCAGTGAGGCAGGAAGGATGCTCAGACCTGGGCCAGTGATGACCAATACATTCACCCTCCAGACAGCTCCCCACTCCCTGTGGCTTCAGGGTCCTGCAGAAGATGGAAATCAAGATTGGATACATATCTCCTGCTGGCTGCTGGCTGGGAAGGATTTCAAGGAGCAGCGCTGATGGGGAGACTTCCTTTCTGTGCCAAGAGTGAGGTGATGGCATAAGAAAGTGAGTAATGGAGTAGAGGGGAGCTCAGCTAAATATGCTGGGTAATACCAAGGTGATTAGACTGAGTTGTTGGGCCTCTGTTAGGATATTAAACAGGCAGCAAAGAGAAACAATTGATTCTAGAGAAGTGCTCATGGCCAGTACCCAGGAGGTTACAACCCAACAGAGTACATAGGTTTTCTCCATCCACCTGGCTATGTGAAGTCACAAGAGATGTCACCTACCACCTAGGCTGACAGAGGTCACAGCCTCTGGGGACAAAGAAAGCATGGCATTCTTGGATGGTACCAGGGAGACCAGGGGCCTCTCAGGAACCTGGAGAATCTCCAAAGGACCAAAGCAGGCTGGGCGGTGGGGGGCTGGGATGCCTGCCTCTTTGGAAAGGAAAATGGTGGCTTAAGCTATAATGGTCAGGACTTCTCCAGAAGGCTGGCCACGGCAGGATGACAACCTCCCAGATTGATTGTGCTTCCCACTGGCAAGGTCAAGAATATTAATTTTGTACATGTTAATTTGATGTAATGTGTGAGATGAATGCTTGTTCAGTTGGGTGTCCCTGTGTTGATAAAGCTGTGATGCTTTCATGCCAAGAAAAGCATGGCATTAGCTGATCGGTGGAGCAAGTCAGCATGGAATAAGGCAACGCCACCCTTCAGCAAGGCCGGAGTGGCCAGCGGTTGTGCAGGCCATGATCGGTTGTGCAGGCCCTGATCGGCTCCTGCTGAGTCTCTATGAGGTCAGTGACAGCGAGATTCAGGGGACACCTCCCCACTGCTGGAAAACACAGCCCATCCTGAAGACCTGGTATCCAGGCCATGGCCTGTTCCTCTAGATGTGGTGGAGAACACAAGGCTAGCAGCCTTCAGGAGGCCAAACCTGGAGCACCACCCCCCCCGCCCGCCCCCACAGGCCATGGGGTCATGGAGGACACTTCTGGGGCTTGTCTCCTTAAGATTCTTATTGCCATGAAAGAGCTGTGTTCAGCCCTCTTGGCAGCCCCTCTGAACAACCTCCCTCCATTTCTTGGGACCCTCCTCATATGGATCACACAAAGAAGAGGCCAGGAAGCTGGGAGGCTTCTAGAGATCAGCAAGGGAAGCCAGCTCCCTTAGTCCTGAAACTACACTCAGCCCACTTCAACCCCACTGCGAAGAAAAACAAACATATCGAGGACACGCTCACATGCAAAGCAATTGCCTCAGAGAAACCTTCAGAAAATAGAGTAAATAATACTCAGTTGAGGACCAACTGAATCACCCTTGTCTTTGGCTCCAAGCACATGTGAACCATTGGGTGAGTCAACAGTGGTCCCTGTGCCGATTCTCATGGAGGATCTAAACTCTCACTCCCTGGGCCCTGCAGGAGTGCTTAACCCACTTTGGAGCTGACAGGGCAGAACCTTAATCCCCGTGGTGGTGGTAGTGGTGGTGGAGGGGGTGTCTAGGTTGATACCTCAGTCAGTTCGTCTTGTTATCAGGCAAAGCATGGCTTCTGGAGGTAAATCTCTGCAAAGGAGGAGAAAGATGTAAAACTTGCTATGAGCCCCATATTCCCATTTCTCTTTCTGAGTTCCATCCCTGTCCTCCTGGAAATGTAGGGTCTGAACCTTTTCCTTGTAGCCTTTTTTCTTCTGTTATTCTACAGAAATCCACAAGGTAAATCCTAATCTTCAGTGGGTCTAGTAAATGACAAGAGTGATGTTCTCTCATCTCTCATCTTGAGGGATTTCAGACGCTGGGCAGGAGAGGTGCTGGGACATTTCAAACTGTGCACACAATCTGGCTAATGGCTGAGCAGAGCCATGCCTCACACACCCTTACACACCTTCAGCTCTGGCTCACGGGACTTCCGGAAGGAGGACCACGTATATGGTCCCCTAGGAGGCAACTGTGATACAAAGCGAAACTCCTACCCATCTGCATGCTCAGTGATCTCAAAACCTGGGAGAACCACAGATGAGAACTGGGCAATAGGCTGGGGAAAAGTTCTCATACAGATCCTTTACAAAATGGCCTATACCTGTACATGCACAATTCAAATTCTCCGAGTCTCTTTTGGCTATTCTCCATAGCATCAAAACAGTTGTACCAGGGAGGTTACTTGATGACTTTTAAAAAGAGTACTAAATATTTACATGGAAGAGGAGGCAATCAATCTACCTAGCCATCTATCCATTTGCCCATCTACCCATCCATCCATCCACCCAAAAACCCATCCTTTGATCCAACATGCATACAAAACTAAGTACATATGCTAGACACTTTAAGGTTAGGAATAAGAAGCTACAAAATAAACACCTCAGAGCCATGGGCTTTACTTTCACAGGGCCAAGACGGCCTTGCTTACATAGATCACACATCCACACAGACTTTTAGCTTGATATTCAAAGCCAGCATAACCAAGTTTCACTTTACCTTCTAAGTTTATCTTCTACTGCCCACCTCCCTGAAACGCACATACTAACCTCTGCTAGCTATGCTGTTTTGGCCTTGCCTTGGCCGACACCATTTCTTCCACTTTTCACATCCTCAGCCCTGCCCTCCAAGACCCTGCTCATCCCACCTCCCTCAGGAAATCCTTTCTCACCTGTCTCTTTAATCTCAGAGATGAGAGACAATGGATAGAAAAGTCCTCTAAACTCTAGAGACATTTCAGGAATGCTTATTGGCATTATTACTTGAACATCCCCACTGGCATCTCTCATAGTGTTTCCCAGGGCTAAGTAGGTGCAGCGGGCCTCTCCATATACATTACAGGAACCAGGCGTTCCTTACCTCTGCGTCCTTCACACTACCTGGCAGTCAGCTGTCTAACTCCTGGTTGAATTCACAGAGTTTGGTAGGCACTGCTGAGTCTAATAGCCACAGAGACCAAGTGTAACCTCAGGCAGAAGCTACCACCAGCTTCCTCCACACTCTCAAATGCAAGCAAAGCAGCCCCGAGTGTCCTCCTGACTACACCACTTCACGTTCCCTCGCGACCATTTCCCCAGAACACTAAGCAGAGTCAAGGCCACAAGTGTTTCTCAGGAGTCCTGACAAGGTTCCTCATTTTATGATCACAGGAAAAGTGGGAAAGAGGGTGCTCCCACTGACCCCAGAGAAGCCCAGCCTTTCCATAACTTCCCTGGGCTCCGGCATGGTAGCCACCTGGACAGGGAGACCTTCCTGAGGCCAGTGACCTTGGCAGTGATTGGCCAGCTACAACCCGGCACTCAACAAGCACTCAGCCAGCACTGACTGAGTACACACTTAGCACTCGGCCAGCATCCAGACAGCACGAACTGAGCACACACCTGGGTCTGCTAATACAGGGTAACGACCATTTGAATGGATAGGTCACAGCCAGGACAAGGATGCCATCTCCCCAGTCAGCTTGAAAATAAATAAACTTATGTTTTATAATTTTGACCTAAATACCCATAGATTTCAACTTCATTTCTATTTATTAAAATAGCTTTCCCCTACCAATGTATACATATTACCTGATGGCTGGTTGGTATCACATTATGTGTTTTCTTTAAATACCCTGTCTCATCTATTGAAAGGACTGATGCTGAAGCTGAAACTCCAATCCTTTGGCCACCTGATGTGAAGAACTGACTCATCTGAAAAGACCCTGATGCTGGGAAAGACTGAAAGCAGGAGGAGAAGGGGATGACAGAGGATGAGATTGTTGGATGGCATCACTGACTCACTGGACATGAGTTTGAGCAAGCTCCGGGAAATGGTGAAGGACAGGGAAGGCTGGTGTGCTAAAGTTCAGTGGGTCTCAAAGAGTCAGACACAACTTAAGAGACTGAACAACAACTCATTTATGCTGATGTTGATATCATCTGACTTATGTGTTTCTTGTACTAAATTCAAGAACCCTCGACATTTCATCATCTTTCCAGGGGTCAGAGGGGGAGAGAAAAAATAAACTTAAAACAGCAATACATAGTAAGAGTGGTATTCTCACTAGTGGTTAGCATATTACTTGTCATGGTCATTTTTGAAAGGTAATTTAGCAGTATGTGTAAATATGGAAAATCTATTATATTTCTTAAAACAGCTAGGAATCTATACTATAGAAATACATACGTGCAAAAACAAAACAAAAAAACAAAAGCTGCTCTGTGTTTAGGGTGTTTTTCAGCAACAGTTCTTCTAATACCAAAAAAGTGGATAAACAAACTAAGGTACACCCATACCATGAAATAGTATGCGGCGATTTACAAGAACAATAACAGACAAATACTAGTGTCAGCTAAGATGCGGAGCAACTGGAACTCTTTGAAAAATTATGTATCAGGATCCACTGAAGCTATACCTACATACACTCTGAGCCACAGCAATTTTCCTCCTAGGTACCTACACAGCAGACATGCACACATATCCCACTAAAAACCAGGACCCTAACATCCTTTGGCACATCATTCATAACAGCAAAGAGACTGGAAACAACCCAAATGTCCACCAACAGTGTGAGGATATCTGCACAGCAGAGAAAATGCACAAACCACCATCCAAGACAACGGGACAAGCCTCACAGATGACACGAGGCAGGAACGACTACATACTGTTTGAATTCACTTAAACAAATTTCAAGAATCAGGCAAAACTGATTTGTGAAGTTCCATGGAGAGGGGGTGGTGAGCAGGAGTGGGCACCAGGGACTCTCGGAGTGCTGGGAATCTTCTACTTCCGGGTCGGGACCTTGGTTACAAGACCGTATTCACTTGGGGAAAACTCATCGGCCTCTACACTCAATCTTTTTGTATATTATACTGAGTAAGATGCTAACCTCAAAAGAATGAGACGATTCTATAAATTCTGATGTGGAACGATTTCTAAGATGTATCGGTAAGTGTCAGTGGGGGGAAGCAAGTCTCAGAAACACAAACACGGATCCCTATTTTCTGTGCGAGCTTGTGTGATGGGCATCCAGGAAAAGGACCCGCTCTGAGATGTGGGGCACATTCTCTGGGTGCCAGAGGGGATACATGGATGTGGAGGCAGATGGCAGGAGGTGAGGGAAGAAGGGGGCCTCTCCTCTGCGTGGTCTGAAATTTTCACAAATACACATCCATGAAACGTTGAGACATGTAAAGGAAAATGTATTTTTAGTACATTTTCCTGTGTGTCAGGCTCTGTACTGGGCACTGTCTGCAAAGCATACACTAGCAAAGCCCCTTTCTGCTCAGACACTTATCCAAAGACAGCAGGTGTGGGGTGAGAGTGTGCCTCCTGCACTGGGGGCTGGATCCAAAGCCACAGGGCCTTCAGGGACCAGACTGGTGGGACGTTCACAAGCCCAACAGCAGCTTTGGCCTCTGCTTCCTTCTACTTCAAGGCATTCTCATGAGAACGTCACCTGCCATGATAAGCAGAGACACGGGGGAGCTTTGTGATGAAACCACTGACCTTAGTGAAAGGAGGACGTGACAGCCACTTTTCCACCAACCTCAAAGGCTACTGGGCTCCCTGGGCATCTAGCTGTAACGACACCCAAACTACCCACGGGGCCCGGCTCCTTCAACCACAGGTGGGAACCAGCGGAACTGCTTTCAGGTCACAGCTGCCACCAGGTCAGCCCCATGCTCTCATGGGGCAGAGTCCTCGGTGCTCCTCCATGCAGCTCTGGGATCACCCCAAGGACTCTCCTGAGCCCTTGAGATGAACGTCGCAGGGACAAGGGGTCTGTGTGACAAGCTGGGGAGCACTGGCGGAAGAGGTCTGCAGTGTAACCTCAAGGTGGGATGAGACAACCAGAAGGTACAGAGAGGCACACAGCCCACTTTATTCCACTCCTCCTCCTCCTGTCCTATTCCTTCCTAGGGCCAATAAAATCTAGAGCCTGGATTTTTGAGTCCTAACACAAAGTCGCTCAGTGGTGTCTGACTCTGCAACCCCATGGACTGTAGTGTCCCAGGCTCCTCCATCCAAGGGATTTTCTAGGCAAGACTGCTGGAGTGGGTTGCCATTTCCGTTTCCAGGAGATCTTCCAGACCCAGGGACTGAAACCAGGTCTCCGGCATTGTAGGCAGATGCTTTACCATCTGAGCCACCAGGGAAATCTAACACAGGTGCTCCAGAAATACCTAGGCTCTGAGGTGGTGAGAAAGTCATTACAGCAAACCAGAAGATGCGTCCCCTGGCTGCCACTGGCTTTGCGGGCTGTTCCCTGCCATTCCCGAAGGGCAGCCCCAGATACTGTGCTCCTAAGACTCCGACCACCCACCCTTCTGCAATGGGACCTGAGAAGGGACCTGCAGGCATTTCCTGAGATGGTTCAGTAGATGCAGTGTTTGGCCTGGGGACAGAGCTGGCTGGTGCTCCCTCTCCAGGGTCTCCTGGGTAAATGCCGCTCCTCGGGCAGCCCTGAGACCTTTGTGACCTCTGCACCTCCTGGCTCCCACGGTGCCTCCTGTGTACCCAGGAAGGTCCCTCTGCACCTCTGCCCATGTGACAGGAATAGCTCACCTCTGGATGCCTAGCTGACGTCCCATTTTGGCTGGTGCTTTGCTGCCCTCTCCACCCTCAGCTGGTCCTTCTGACTTCTGTGTGCTCACAGTTCTCCAGGGATCTTGCCGCCACTCGCATCCACAGTGGACTAGGCCCGGGCAGGCAAGGACATGGCCTCTGCAGCCCCCCGCACAGGGCCAGGTCCAGGCTGGATGCTTGGTAAATCTCTTTGAACTGAATCAAACTTTCAAACGAAAAGATGTCACCAATATGGAAAGCAGACTTCCTCTTGCTCTTTTGTGTTTGTTTTGTGTTGTTTCCTTGAGACACTTCAGTGCCAAGCAGCGTTTCCACAAAGAATTAAAAACCCAGAACCAGTGGTCAAGTGCCAGGAGCACTCCATCCCCCTGCAGTCGTGCCCCACGGGATGGGCCCACCCATGGGAGCTCTGCATCCCTGGAGACTTCCGGTGCAGGCTCTCTGCCCAGCTAGCTAGCAACCTAGGAGGGAAAGGGGCATCACGGATGTCCCCATTTAACAGATGGGGAGATGGAGGCTCAGAGACAGAGAGGAGGGGATAGAGACAGCCCTCATGATCCGAAGACTCAGAATGAGGAAGGGCAGTCAGAAGCCAGGCTTTCCTACTGCATCTCTCTGCTCCTCTCCTGAAGACACAAGGAAAGATGCTGTTAAGGGACCTCCCTGGCAGTCCAGGGGTTAAGACTCCAGCTTCCACCGCAGGGCATGAGGGTTCGATCCCTGGTTGGGGAACTAAGATCCCACATGCAGCGTGGTACAGCCAAAAATAGAATAGAAAACAAACGAACAAACAAAAAAACTGCTTAAATGTGAGGACACAGAGGGATGGGTCCCTTTTTCTTGAGCGGCGTGGCATGCAACCCTTGGTAAATGGGGTGATATCACTGACCTTGTGCGAGGGCTGGGATATCATGAAAATTAAATAACAAATTATGCACAGTAAGGAAAGGAGCAAATGTCACCCAGTGGGGGGTGCCCAGAGCCCTCTGCTGGTCCCAACTGTGGGATCCTGGTTTTTCCTCTTCTCCTTGCTCAAAAGGGAAAATAAGATTTTTTGTTTGGTTTGGTTTTTTGATGTGAAAATACAAATCGAAAGGCTGATTTTTGAGACAAGCAAACCCTGGAAGGTTCTGCACAATGTCTGTGACTAGGCTGCAGCATAGAGGACAACACGGTCTGGCAAGAGGTGGGGTGAGCACCTGGGGACCGAGGCAGCATCTCCCGACACTGGAGCCTTAAACGCCCATGTCTCCACTTCTCAAGGGTGCCTGACGCTGCCCTGCAGTGCCCCCAACTCCTGCTGCATAAGACCCCCGGCATGAATCCCTCACCCAGTCCTGGGTCTGTGTCTCAGAGTGGTCCTTTATGCCTCTCTGAGAGGAAGTCGGAACAGTCTGTAGCCAGCACGGTGAACACGGAATGTCACATGAGCAGACACTTGTCAAATGCCTTTCCCTTACAAGCACCCTCATCATGACCTGTGTTAATGAAGTTAATTGAATTTAAGATCAATAATGGTTAATTATTGCAATTTGACATTCAGAGATAAATGGCTTTAAGACAGAGGGTACGTGCGTGTGTGAGAGAGAGAGAAAGAGAGAGAGAGGGTGTGTGTGTATGTGTGTGTGAATCCTCTCCATGGAAGGTGAACACATCACAAGCCTAAGAGGGATCCCAGAAGCCTTCCATTGATCCTGGTACAATCTGATCGACTTCATCCTCTGATGAATGTGGGCTTTTCAGAGCTACAAGTATATGTTCTACAAGACTACTCTAACCCTTGTCACTGGCCCAATCTATATGTGCTGTACACCAGAAATCTATTGAGATAGATTAAAGAACTGCTGTAGAAACAAGAGCAGCTTCAATAAAGGTGAAGGTTTATTATATTGACTATTAATGTAACTTAACTGTATGCCGTTATGAATGCTTATGGATCAAGGCAGTTTAATTTGGGGCAGTTAGATATGATTATAATTGAACACCATTTTTTTTTTTTCTAACATCACCAAAGATGAACTCAATTCAACACGGAAGGGGAAAAAAAAGCCCAGCTCAGAAAGTAGGTTACAACTAGCTTTGCAGAGGACAGCCTCCGGGAGTGGGGCTACAGGGCAGCGGTGGGGAGAAGGGCAGGTCTAGGCCTCTCTCCTGCTGACAGTGACCACTGTCCTCTCATGCTGGGTCCCCCAGCTCTCTGGGAGCTGACCCCCTGGCCGTCTGCAGCTGTTTCCCAAGCCCAGGTCAGGGCCGGGAAGTGGCGGCTCCAGTTTCTGCCAAGTTAGTGAAAAGTTGACTCATCGAGAGGGTTTCCTTGATAGAAAGGCATTCCCCAAACCCAGTAATGATGCTCCTCCGTGCACACAGAGCAGGAGAAATGACCTCTTACAAGATGCAGAATGACAAAGTGCTGCCGCGGAAGTCCTCCTGATGGCGGAGCACTGACAATAAAACGCGGCTGAGGAGTTCTGTCAAAATGTAAGATTATGCAAAAACAACGTTGAGAACACTGCTAATCATCTGCTTGTGTCAATTACTTGAAGGGTCTCTGACAGCATATTTACATTAAACACATTTCAGGAGCAAAATCCTTAATGCTATATCAGAATAGTTTTCATTACCATTAGCAAATCCTTAAAGTCTTTTTCCCCTCGGCTACAATAGGAGTGACGGGTGGGGGTCTGTGTGTGGGTGAAATGGATGGTGGGGGATTTCAGCTCATCCAGCTGACAAGAAGCGAGTGGCGCCCCAGGTGGATGTGAGGGGCCGTGATCCCACCTTCCGCGAAGGGAGGAGGACGTGGCCCTCTTCAGTCCGCAGCGCCTCCATGCCAAGGGAAAAGCGGCACCACATCCAATAGGTGCAGAGGGGCACAACTGCTGGAATGAGGACCTGGATGGCAGCCGCCGGGACGGGGCACCGTTCAGACACTGCATCCTCATCACAGAGATACGGCCACAATTAGGGGCAACATGGAAATAACCAGAATGACAACATGGGGCCTGAGAGGCCCAGCAGAGCCAGCTGGTCCAGAGCGAAGGTTCTAGTGCCATGCTGGGCATCAAGTGGGGACACCCCAGTGGACGGCACAGCAAGGCCCACCCGGGGAGCTCCTGTGGAGGCTAGAAGGAACCCAAGGTGCCGGTAAAGGCACTTCTAAATGCTCCCAGAAAATTACACAGCCTGGGTTTTATCTGACATGACAATCTATGATGATGGTGACGATGGCCACGAGGTTGTTACAATATTTTTAAATTTTTATTTATTTTTCTTTTATTTATTACCATGAGGTAGGTTTGGTGCTTCCCTCATTTCCCAGATGAGAAGACTGTGTCCCCATGAGATGCAGAGCTGACCAAGGAGTACCAAGATCTGCACTCAGGTCTCCTGGGCCCTTCTACACGCAGCACCAAGAACATCTTATTAACGGTTAGGGTGACTATGAGTTGGCTCGCGCAGGGATCCCTGCTCTGCAAGCACGTGAGAACAGTTCTAACATGCACAAAAGCAGGCAAGGGCTCCATTAAATAATTTGAAAAGCCCTGAAATCACCTTCATCTCAAGAAGTGTGTCTGTCGCATTCAGAAGATGGAGCTGCAAGGGTGGGTCACGCAGGATAGCCGCTCACTGGGCATCTCAAGGTTCCGGGAGGCAAACTGATAATGCCACACAGGGTTGACCAGGCAGTCCCTGGGCTGCTGCTCCTGCTTACCAAAGGGCCTGGGGGCCAGGGGCTGACCTCTTTGTGACCCGTGCTCTGGGAAGTACGCTAGTGTGAAGCAGACACAAGACTCCACCCCACATCCAACCTGCTTGATAAGAAATATCAAGCAGGACACACAGACAATCAAAGAACTCACACCTATTTACAGTGAGGCCAGAGGATCCCATATTTGTGGTTATTTCAGAAATTGGTGTTACATTATATTTAAGACAAATGAGTTCTTTTAAGAGATTCTACACTCTGAACGTTTTAAGTAAAAGCTGTCTTCTCCCCATTCTCAAACATACAGACAGTTCCCTGACCTTTAGAAGGATGTATCTGCTTATAGAAAATATAATGCAAAGAGTTGCCACACCCATCCTCAAAATGCACTTCCAGACTCCAGGAGAGATTTGGATTGAGGGGACCACAGGCCAAAACAGAAGCGTCCAGAAGCGAAGGTTCTAAAAAAAGGCAAATGTGGGGGCGGATTCTGAGTGCCCCGTTGCTTGTTTGATGGAATAAGATGTGATGGATGAGTAACGTGACGGGTTCATTTTCATTTCTTTATATAGATCACACATACATACATATGTAAACATATACACACATACAAATGCATATACATAAACACATATGCACACAGCCATCTATATACGCACAAATGGACATTTGCATGAATCTGATTGCCCTACAAAGTTATCCTTTAAATAAATTGGAACAAACAACTCCAAACAAACTGACTCCAAATGAATACACCAGGCAAGAGAGAGTCATCCTTGAGGGTGGGGTCTGCTATTTAAACATCTGATTGCTGGCAAACAAGCATCCCGTCCAGAGTCACCTCCAAAATTCTCTGGGAACAGATTAAGGACCCCTGGGCTGTCAACCACACACCCTGCAACTGGTAAATGGGTTCCTCTCCACGGTACCCCCACAAGGCCCAGCATGCACCCTCTCCCAAGCAGATGGAACAGGCCTGGCTGGACAGCGGCACTCAGTCCATGGGGGAAGCCAGCAGCCTCCCACAGCAGCCCAGAGTCACTTGTGGGGCGGGGGGGATTCTGTTCAAAACTCCACCTACCAGCTGACCCATCATTGCGGGGTCACTGAGTGGACCAAATCAGATCAGGGTGACATCTATCCTTTAGGCGCTGGAGCAGATACCCACTCCATCCCTGGCTGCATGCCTTCCTTCTAGCCAAGCACTTGGTGCCCAGAAAGGTCCCAAGATTCCCCAGGCCAGATTTCTCAAACCCTGCAGCCCTCAGCTGAATGTGGACACTCACAGGGATGAATGGAGGCCTCTGTTACACCCGTGATCCCTGCCAGCAGAAGTGAATGGGTTTCAGGGGGCCTTCCCTGTGGTCCAGCGGTTAGGACTCGGTGCTCCCACTACAGGGGGCATGGGTTTGATCTCTGGCCGGGGAACCAAGTTACCACATGCCACAATGCAACCAGAAATAAATACATAAATAAACATGGAGTGGCATGCAATTTATTTATTCGGGAAAAACAGTGAATGGGTTTCAGAATGATGGAGCTCTCGTGAACATCTAGGTGGGGACCTTCACACTGATAACCAGGTACCAGCAAGGCCTCGCCAGGGCCAGATGCTCCCCTGGCCCCTCCACACCCTCCCCCACAGACTCCCTAAAGAAGCTCATGGAGCTGTGAATGCTAAGACCCACTCGCCTGTCACAGACGGAAACTCTTGAGAAACTTGCTCAAGGGGACAGAAGTACTCATGCAGGGCCTGGATCTGAGCCCAGCTGGTCTGGATGCCGCTTCTGTGCCCAGAACTCTCACTCTCCACCTTTTGGCTAAGCTCAGCCCCTACGCGCATCTTCAGCTGTTTATGGAAAGCAGGCCCCTTCCCCC
>CAKJTW010000012.1:41467500-41475000 GCA_917880005.1 Nanger dama
AAAGCCTTTTAAATAACATCTCTACATAACTCAAGTGCTCAAGGAAAAAAAAAAAAAGCCCAGCATTTATTTCCATAATTTTGGAAGCTGTCTCTGCCCATTTTGATAATGTGTAAACTGTAGTGATTGCGTCAACGGCCCAGTGTCCGCCTTGCTCCCTCAGCCTGGGGAGGGATCACTGTCATTATTTTTTTCTCCATCTGTCTGGGCTTCCACTCACCCTGTGTTCCGGGAAAGTTCTGGGCTTTGTGTGGGCTGTGATGGGCCCAGCTGCATATGTCTGGGAAGACAGGAGAAGATGGAGTGATGCAGAGGATAGAGACATGCAAGAAGGGGCGGACCCACCCTCCCACTTGTAAACGGAGCACCTCTCCACTTGAGCAGAATGCAGGGGGCAAGGGTGTTGCCCCCTGAGGACCCCACAATTAAAACCAGATCATGGCCAAAGCCAAGGGCACTCCATCAGCCCCTTGGGCTTGCCTCCTTCCAACTCCACTTCTGACTGTGGGTCAGTCGTACACAAACAAAGCCTTAACAGAAATGTTACCGAGGAAATAATAGCCATTTCCAATGATAATACACAATTTTAGCACTGACGCTTGGCTGATTTAGGTGTTCGGCCAACGTGTCAAGCAGCCTGCCTTCCTTAGGCGGGCCTTTAATGGGTAACTGGCAGGCTCTGGCAGCCTTATTTCTGTTTTAGATTTGGTTTGTCATTGGGTATCCATTACCTGCCATTCATCTTTGATCTCTTTGGACAGGCCTGATCAAAAGATGTCATTTGACCTACTCCACTTGGCAGAAACTTGTATGACTCTCATAAAGGGGCCACCCCAGCTATAAATAAAATGACATTATTATTTTTCTGTCCTACCATGTAGAAGAGACAATTATGATAATGCAGTGTCTGTCATCGGGAGCCCAGCAAATTGCTAGCTCTCACGCAACTGTTTAGCTTTCTTATTTGTTTTTTGTCTGTTTTCCTCCATTTCAAGTTGAAAATAAAGCAGAACTGAAATCCCTAATGCTCTGCCTCCCACTCCGACGTCTCGGGGCTTCTTCCCATGGTGCTGACATGCAGGGGTGGCCAGCAGCTTGTATGTCAATGGTGGGTGGTGGTTACAGCTGTCTGTGCTGGCAAGGCAAGTCAACTATAGGACCAGGTTTGTCCTTCATCTCGTGATTTGAAAACAAGCTAATCCTTGAAATTAGAACTGAGAGATATTACCGCAGGTAGATAAAAATCACGGCCAGGGTTTATTATGTCCTTCATCAAGTCATAATGTTAATAAGAAAAAAATGCAGCCGAACTTTCATCCAATCCACAAAACAGAAGACAGCTCAGAAGTCATTGCTGGGGAGCCCACCGCTTGGGGAACACAACTGGTCCAGCTGTTTGTTTCCTTCTCTGGTTGGACCAACAAAAATACGGGCTCCATCCCTGTGAGACTGGCTCTTGATCCTTCCCGGAAATGGAGGCTTGGGGGGCTTCCAGGGTCTGCTTCTTTGCCCTGGGCGGTTGAGAGCTCTGTGGGTATCTAGGGGAACGATAAAGGGATAACTAACTCAGGAGCCCAGATGCGTGTGAGGACCAGAGGCAGCAATCCTCCACTCACCCTGTACCAGGAATCTGCCCCACTCGGTCATCTCCACTCATTCAGTGCTCTTGCTCGGGAAGGGAGAGCAACAGGGACACAGCATCAGAGACCCCTGCAGAAATCCTGGCCGTGGCTACTCAGAATCGTGTCATTCCAGAGTGAAGGAAGTAGCAGGATCTCACAGATAGGCAGCAAGTCCAACACCTTATTTAATAAAGGTGGAAACGAGTCCCAAAGAACGGAGAGAACTGCCTGAAGGCAGCCCAGGGAGTTCATTGCAGAGCTGAGACTAGAATCCAAAACTCTGACCTCTGCAGGAGGGGCCCACTCACCATGCCCAGCATCCTGCCATCTTCTCTGAGGCTGGCCACAGAGCTCCCCTTCTGCGAGCTGATGACCAGGATGCTGTTAATCTGTGGGGCCTGCTGTTCTTCCCAGTTGCCTCTGGAATACAGGCTGATTGGAGTTTTGCTCGGCATGAAGATGCAGTGTCCCTGGTCATTCCGGCAGACAGCATGTCAGTAGGCATCCCCTTATTCAGCGCCCTGGGCTCAGGACTTGGCCATCCTAAGGCCTGTCGGTGCCACCATCACCCCTGCTGGTGACAGAATATGGGCTGACCCCTGGAAAGGAAGTGGGTGGGTAGGCGATAAAAGAACAGAGGATGAAAGGGAGAGAGAGCACAAACTCTGAATTCCTTGTCTGCAAAGAGGAATGTGGCTCCAGCTGGGCTTAGATCAGTTGGACTATATCTTTTCTGCAATGATGTGGACAGAATACTTTCTAAGTACAGGACTCCAAGGCAGGGCAACTCCACCCTGTGATGGAGCAGGGATCCCTGAATGGGGACTCACTTTGAGGAACGTTACATGAGTGATTTCCTGGCTTTGGGAACCATCAAGTCAATGAGAACGAACATCCTGGATCAACAAAAGAATCAGAGAAAGTTCCAAAAATAGTTCCCAGACCACAAAGTCTAGGCAGGAAATGACAAAAGCGTAGAAAGCATAGCATTCTCCTAGTCATCCCAGTGTAGATGGTCTTGCAAAGCACTAGACGATGTGGCACAGAGAGGAAAGACTGTTGGCATCAAGACTGTTGCTGGCATATCGTTCCCCTAAGACTCAGCTTGGGCACTCTCTTTTAAGGAAGCCATTCCCAGTTTTCTCTCGCCTCCAGGGATGAGTGAGGCATATCTCCTCTGTGTTCCCATTCTGCTTACATCCATCTCCAACACGGTACCCACAGTCAGAGTTATCTGTTTCTGTCTGCAGTGCCCTCCGCACTCTGACCTCCTCGAGCACTTCCTATCCGGGTGCCCTTGCATCTGCCAGCACTGGTCTGAGCAGGTGCTCAACATACTTCCAATTGTTCCAACAATTCACAAAACACATGTTCCAGTAATCTGGTGCCCTCAGAGGAATCTATGATTACAGGCAAGTGCACACAAGTACATTTTCCTTTTCTGGGCTTGAGCAATGTCTCCCCCATCCCTGAACCCTGAGTCCCATTCATCACACTGTCACATCATAGCTTGCCAAGCCTCTACCTTAGTGCCCCAAACTTCTGTCTGTCCCCCACCCTGGTTCCAGAAAATAAACCTCTCTTCCTTATAAGCTGCTTCTCAGCTTTCAGTGGATGGAAAAGTGAATACTAAGAGTTGAGTGAGACAAAGTAGAGGGTATGGGGGCACCAGGAGGAGAAAATCACAGTTTTTTCCCATCATCTCCCCAAGCAGGTGAGTACTAAGGAATATGGAGCTACTCCACAAGCACTTCCTTTCCCTTTTTGTATAATGGTGACCCCAGGCACTGGCATCCATGATAATCTGCAAATATCTGCTACAGTGATGGATGGGTGGGGCCTGGGGGCCCAGTGCTCAGGGCTAGAAGGAGAACAAACACAGAGAAAATGTTGGGTGAGATGCTGGTGCTCTCTGGTGCATACGGCATGATGCTAAGGACCCTGCAATCTCACAGGTCCTTCTGTGAGATTCTTCCATTCTGTCCTGAGCAGCAGGATGACTTGGGAAAGTTACAAAAGCTCCTGAGTCTTCACCTGTAAGTTGAGAGTAAAAGCATCCTCTCCTGAGAGTTATTAATGCATTACACACATTAAGCATACAACACTGCCTGTCACGTGTCAAACATTCAGTAAAGAACAGGGTTGTTTGTTTTCTTTTTTTGGATACAGAAATTATGCTCTCTATGAGCAGAGATGATCAGGGAAGACAAGAAAGGGCAGGCAGGATCTGCATGATGACAGGAGGACCAGTCCCTCCACTGGGCCCAGCCCTTGTACCTGGGAGTCATTAAATATCCAGGAAACCCTTGCTGTGCAACACGTTCAGCTTCTTGAGCCCAGGGAGGAGGGTGGTCGCTTTGGCAGCATGGAAACTAAAAACCTCTCTCCATCTCAGGCCAAGAATTCCACCAGCCACAAGCCAGGTGGACTCTGAGTTAACCACTGCCTTGTTTGGGCTACCCTTACACATGTGGGAAAGGCTGGAGTGGGAATAGGGGGCGAGGATGGAAGATAGGGAGGGTATGTATCAATCCACCCAACAACCTGGCTGTGGATATATTAATCAGTCTCTCTCCTCTCCCTTTCCCCACCCTACCTCTTAACCCAGAGGACAGATCAGGAGCAGTTATGTCTGGGGAGGTGGGAAAGAGTGGAAGGAAAAACAGAGACCATACAGGGGCTCCAAAGCTGGACTGTACCCTGGCCTGCCCTTCTCATGCAGGATCGTCTTCAAGGTGGGAAGCAAGAGAAAGAGACAAGTCTTTGGCCTCTGACTGTACAGATTTGTTCCTTGTAGGAAGAGAAGCTGTGGACCTACAGGACCTCCCAGCATCGAGGATGAAGTAAAGAGGAGGTGAGGGGCTGTGACAGGAACGTGTATCTCTACCCCACTCATCAGCTCCACACCAAGGTGTGGGGTCCTTGCGCCAAGCAGGGGAATGGGAAGATGAGATGCTGTTGAAGGTCCATGCAGGGCCAAGAGGTGGGATGGAAGGTGGTGAGCGTGGCCATCCTCTGCTTCCTGGCCTCTCCATCTCATTGCCTTTAAGCCTCAGTTTCCTCATCTGTAAAAGGGGATGGCCACGCCGGCTATTCCCAGGGTTGCTATGAGAGGGGCAACAGATGAGACAAGTGTTTTGCATGTATGCTGTGCACACCGCTTCTTTTAGAGAGGCCTGTCCTTCCCTCCCATGGCTGGAAACTATGAATTGGCAGACTCTGGTCAGAGAAACAGCACAGACCACAAAAAGAAGCTCTAAAGCTGTGCTGTCCATGTGACTAAGTTTAAATAAATTAAATAAATTTAAAATTCAGCTTCTCAGCTGCACTTGTCACATTTAAATGCTCAACAGTCACACAGAGTGGACACTTCTGTGCAGGACACTTCCATCCCGGCAGATGGCTCTCTGTCTGGGCATGTTGTGGGGTCCTTTCCTATTGCTTCCTTGAATGCTCTGGCTCTCTGAGGTACCCCACCATCCCCCTTCCTACTGTCCTTGGAAAAGGCACTTGCCTCTAGGAAAAATCCTTAACCCTTTATGGGCTGAGGACCCTTTGGAGAAGCCAACAGACATCAACATTCACTGAAACCCAGACTACCTCACCACATGGGTGAACCCCACCAGTGGTACAAGAACATATCAGGTGTTCACCTGGAAGCCCACAGTAAGATCCCTTGTCCTTTCTTTTTCCTTCTGATCGCTTCAAGGAGAAAATGTCACGGAGGTATTGTTGGTCTCTAACACCTCCCCAACACTGGTGAATCTTCCTTTTTACAAAGAGAGCTAAGGCATTCGACTCGGGACATAGGCAGGCAAGAGAATCCAGCTAGAATTTAATGACATTGTGATTTCACTGCATTTATTTTTATGGTTATTTTCTCTTTATGGCAAGTGATTCTGGGTCTTCATTTATGGGAGTAACACACTACACTTTCCTTTTAAAAATAAATTTATTTGAGTTAAAGCGTGTGTAAATAAGAATGTTTAGGCAGCACATGTGGTATATGCCGGTACGTCAAACAGCATGCCAGGTTTGGGGAACAGGCTGTTCCACCTGTTCAGGAGCAAGTAACAGGCACAGAAGGTTCTGGAAGGGGCTCTGAACGAGGAGCTCCTGTCACATCCCTAGACCAGCCCACGGTGAGAGACCTGGCCCCCAGATAATAAGCACATTTGCTATTTAAAATTTCCAAGTTTCCAGATTTGTAAGGAAATTTGGCAGGCTCCTGTTGAAAAGATGTGCATTTCCACTTTGGGGCAGTTGCAGATATCAAACCTTAATATTAATAAATATGCTAATAAAAATGTAAATTTTACAATAAGCCATTATCAATTAAAGACAGGATGTTTCATTTCCGATTTATGGTTCTTGTGCGTGGCCACTGATGGCAGCCTGGCTACTCAGTCTGCAGGGCAAGAACACGCCAGGGTCTGAGATACAAGCATGTCATCTCTGGATCCAGGACACCCAGAAAGAACACTGGCAGTGACATTCCTGGCATCACGTGCTACTTGCACACCAGGCTGCGGAAAGCTTCCTGTCCCCACACATCTGCCAGTGACACGCATCCATCTCTCCCAGACACCCAGGATACCGGCAGCGACGTGGGAGTCTGCCTGACTTGGGCGGATGGGCTGAGTGTCAGGCGAATGTTCAGATGCATGGCCACGGGCATCTGAACACAAGGAAGATCCTGGGGGCTGAAGGGACCCCTGCCCCTTGCCTGGATAGGCCCCCTACCCAAGCAGAGCACGTGTACACCGGGCACTATCAGAAACGAGCCCTATGGGAAGGGGATCAAGCTCAGAGTCCAGACGTCTGGTCCTGGCCTGACACACTTACCAGCACGTACTTGGGGCTAATGACTGACGTCCACGTGCCTCAGGGCTCACCTATAAATCAGGTAATGTCTTCGTCCTGGGTCAGGGCTATTCCCACAGTGCCCAGGCTCTCTCATAGCCTGCAGCCCCACGACCACATTGGGGAATTACACAGTCCCCAGCCCCACTGGACCTGCCTCGTGGGTGGCAACCAGGCTTCCAGGACCCAGCCAGAAGGTGCGTTGTGGACTATGATGATGTGATGACGGGAAGCTGCCTCCTTGGGCTCCAACAGAAACCTGGAAGGACGCCTCTCTCCCCACAGCAAGGACTAGAGGACTTCTTCCCCTACCATGTGCATTGGAGACAGGACACGGGAGGCTCAGCTGCAGCCATGCCTACTCCCCTGCCAACTGATGCTGCCTCAGGACCAAGTCGACACTCTCCGAGAACAGCAGACAAGGGTGTTCAGCTCCTGTGAGAGCAGGCGGCAGCAGGGACATCAGCCATCCCTGCAAGGGACGCCGAGAAGCCCTGGGACAGGACAGCTGCACCTCTGCACCAATGTCCTGCCTGCACTGTGCTCCAATACCAGTCAGCTGCCTGACCCCTCACCTCCTCCATCCTAACCTCCTCCGGACCCCATTTCTGATAGGTTTTTGAATCATTTCTAATGAGAGGATTTCACAGCCCCTTGTGAGACTACACTCTTGGGCAGAACTTGTAATTTGAGTGATTGTGAATTGTTCTGAGTGCCAGATTTGTATTTTGCAAAAGATCAGGATTTTATTCATATCGGAGTGCATAATTTTGCCTCAAGATGTGTTAGATTACGTTAATTAACTTTGTAGCCAGAACGGGAGAAATTAACCGTTTGGATGAACCTTGCTCTGTAATCACCGTCATTCTCAGCCCCCTTGAGCATGCCCCTCTGGGCCTCCTGGAAAAGCAAGCAAGGGAAAAAAGTCAAAAAGTTTGGGGTGGGGGGGGTGGGTCCAGGGAAAGGCTCATCCCCAGGAACCCCCTGGAAGGGCTACATTCCTGGGATTTGAGAG
>CAKJTW010000012.1:41477500-41580000 GCA_917880005.1 Nanger dama
AGTAGGCCAGCTGCCCAGGAAGACAGCAGAAAGCACAGACGTGCTACAGTCCAAACCCCCAGCCTGTCAGGGCAGCTGCTCCAGCCAAACCACACCAGGCGGCTCACCGCAGCCCCTCCGGATGCTGGGACCCTTAATGGTAGATTCTATGGATGAAGAGATGTAAAGAGCTGGGGGACTCTGGCTTCACCTCACTACCCAGGTTCTGCAAGGATTCAGACCTGTCTGCTGTGTCTCCTGGCCCTCATATCCTTTCCTTCAAATCTCCTTGCAACGCTGATCCTATTGGCCAAGCATGGCAAGGATCACTGAAGGCCTGGGAGCTTCCTGCTAAAATTAAGACAAAGGAAGGGAACAGAATGCTGATGAAGACAGAAGCACAAGCCAGGTGTGGGCAGAGCAGCAGGACACAAGCACAGAGCAGGGCCTCCGGGCAGTGGAGCCTCTCCTGCACCTGCCCAGGGACCAAGGGCGGAGCCCCGGAGCCTCCCCCGCCCCATCAGCCCCAGCTAGGCCAACTTGCCATCCTTCTGTTTTTCTTAAAAAAAAAAAAAAAACTTTCTTCCGGAAATTAGACCTGAACATCCGGGGTGGGAAAACCACAAATCCAAGTTCATTTATAAATTTTTCGCCCTGTGCCTCTTTCATGTCCGCGTCCCAGGTGGCAGGGGCGCCCCCAGCCCTCCCTGGCAAGAGAGCCCAGCCATATTGACTGGTCTGTGTGTGAATATTCGGCTGCAGGACTGTAAAAGCTCCCTTTACCAAAATCAATTCAAAGACTCAAAACAATCTATTGAAGAGTTTTGCAGCTAGCTTTTAAACCACTTATAAAAGACAACACACAGGAAAAAATTAACCCCTGTGGCTCTATTAGGAACAGTATAATAAATGTACATTTAAAAGATCTATAAACACATATTTATCTGCAAAATGTTCTTGCATAAAACTGTTATTGAAAAGGCTTTCATTTTATCTTTGTGTTATTGTAATTTTATTGAATTGCTTATTCATTCTTTGATATTGTATTTTAATGGTATTATAAATCTGTTTTATGTCTGATAGGAGCCTCATTGTAAACTGATATAACAGATAATATGGCAATTCACCATAAAAATTCTAAACCAAAAATGCAGATCAGAACGCAAAGAAGCACTTTAATTCATTCTCGGTTTCTTTTCATTTTATTTTTTAATTATTTTTCATGTGCCGGTTGCCATCTGTTGATAAAGAATGGTTGTGAGAAACTCACTGTACAACACAATAGGAACTTTTGTATAATTCTATTCATAAAAAATGATAACAGTATAAAAGCATTACACTCCTCTAGACTGAGGATCATTAGCAAGTTCATTGTATAAACTGATTTAAATTAGTCACTTTGGGAACAAAATCCTTTTTGTAAAATATCTTATTTTGGGTAATTTTTAGTATCATGAATAATAGAACAAAAAAATCCACTTTCTAAAATGCCTCCTATTATTTTTATCCCTTTATTAAAAACAATGAAAAACAATTATGATAAAAGATGGTATCAACATGTACAGCAATTATGTCATAAACTCAACTATGGCTCAGAAACTTAGCAGGAAGTTCATTCAATAAAAGTATCTTAACTTGCCATCTCTAAATGATAAAATCTCCATTATCAGAAGGAAGTGATCTGGTCACCACTATTGTGGCAAACACCTAATCCCCAGAGTAGGGCTTTAGAGCATCTCTGGTGCCTCCTTGCGGGTGCATCCCGTGGCTGTGGATGTTCCCACCAGCCTGGTGCCAGGGCTAAATGCATCTAATTACTTTTAGCTCAGTGTCTCCCGTGGTCACAGGAACCTGATCCTAGAGACCTGAGCAGTTGCTCTTCCTGGATGAGGAGATCTGGATATAAAAGCCTGCATCAAAACCGTCCTGTTAAAAGTCGCACAATTCATTCCCCTAAAGAAAAAGAACAACAAGACTTAGGGAAAGTGTGGATCATCACCTAACAACGTAGCAACACTGCAGAAACAAGCAAGCTATGAATAGCAGCTGCCAGGACTGCCCAGCTCTGTGGCAGACCAAAGAATGCTATAAACACCAAGGGCTCCTACCTGAAAAAGACAGAACATTATTTCTTTAATTCTTTAAGAATTTTGCACATAAATATTTGAAATAAATACTTTCAGTTCCACTGGAAATTAAATGCACACACATATATATAAACATATGAAAATCACGCAGTGAGATGTAAGCAAACCACAATGAAGACATAGAAATGGCTGAAGGACCAATAAGAGCAGACAGGTTAGCAGAGCCAACCTGGTCTTTCACCCTGAGCTTCTCACCTGAGTCACAGTCTCCGCAGCGGGATGCGGCCAGTACCAAGGAAACCAGTGGGCTCGCCCACCGGGCACTCAAAGCCCCTCAAAGCACCACCCAGTAAAAAAAGTTTCTACTGGGAGATCTTTGAAGACGGAAAAAACAGCCACCATGACAACAACAAAATGCTTTTGCTCATCCTCCAAAACAACCATCTCTGAAACAACGGACTGACCGAGACTGCAGCTTCATCTCCTGAACGATGTAGACTCTTCAGATGTGACCCCTGCAGAGAGACGTGATGAGTCCTTGGGTTCCTAGTTCTTTGCTAAATAATCAGCTGAGAGCATGATCTCCCTAAACAGAAACCTAAGAGGCAGTGTGGCTGGGAAACCATAGCTTAGAGCTGGAAATGACCTTAAGGATCAGCCAGACCACACCCGGAAGCATTTTCTCTCCTAGGATTTGATACATATGAAAATTCATGCAGTATATATGTAGGTACTTAAATATAATAAAACAAATATCTGCAAACTAGAACCCAATATGAGAATCACTACATTACCACCGGGCCTCTCCCATCAAGCAGGTATCCTGGACACAAACACATGTTAAGCCCCCAACAGAATCCCATTTCTTTCTGAGCTTTATAGAGATAACTGCCAGCCTGCATGGAGCCTTGATCTGCTTCATCCCCTCCCACTGTGTTTCTAAGATCCACCCCTGCTGTTGCATGTGGCTTGGGGTCCTTCATTTTTACTGCTCTTTAATATTCCCTTGTGTGAATACTTTATAACCTTAAAAAAAAAAAAGATGGACCAGGCAAAAGATGTCTTACTGCGACCTGACACTGATGTGACAGATCTGCTGGGTTTCCTGCCCCCCCACCCCCGACCCCCGCCCAGGAATGGGATCTGCCATCGTTCCTGTGTTGGGGGTTACATGTTTCCTCACCTGCCCTTCTGGGGAGGCGCATCTGCACAGGATGACCTGAATTGCTGACCTCTCCCCTGACCTAAGCTTTTGCACGTTGTTGTAATTAAGATGCGACCAGGTGCTGTCCAAGAGACTAAAACTAATGACCACCTGGCTGCAGGAAGGGGTGTCTGCAGAGTACCTGGCTGAAGGGGGGCCAGTCAGGAGGCTTAGAGCTCCCTGACTCTTGATGCACAAAAGTAAGGAACGGTTCAGTCGCAGGTCTGGGAGCCCTTCCGTGTTTTGGGGAACATTTTTATCTCTGTTGGAGACTGTTACTGAATCCTGAGCAGTTGAACTCTGGCACCAGTGAAGGCCAAAGTGGAGCTCATTTCCCTAAGGGCTGTGCTGAGATGGTTAAGGCCTTAAGACAGACCTTCTGAACAGGCAGCCTCCTCACACATCCTTCAAAGGGGTGAGTTTCTACCTTGGGATTTTTAAACCATAGTTTTTGTTAAGTGTCAATGTACAGTTAACCTTCTTTATCCAAGGATTCGTGGATTCAACTCACTTCAGATCGAAAATATTTGGGGGAAAAAATTCCAGAAAGTTCCAAAAGGGGAAATTTGAATTTGGTGCTCACTGGCAACTATTAACATAGCACTTACTGTGTATTAACAGCTATTACATAGTAACTGGGCTTCCCAGACAGTGCTAGTGGTAAAGAACCCACCTACCAATGCAGGAGACACAAGAGACACGGGTTCGATACCTTGGCTGGGAAGATTCCCTAGAGGAGGGCACGGCAACCCAATCTAATTTTCTTGCCTGGAGAATTCCCATGGATAGAGGAGCCTGGCAGGCTGCAGTCCTCGGGGTCGCAGAGTCAAACATGACTGAAGCCACTTAGAATGCACACACATAGTATTTATATTGTATTAGGTATTATAACAGGGAAGGCAATGGCACCCCACTCCAGTACTCTTGCCTGGAAACTCCCATGGACGGAGGAGCCTGGTAGGCTGCAGTCCATGGGGTCGCTAAGAGTCAGACACGACTGAGAGACTTCACTTTCACTTTTCACTTTCATGCACTGGAGAAGGAAATGGCAACCCACTCCAGTGTTCTTGCCTGGAGAATCCCAGGGACGGGGAGCCTGGTGGGCTGCCGTCTATGGGGTCGCGCAGAGTCAGACATGACTGAAGTGACTTAGCAGCAACAGCAGCAGGTATTATAAGTAATCTAAGGGTGATTTTCTTGTAAAGTCCTCACCTCCCCCAGGTCCTTGTATTCTAAAGTAATCCTCTGAACCCCATTCATCTTTCCAATGGAGAGAGAGGTAATGATGGTGCTGGAAGGCGAAGGCCCCTGCTTGGTAGACAGGCAGAGCTGGACACCTCGCTCAAGCGTGCCCTGTGGAAGCGCTATCGCACCTCACAGCATCCCTGGACACATCTCCTGACATCATCAAATGGCTCACTACTGATATGCCCCAAAGATGATTTTTTTTTCTTTTAATTGTCCACCTCTAGAGTGCACTTCTGGTTACCTATATCAAGCTTAACTGGGAAGGTCACGCTCTCCTTAGAATGCATGAAGACCTACTAGTGCCAGGATGTGTGTGTAAAACAGACCCCAGTATAGTAAAAGCAATGGTCCTGACCGTAGTCAGGGTGCCAGGTCAGGATTATCCAATACAGACTGTTTATTTTCTCATTCCCTGGACATATGCAATGACAGGCCCAATGTGGGAAGGGCCACTTTCCCTCAAGGCTGTGTGTGTGTATGTGTGAAAGGAGAAAAGAGAGAGAATAAAAGAAAGAGGGAGAGAACAGGAGAAAGCTGAGCCTAGGATAAAATGATGTGAAAGCGTTAGCTGCTCAATTGTGTCTGACTCTCTGAGGTTCTATGGACTGTAGCCCGTCAGGCTCCTCTGTCCATCGGATTCTCCAGGCAAGAATACTGGAATGGGTAGCCATTCCCTTCTCCAGGGGGATCTTCCCAACATAGGGATCAAACCTGAGTCTCCTACATTGCAGGGAGACTCTTTACCATCTGAGTCACCAGAGAAATATTTAATTTTTACATAAATGAATAAGTGAAGGAATGAATCATTGAAGTAAATGAGTAAATTAAGAAATGAAAATGAATGAGTACCTTCCACCTGGCCACAAGGGTCTCACAAGACAGGATCAACATTAGATCCAAGGGCGACTGACATATGTCTGTTGTTGAAAATTTGGGATGTAAAGGCATATAAAAGAAAAGATAAAGAAGACAAAACCAACTTCAATTTGGAGGACTATAACTCTTTTTCTATTCTAACAAATTTATGTGTGTGAATGTGTTGGGTTTGTGTTGCATTTGACAACCTGCTTTTTCTGTGTTGTGTTTGACAACCTGCTTTTTTCATCCAACACGGAAGCTGAGAACTTAACATGGAAATTGTTTTAAACAAGTCTTCTGCTGGCAAGTGCTGAGATACCCCCAAAGGTGACCATCCAGTCTCGGAACCAAAGGCCAGGTCCTCCTCTCCAGGGAGAAGTCTGTGCCCACCTCAGCCCGGCCCTGCACGGATGCCATCCGTCCATCCACCCCTCTGCTCTACAGAGCAGAGTACAACCATGAGCCTCCGTGGAAGGCAACTGGCAACCTTCACTATTGAATAATTTGAAATATTTGAAAACCTAGAAAAATAAATACTGCACTCCTATGAATAGGTTTAATTACATGAAAAATGAATTTATTTCAGACCTCAAGACTCATGAGTGTTGCCATTTAAGAAAAAAGACAAAGCATAATTCGGTCAAATACACATTTTTCTTTGTACTTTTTTTTTTTTTTTCCTGGATTTTTGGTGTGTGTGTGTGTTTTTCCACCTCTGCAAGGATCCACTGTTGAAAAACCCTTTGTAAAGCTCTCGGCAATGCACAATGGCTCGTGAACTTCACACTAGAAGACCCACGATGAGCTCTAAGAAAAGTCTGGGTCGAGGCCACAGGAAGAGCCTGGCTTGTGCCCACCGGACACACGGGGCAGCCCCGCCACAGTTCTCACCCTAAGGTTGAAGACCGAGCCCACAAGAACCCCCAGTGCTGTCACCCACCTTGGAAGGGTATTTCTCCCAGATGGTGGAGGCAGCAGCTGCTGTTCCGACCTTGAACCTACAGCACCCACCCTGCCCACCGTGAGGGGTCTCAAGATGCTGGAGTGTCTTCCTGGGCGCCCTCGCCACACACTGCAGGATCTGCCCCTGGGAGCACACTGCCCTCGGGGTGGGGAACCACAAGGGCACAGGGATCAAAGCTACGAGGGATGTCACAGTTTGAGGAGGCTGGCTCTCTAGCTGGGCATCAACTCGAACAGGCCAGCCCCTGGAGTCGCTACACACACACATACACACACACACAGGCTGGCCTACTGCACGGGATCCAGGCCACTAGGAAGGCAGCCAACGGTGCTTTTAAAGCATTACTATTATTTTTTTTTAATTTAGTAGACCTGTGAGTTTTCTATAATTAGAAAACAACTGTTTGAATTTTTATTTTTAATGTTTACAATTTGACTCTTCAGAGTGAAAACTCCAGTAGCAAGATCTGGACCAAAATTAATTCTTACAGTTGACTTCAACTGCACACACCCCTCCCCAATACAAACAACGGTGCCAAGGCGAGGAAAATGAATATAATTTATTTAAATGCCCTGATTTCTCTGATGCCAGCATGAAATAACAGGGGCTTTTACGTTCAGACACAACTTCTGGAAACTGAAGCTGTTCCCGTGCAGCGATTGGGAGTACTTTCCTCCACCATGTTGCAAACTGGGAACAGAGGCCTGGCGCCCAGCGAGAAGGGATGTCAAGGGGGAGGCACAGGGCTCCTCTGCCTGCCCCATGCTGACCCATCTGGACAGGGCACTTCCCAGACAGCGTCCTGCACCAACTTCCCGAGGCCCTCTCCCTGCACCGCTTCCAAAACAAGGGCCAACCCAACCCGAAGGGTGAGGAGAGAGCCTTGCATTATTTAGGCCAAGTCCGGAGGGGAAGACACTTTAAAATGAGACAATCTCTGGGCTCAGTGATTTCATGGACGCACAATATCTTTTTTCAATTCCATGAGTGGAAAGTGAAGAAACTATTTTCATATGAGCATATTTTTCTCCAAGGAACAGTTAGAGAAAAATGCTGATGTGGTGTCTCAATACATTTTACGACAACGCCATCAATTACATAAAAACACAATTAAGTCACTGTTTCAAAATCCTTAAATATTATTCAGCCAAAACCCAAAAGGACATTTTCAGTGTTCTCTGGTCATTATCTAAGGCGCTGCATGCTGGAGCCAGCCACCTCCGCCGTACTCTGCAGGAGCTAAACATAGACAATCCGCGGTCACAGCACCTCCCTGTCCTGGCCGCCAGGCTTCGCGAGCATCCTCAGGTAACAGGGATACCAGCAGAGCAGGCTTCTGCAGCCCAAATACAGAGCCAAGTTTTAAATCACTCCCTGCCTTCGTCAGTGGGGTTCAGCCAGGAAGTGACCATGTGAACTTGGGCTGGTCCCCTTCCAACTCTGGGCTTCGGTTTTCCCATCCATCAAATGTGGCTGTCAGTCTAGCTGAATCGAAAGGACTCTGATCCCAGGAATTTAACACCTATTTTCTGTCATCCAGAGATTTAAAGTAAAAAAGACAAAAAAAAAGCCAGATGACTACGGGGATTCATATACTTTCATGTCTGTATCCTATTTTAGATGCATGGAGATGGGCTGAGGCCTCGCTAAATAAGCAAGAGGAGGGGGTTGCTGACTGTGGTTCTGTATTACCAAGGCTCTGACAGCCAGTCCACGTCAGGGGCTCACTCCCACGTTGCTGTGGGAGAAGGAAAATGCGTATAATCTTTTGGAAGAACAATTTGGATATTTACCATTTTGTTAACTGAACAAAACCCTTTCAGCTAACATTTCTGCTGTGTCCCACCAAGATGTAACTGAAGGATATTACTGTATAAAGATGTATGCAGCATGTTCACTGTGGCACTGTTTGCTGAAGGAAGGACTAGAAACAGAGAAAAGTCCTTCCAGAGAGAAACGCGCTTCTTGGAAGTAACAGGCCCCCTTAAAAAAGCAGGGGGTAGTTCTACATAAATACTATCATATGTAAGAATATACTAACAGGATATGATATAAGATGGGCACTGAGATATATAGTTTGCCACCATTTTATTTTGAAAACCGTCATACATACGGCAGAATTTAATGAATTTTGCCTGTAAACCCATCCACAGCCTAGATTCTACCTTTTACATTTTTTACTTGACTGGCTTTATCATGTATGCCTATCCATTCTTCCAGGTATCTTAAAATCTGGGTGTACATCAGAGCAAATTACAGATGTCCAAGATGCATGTTTCACTGCAAATGGAAAAGTATAACAGAGTGTATATGTGTATATATGACTTTAAATATCTGGAAGGATATGTCACTGGTAGCAGCGCCTGCCCCCAGGAGGGGGACTCTCCTTAATTCTTTACCCTTTGATTCTCTTGGATTTTGTATTATGTGCACTGTTGCTTTTTCAATTAAAAAAAATTAAAATGCATTTAGTTTCATGAGGGAAAGCTACTGTCAAGTCTTTTGAGGCTCTACATGTACAGTTTCTGTAGCCCTTGAGTAGCCCTGCACACATCGAAGTCTAGCGCACGTGTGTTCAAATGTGTGTGTGTGCGGGCACATGCATGTGTGTGTGCACACCAGATGCTGTGAGATTTCAGATGGAGGGTCATGCTTGCTTCTCATGATATATCACTCTAGGTCACTTTCTCCTGGAACTGAAGTCTTGAGGTGTGGGGCAAGGATCTTAGGGAGACTCATTATTTAATGTCCAAGTAAGCGGCCGTAAGAGGCAGCCTGTTTGTTGCTGTTACAGAGAATGGAGCACATGGAACACGTTAAGGCTGGGCAGCCCCTCTGCAGAAGGTTAGCTGTGTGCTCCGATGCCCGTGTCTCAGGCTTTCTTACTGTAAACATCTGTGCAACTTCAAATAAATATCCTCCCAGCATCTCATGCAGCCTTGAGTTCCGATGGAAACCCTATGCAACATGGTCCAGCATGCGTGGGCCAGGGACACATGAAACTCCAGGAAGAAGTATAGCTCCATGTTTAAAATGCTGCAAAAGGTATCCTCAAGAGGGGTTACCATTACAGAGTGTGAGTCCTTACAGCATTCAATCAGACTGCCGAAAGACGTTGGTTTTCTGTTTCTTAAAAGAAATGGCCAACTACGAAGAAGCCAGAAGAAAAAAATATATAATTAGCACGCTCACAGTGAACAGTGTTGTAGATCAAACATTCAAAGAAAAAAAAATATTCCACAGCAACAGCTGATGTGTTCATCATTCTATGATATGTTCACAGAATCCCCTTCTTTCTTAAGATCTGAAACTTGAGGGTCTGGACTTTCAGCCTCTGGGTTATGGGTGCATGTTTGCCCAACAGCGACGGATTTTCATGTAGTATGTCTTAAACTCTGGGATTCAGATACCTTACTCAAGAAATAGTAACACCAAAAATTGAGATCACTGAAAATGTGATGAGTTATGTCAGGCTAAATACCTGAAATCTTTACTTTCCTATACATGAAAAGGTTTCCGTACTCATGAAAGGAAAAGAAGTGTAATTTATTAGAATTCTGCTTATTATGTTTGAAAACATGCATGAAGATAGTTTTTCTTTTCTTTGGAAAGAATAAGACTATGAAACATTGATTTCAACCAAATTACACACATGTATTAGATATATATAAACATACACATATACCTGCATACATATATAAACACACACAATATATAAATTGATCCAGGCATTTTACTTAAAGACAATAGAATCCAGGCAATCTATATCTTATCACATATCTAAGAAAGACTCCTATCTGTTACCAAAACTTCCAAATTCAATACACAAAATGAAACTAATTACATGGAGGAAAAACAGAAATGAGAAAATGAACTGCTATATTCTCTTATTTATTTAATGTTCTCCTTTTCTGGGGGTTATTTGGACAGTGTCTCTGGTTGCATCTGCAAACCAATACATCTGCTGTCAGATCACTAAGGCATTTGACAACATCATTGTAAAACCTTTAGATACTGAGATATCAATAATTAAATGCATTCAGTTCACACTTTGTTCTTGCGGATACCAGCTATTTATCTCTGTCCTCAGAAGAAGCTAATGGTGTAATGGGCAAAACATCAAGAATAATTAAGAAAAACGTTGCTATAAACTCCATCAGAAGATATAAAACTTTTACCCGGGACCCCAGCTGGAATTCATTACTGCAGGATCCACCTTGTACCAAATACATCTTGCTGAAAAGTGAAATGCTCAACTCAACAACAGGTAACTCACATAGTCTACACTGTGGAAAAAGACCACCTTAAGGTGCGTCTATGAGTGCATGTATTGGAAGGGCCTCGATCTGTGCAAATATCATCAGAGCGGGGATTGCAGGCCACATCAGTGTGGGCCAGGTTAGGGGTTAAAGTTAGGTTAAGGCAAAGGGTCAGCACTCAGGGGCAGGTGGATCCCACCCTACAGAAACTCACCTCTCAGTCTAGCAGAAGATGCTTCAGGATTGTTTGCATATTTAGGGGGTACTAAGATAGAAATTCTGAGAATATTTTCTTCAAGAAATGACCGAATAAATCATAAAAAACAGGTCCATATTTCTTTCAGTAGAAAATATCATTCTCCTTTCATACCCCACAACAATACAAAGGAAGAAATTATTATTATTTTCAAGTAAGGGTTAGGCCTACCTGGTATATAAGCCTTGAGATAGAAGATGCTATTTTAAATCAGGAACAATGAATTACAATAGCATAGACACACTGCAGATATCGTCATTTAAGAATAAAGAATTATCTGGAACCACAGCAAGGGAAGACAGCTTTGAAGAGGCAGCCTCTCAGATAAGCAGTGTCAGGCATTTGCATATCCTTTCAAAAATCTCTATTTTAGTTGTTGCCTAAATGGGAGTCGTTTCCTGTCACTGCTCACTATGTGACCTGCTGGTCAGCCTCCCAACAACAGAGGTCACAACGGCTCCCCTGTGTCCACCTGCAGACTTCAAAGCGTCGCAATGCCAGAAGTCAGTGTTCCTGTTTCATCCTTCAATTACGCCAGATTCCCCTCCCAATCTCTGTGGGCGAATTCACTGCACTGGAAATGGTTATCTTGCTATTAGTGACAAAGATATGGAAACCACGGGACTGAAATATGTGACCCAAACTTAGGGAGAAGAAGTGTTACAGGAACTGCTTTGTCGACCCTAATTGCATAATTACTTCTTGGCTTGGTCACCTAAGCTCAGAGCAAGAAATAAGAGACAATGGTAATTTCTTACTGCTGAAATGAAGGTGTCAAGCTGTCTTGTGTGTTCTGTGTAAGCAGAGCTAAAGTGTACATTTATATCATGTTACCACCATTACCATCTTCCAGAGCACAGCAAGAAATGAACAGAAGAAGGTCAGCCCTCACGACGGGCACACGAAAATTTACCTGCACAAATATTTATTTAATTTAGCCAGAGTTACGACGTATCTGTTTGCGGTCACCATCTCAGCCCCCATTTTGCACTAGTGAAATTGGTGAACTGCTCCCAGAAACTTGTGTACTAATAGCAATAAAATCATCCTTTACAAACGGTGTTCACAAATTGGCTACTAATAATAACTAACCACTAGATGGCTTTAGATTTTTTTACCTCTGAACATCTGAAGGTGAATTATCTGTGGGGTCTTGGGGTTCTTTGCTTACCTCAGTTAAAGGCTGGCATCAAGACTGAAGTCTGGGGGAGCCCTGGAGACAGTGCCCGGGGGTGTGAGCATTTCGGGTGGGGAAGGCTGCAGGACTACCCTGCAGTATGGCTCCACAGCCCCCCAATAGTTGGAGAAATCATTACATGGGCACACAATCCTAGGTTCACTCCCATCAGCCTCCGGTCAGCTAAGAACAAGGACCACGTGCCAAAAATGATTTTTTTTTTTTTCACACCAAGTACAAACCACTCCTCATTCTAATGGAGAAAAAAATTAAAAAAGCAGAGACACACTAGGAAGAGGAAAAAAAAAAAAAGAAATTCCATTATTATAACTGGCTTCCTCAAGCCCCAGCCTAGGATGTGAGTAATCACAAAAACTGTAATATCAGCTTTTATGTTTTCCTTACACTGGGTTCCTCCTTTATTTCCTTTCAAAGGGGTCAAGATCTTTTTCTTTTTATTTTTTAATTCATAAAAGCTGCTCTGTGATTACTGAAAGGTTGGTTTCTCTCTGTAACAGCTCTGCCTTCCACGACAGTCGTAAATTTGGAGGCAAAAAGAAAACTCGCACAAAAATCTCTCAGCAGCTGTCCTGAGTGGATCTCAAAACCTACCCAGTCTCATGTGCAGGTCTACTGGAAACCTCTAATGGGCCAGCATGCTCCGGGCAAGCTGGCCAGCACCCTGAACCAGGGGCTTCAGGCAGAGGCCCTGCCTGTCCACCCCATGCCTCCCATGCAAGCACTAGCGAGAGGCCAGTGAGCCATAGCCCCCTGACCTGCCCCCTGTCCCAGCGCAGGCCAGCCCCTTCTCAGCAGCATCCGAACCTATCTTCCCCAGCTCCATTTTTTCCTTCCCACCACCTCCCACCCTAACTAGTGATGGAAATGGGGAGAAAAAAACAAACAGCGTGCTGTGTGGTCCATATCCCTTTGGATTCAAAACATCAATGAGCTTTTTTAACAAGTAGCCAAGTTCCATCCAAAATTAAAATTTTTAAAAAAGGCTGGAACTGCTATCTCCTCTTGGTCATGAAGCACACCATGCGGGAGCATGATTCTGGATGCGGATGGAGACTCCCGGAAATATATTTTCCCAGTTGTTCCTGCTGTCAGGGATACTGTCTAGAGAAGGTGGTCAGTGCCCCAGGGCATGGGACACCCAGCATCTGTGTGCCCCCTCACTGCCCCCGGCACGGCTGAGCCCACAATGAAGGGATGGGCGCCCGCTAATGGGAAAGGCAGTGCCTGCCCAGTTCACTCAGGTGCACGTGGGCCCCTATAATCTCCCCTACCCAAGAGCAGAGGTGAGAACCAACCCAAAAGACCCTCTGCCCCTGCATCCCTCTCCAGGCTCCATGAAAGAAACAGCAACACATCTCTGCCCTAGAGAGACTCTTTAACTAAACCAAAGCATCCAAGAAGCAGGGTTCTTGCAGGAAATTTGCACAGAGCAATGCCCAGCCTTCATGGGCTCACCTGTACTGGAACTACCGGAAACATGCCTGTAAGGAAGGAATGTCTAGAACAATTTTTTTGGTGCATTGATGAATTAAACGAAGTGCATTAATTTTCTCTCATAGCATGCAATAGCTTATATTTATCACTTTTGTCTTTGTCACAGATATTTCGTGTCTGCCGTGAATTGTTTTTTAAAAATTCATCTGCCTTTATACAAACAGCCAAATGATCACAGCAATCCTAATTTCCAGTGGACCAGACTACGACCTGCCAGGAAACTTCCTGACCGCTGCTCTACTCTGCTCGTGATGCTCTGCCATAGCACAGGGAAGTGAAACCCTCTAGTAAAGACAAATTTTCTGGAAATGTCATGGATACACAGGGAGAGGAAACTGCACACAGTTGCAGGAAGCAAGGCAGGCGCTGTCTCACTGCGGCCAAGGGTCCTGGTACTGCGTGTCCACCAATTGCCACCTACTGGAGTGTCTGTGCTATCCCGTCAGGCCGTGACAGTCTATTGATTTTAATAGAATGTCCATTTTTCTATTTCCACACCAGGGCACCCTGCACTTCCATGGGAGGGGAGACTCTTTCTGGGCAGAGTGGCTGAATCTCTGCCATGCCTGCTTCCCCAACAGCAGAGGCCACCTCCTCAGCACAGTTCCTTCTGGGCCAGGGCGACCACAAGGTAGGCTGTACACGCTCCATCCAGCCAAGGGCATCCCCTTCTTACCCTCTCCCTTTTCCTACAGTAGCTGGGGCTCCAAAACACATGCTTCCATTCACAAAAATGTATATGATTGCTTGCGGGAAGGACAAATTCTGTTTCCTGAAAGACCCTTTGCCGTGTGCTAACATCACCGTCTAACTGCTGGCTCAACCTATTTCTTCAGTTGTCAATGAGGTGTGTGCTCTGTACCTCCTGACAATATAATCATCATAAACTTTATTATTACATCTGGAATTTCATGAAATGCTCGGTAATTGATGACAGAGGCACAGCCCAGAATGCTACTCCCACAAGCTCTGCCACAGTTCCAGTAACCTAACTGCTTAATACTCCTGGAATGTATAAACAGTGTTAACCGCTACATTCCCCACACTGACAAGGCAGAAGGAAGCCACCGAGTAAGTGCCATCTGAGAGCAGGAGAGGATTCTCACTTGCGGAGAAAAACGTCCTCCTGGGATGTAAGCTGAGATCGTGCTTTTGGGGGCGATGAGGGCAGATGACCCATAATCAGATATTTGGGGCTGATACACTGAGATTATCAGCTGGATTTGGGAAGTGAACCAAAAATGAAATCTGCACAAAGCCATCAGCCATCAATACTCATTCTCAGTTTGGTCAGGGGGCTCCAGTTTCAAGGAAAATGTTTACTGGGATTATGAAAAAGTGCCGCAGCTCATACTGTGTCTAATTTCATGGACACCAAAATATGGATGGCAGGTAAAGCAGAGAAAACGCCATTGTGGGCCAGGATTACAACTGGACTGGATGACACTCTTATCTAGTAGGAGAAAAGATGGGCAAAATAAACCAGGGGTGAAGGTCATGCTCAAGGGTCCCTAGGAACTGGGGACAGATAAGCCTTAGAGATAAGGCTCCATGCCCACAGAGAGAGAGCTAAGAGCCCTAGCAGCTGCCCCCAGGGCCACCTGGAATCAGGAGGATTTAACCCTGGGCAGCAGAGTCCACAGCTGCTCAAGCGAGGAGAGGTGCAGAGGGTGCGGTCAGGAGGGAAGTTGCCCCCCTTGCCCTGAGCCCACACCTCACCGCTGCCCCTCCCTTTATATCATCTTTAACCAAAACAATCCAGTTAACCATCAAACCCTCAGCCAAACTCCTGGCATGTGAGCGTGCCATCTCTCCAGGCCAACCCATGTGGAATCATCAAGTTCGTACCATCAAAAATCAAATGTCCTGTTTGCAAAACACCAAAGAAACAACTTTGTTGATTTTTGCCAGCTTGAGCCCACAGGCCAGAGGCACGGGCTCTGAGAAGTCTGGAGCAGACCGGGGTCCCAGCACCAGGGCCACCTGTGACCAGCCAGGATCCCTTTAACCCTGGCTGCCGGGTTCCCGTTAAAAATGGCCCCGCCATCCACCTCGGCCAGGCTCCCGCGCGAACGCTAATAAGTACTTGTTTGTTGAACTGAAAAATCATTACCACAGAACACGTCAAGTAATGAAAGATGTTTTCCTTGGAGAAATGTTAAATACTTCACTTCTTTCACAAGGAATGAGTACATGTGTTTCCAAATAATACCCTTCTCCGCACCCCCCCGCCCCATTTCATCAGAGAGTCTGAAGCTCCAGGACCTGATCTGAACAAACTCATGTGGCAGGGCTCTCAGAACCAAGAACACGCTGTTATTTTATTTATTTTCCTTTGCCCAGCTGACTCCGTGTTTGTTCTATTACTTATTCACCTAACCATCCCAGTAGGAACCTCAGGCACGTAGCTGAGTGTTCGTGCTGCCTTACTATTTTATACAGAAAAGCAAGAGAAAATACCACCACCGCAATCTCATAGATTACCCCGGCATGGTCTTCACTAATATATATGAAAGAGCCATTTCATTCCAGGCCCAGAGCAGAAACAATGGCAGGAAACAGAATGTCAAGAAAGGGGAACATTTCACCACAGGAAAACCCCTGGGAACCCCATCTTCTCTCCCAAATAGGAATCCTCACCCCCTTTCAAAAGCTCTTCCTTGGGCGGATGAGAAGTAACGACTGCATCTTAGGCAGTTCCGAGGTCTTTTAAGTGTTTCAAAATGTCTTTACCTGCAGGGAGTCCCATTGGGTAATTTGGGCTTTCTTTCCATGGGTGGCTTTCTAAGGTTTCCACAGGGTGAAGACCGAGCCTGCCTTAAGACTATGACAAGCTGAGCCAGGAAAATCCAAAATGACTTCCAGGTAACCTTGTCTCACGAAACTCGAAGGAAAATGCATATCACTTAAGTGAAACAGTCAAATATCAACTTGGCGTGGGGGTCAGTGCAGTCCTGGGTTTCTCGCCATCGCAGACTTTGAACACAGTGCTCAGCCCTGGCACACGCTTGCAACACCAGAGACACTGTGTGTTCCTCCTCTCTGTCACAGAAACCATAATCCAGGGACAGAGACATTATTCTGGTCAAAACAGGCACTCACAAAATGAAAACCTCTAAGGAGTAAGCACCCTTCCTTGGGCCCCTTCTCTCTGTCTCTCTTTTATTTTGTGCATCGTTTAAACAGATGCTGGGTTGGTGGGGGGCAGGGGGAGGTTACCCAAGAGGACATTAGATCCCAGCTACAGCTCCAGAAAAAACTGGTGTGCACCAACTTCTCCAAACTTGAAGACTTTCCATTCTTCCCCTGGGTTTTGTTTTCCTTTTTTAAAGGGAAGCAAATTTCATTCTGACTTCACCAACCCTAAAGGTTGGTATTTTTTATCTGTGAATTCATAAATCTACCATGAATGACTCGCACGAACTCTCTTCCTTTGCCCTTCCCTGACGAGCCGCCACATTTTGGAATTGCTCTGGTTGACATTAGGCAATGTGCTTTCTCAGCAGTTATTTGGAAAGGAGAGATGACAACTACAAGAATTTTTCTGCAAGGGATGAGAGGGACTACCCCCACTGCCCATCTCCAAATAGCCAGAGCTCATGGAGGACAGGCAGGTCCCCTGGTGACTCCTTGAACTCCATAAGCTACCTAACCAAGCTCCCGAGTCCCAGCCAGGCATCTGCTGGCATCACCAGGCCTCCAGCAGCACAGCCCCTCGCAGGTCAAGGGCAGGCACTGCCCAAGAAAATGTTGAACTTCAAGGGACAACCGCTACGTGGTCAGGAAACTCCCAGCCTGACTCGAGGGCTCAGAAGGCCATCAAAGGAACACCATCTCAAGGACCCAAGCAGCAACTTGAACTCAAAGTCATCCATCTCTGGGAGGTCAAGTTCTGAACTAGACCCTCCTCCGGCCACCTGCCCAAGTGAGGCATCTGCGAGGGGCTCCAGTGAGTCAGGCAGGTGATTTTTCTAATCTGAGTTATTTCCCTCTGTCTCTCTCACCAAAAGGCCAGAGTGGTGGCCATGCCGCCCCTAGCAGGCTCCCATTGTACTAAGGGACAAGGTGGACCTCACATAGCGAGAGGCAGCCCCTGGGGACCGCCATGGGATGCTCAGCGATGCCTCCCCAGTGCTGCCGTGCATGGCGCACCGAGGGCCGGAGTTCCTGACGAGCTGTGCCCTGAAAACGGTGTCCCAACTTAAAAGAAAAAAATGTGGCTTTCTTCCTTCTCAGGAATTCTAATATTCAAAGCCTTTTTCCACCTGCTAATTTTAGAAGTCCTGCTATTCTTTGGGAGGAGAATGGTGTGAAAATCAAGCATAGTATCCAAAAATAAAAGAGTAGATCTGTTTCAGGGCGTGCAGCATATTTAACTGAAAAGCAACTCCAGATATGCCACTTTCTATCGAGTCTTTAATACGTTTTCCAATTTTTCCAGAATATTTTAGCTTCAGAAAAGGCAAGGATGAACTTCCTAATCTATGAATATTTTTGCGACTGAAATGGGCACCCAAAATTATTTCTGGATTGTGAGTGGGGATCTTTTCAGAATGTGATGCCAGGTGATCACTCAGGATGTGAGTCACTGGTGCGCTTCCCAGGGCCGCACAAGATGGATTACAAGTTTCCCTTCGGGACCTGGAGCACGTTCCCAGGTGAGTGAACTGATACAGTGCTCTCTCTCCGTGGACCCTGAAGGTGGACTTCATGGCATGCTTTGCAAGTCTCTCATCTTCACTTAAAAACAAAAAAACAACAACAAAAAAACTTGTGATCTAAGGAATTCATTTGTTCTAGACCCACCGAAACTGCGGAGTGGCTTGTGGTCCAGTTTGCCCTCCACTCCAGTTCTCAGGTCTGAGGCTCTCCTGAATGGCCCAGCATGACGACTAGGGAGCTTAACGGAAGGATACTGGAAGGCTACCTGAAGACCCCAGCCCATGACTGCTCCAGCCAAGGAAGCCAGAGCTTTGTGACAGAAAGTTAGAACTGTGTGTCAAGCCCTTCATGCAAACAATAAATATTACTTCTGCTCATAATCGGACTTTCCTCCAGCATCGTCTTTGAATGTTGAACCTTTTTCAATTAATTAAAAACTGTGCACTGCAGAGTGCATATTTTATCAGCCCTCAGCTGCTTAAGTGTCTAGAAAAAGACCAGGCAGTTTTTCTTTCTTTCTTTCTTTCCTTTTTTTTTTCTAGGCAACCCAGAGCAAGTACTTGCAAGGGTCATATCTTTTAATTATCTTTTCTCTCTTTGATTAATTATTCCGTCTGACAATAGCGTGTTTCTAATGCTATTCACCTGCCTTTGATGATTGACAACTTTTCTGTCTGATTCAGAGCAAACAGCTGCTGCCACAATCTCCTAGCAACCCGGGTGTGATGGATGAGCCCCCAAGATGGATGGCTGCAATAAATCATGTCTCCAGCCATAAAACTGAGAAAAGGGGATAAGAAGAAAAGCGAACAAAAAAAAACAAAACAAGGTTTCTTCCCGTGAGTGCACTCAGTTCCTTCCCAATTACACCTGAAATGGACTTTGCACCTCTTAATAGCAAAGTTTTTCTAATCAGTAAAAATGGGATGATGCCATTTGTCTCAAAGGTGTTTACAATTGTTCCTGCAAACTGGCTCTTGTATTCCAATTACCTCCAACACTGCCCAAGTGCAAGGGCAGAGGATCAAAGTTTTGCTTTCTTCCTTGAAGTCTCGGCAAGAAACAATATCATCTTTCTATAGTCAGATGTGATTCCAGACACCAACAAAGGCTATATATCTGATTTTTGGCAGCAGCTGGACAACACCAAAAGTGACTCCTAAGTCAGCCTGTGCACAGTGTCAGGCTGCTAATAAAGTTATTTCAAAATAAACAGACACACACACACACACACACACACACACACACACAAAGTTGGCTAGAGTTGGTGAGTGAATACACCACATTCTCATTTCTTTCCTATTCACGGGAAATGCAGGCTTTTAACACCTCAGGGAAAAGTTTGTCCAAGAAGCAGCAAGATATGAACATTCAGCCCTTCCACGAATTCTCGATTCTCATTTCTTTAGATAAAAACGACCCTGGTCTAACTTTCTGTCCCATCATTTTTTAAAATTAATGTCCACACGATAAGTCATACAAGAAGCCCTAAATTTAATTAGCAGACCCAAATAAAGTCACATATTTAATAGAATGCCTGACAATTAAATTTGCTCTATCGGGGCTCTCCTACTGGAGGAGTCGAGCAGGAAGGCCAGCAGTTTCTGTTTCCCTTCTTCCACAGGGAAGCCGGCAGCAGGCCTCTAAAGCTGGACGGGGAATGGCTGGGTTATTGATGCTTCCCAGCAGCTGGGGGCCCGGGAGAGCCAGCCTGCGTCCCTAAGTCCTTCCAGTAGGTGGGGGTGTCCTGGAGCAGAGCTCAGGGTGCAAAAGAACCAGGAGGGATTAACTGTCTGGGCCTGGAAACAGCTGTCCACATCAGTCCTGCGAGGGTGGGGGCGGGGGTCTGCAGGGGGCCTACGGAGAGTGACCCAGTGCAGACACAAAAGGGAGGAGGCTTCTGGGAGCAGGGGTAGCGTTAGATCATTTTTTATCTGAAATATTCCTGGGACGTGGAAGTCTATGTTTCTTCATTCTCACACAGCTAACCAAGCCAACCGGTAATTTTTTTTTTTTTTGAATAGTTATATTGTGCTAAGCTTTGTGGATACAGATTTTTTTTTTTCCCAAGCATGTCACAGAGTTTAAAAAAATCAGACAAGGGTCCTGGCTTCGGCAACTACAGCTCTGTTTATATTTTAATGTTTCGTACGTGACTGCCTCTGTCGGGGAATGGAGAGGGAGAGAGAAAGAAGTTGCCTGTTAGTGTAAATCACAGATACTTCATTTTCCCCAGTGTCCTTGGAAATTATTCAAAATTAAACCATCCCTCCTTTATGGGAGGGGGGTGTCTTCTGTACTGTAAATGGGAGGACAGCATCTGGTCAGCAGCAATGATAACCCAAGGCCAATCGATGGAAACACACAGGCCCCTGCCCAGCCCCGGCTCGTCCAGCTCTCAAGTTACAGGTTTACACGGCAAGTCTAAATAATATTCAAAATGATAAATGGCACCCTAAGCCCGGCATCCACCATCAATCTTTTTTAAGGAACATCCATCTTCAATAACGCATGTTTGAATCATGTGGAAGCCAGGAGCCCTGAGATTCATTTATACCACCCTCACAAGCCAGGGCGGCTGAATGATACCTGTCAGCTCTGCTTGCTTTTTTTTTTTTTTTTCCCCTTGACTACTAAAAGGGGGGGGTGGAAAGAGAAAAGGAATGCGGGGGGGTGGAGAGAGTCAGAAGAGCCTCAGAGGCTGAGCAGTGTGGTTTAGCAGATAATATTAAAGAACATAACCTCGGTGGTGCCTCTGCCAATCTCGTGCCCGCCACGCCACACACCCAGCCATCCATACGAAGCAGGTTCCCTCCCCCTCACCCCTGCCTCCTCCCTCTCCCTTCGCCAAATCAGCAGTGCTCTCTCTGCAAGCCAGCGGTACCGCGAACAGTGGGAGGACCAGGCGGCTGCATCACACGGACCAGGCTTCCCTCCCTCCCCGGTGTCTGGCTGGGGCCCATATGATAAATGACATATGTCATTCTGTCAGGAGGGAAGGGTGGGTCAGTGATGTATGACTCCGCTGAAAAGGAAATCGACTCTTTGGCATGGCGCAGCTCTTCACCGGGATCTAGTTTCAGAACTCTGAAATGAATTCTCCGACGTTTCAAGTGCATACTTAGGGCAGGCTGATGGGAGGCCTGGGGAAATCACACTTTATCCTCCCCTGCCCTTCCGATGGCAAGGGAAGGAAAAAAAAAAACGGTTCTGCCACTGGATACCTGCAAAAGGCCACGCGCGTGTCAAAGTCCCCAGCAGTCACACACCACGGGTTATTAAAAATGTGACTTTGGGGGAAAAAAAAGGAAAAGAAATGAAGCGGAGTAAGGTTAGTCCTTTTATTTATTTATATTTTCGTGGCAAAGGGCTGACACAAAAGCAAGATAAAAATTAGCATGTTTGAAGTAATCGTCCGCAGCTTGACATCTGCATAGTAAATTTTAAAGGAAAAAAATGTGTCAGACAGCCCAGAGCCGCTTCTGCCCTCCCCCCTTTCATTAGCTCACTGCCAGGGTGGCACTGCTGAACCTCATTACGGCAAGAGGATTTATGAAGCTGAACCCAATGGCAAAGAAAAGGCATCTGTCAATAATTGTAGGGAGCTGCACTCACAGCTTTGAAATCTCATTAAGTATGCAGTTATCAGGCATAAAGATCAAAAACATTACTCAACTCCGACAGAATCTTATGGAGGAACATTAATTAGCAACAGGCCTACAGTACAAAAAAAAAAAAACACACAGACTTCCTCTCACACCTGCCCAACCCACAAACCTAAAGCAACACTCCCCCTCCCGCCCGAAAAAAATAATTCCCGGCATCTGAGGCTGATCAAGAACATGAAACAAGAGAGACACACACAGAAAGGAGGAGAGGGAGGGAAGGGGTGGGCGGCAGGCAGGGAGGGAGGGGAGGGCGGGGAAATTCGGTTGAGAAAGGCTTGGCGGTGAGGAGAGAAAAGGAAGAAGCTGTCAAACTTGAGAAGGATGTCAGCGCTGGCCCTGATTACAGGGGCCTATGGAGCTCTCAGACCTTTTATCATCCTCGCCATCAAAACCAGCTGGGAGTCACCGCAGGATAGCTGATGGCTGGCCCACTGCAGCCCAGGTCCACGCCGGGACCCCAGATCCTGTCCTCGGCCCCTGCTCACCTTGGCAGGCCGGGATGCTAGGCCCGATGCCCAGGAGACAGGCCCTGTCCGGCGGCCTTCTGCGGCACCCCCACTACCCTGCCTGGTCTGCAGCCAGCCGGCCTGAGAAAGCCAGGGCCAGACCTGCTCCCCAGGCCTCGGGCACAGGCTAGGGAACCACTGCTGTCACTGAATCTCAGCGCCGTCCACAAACACCTTTCTCTTCCTCCAGAGAAGAAAAGGATCAGCTTCTCACACATCCACTCTGGCTTATTTTATTTCTGCGTATGCCGATTTACAGACTCAGTCTCTTACAACACACCGAAAAACAAAATATAAATGCAGAGAATTCACATTCAGGCCGTCAGGCCAACACTGGGGCAGGACACCTCTTGACCTTTGTAGCACACTGGACAGAGCGCAGCTGACGATGGGGTCAAATGTCCCTGCTAGGGTGACTCCAGGTTATCCACAGGGGGAAAATTAAATAACAGGGCTCCTCTCCCACCACATCCTCCACCTCCTGCAAGAACAATTCGCTCGTGTTTGGAAACATTCCACAAGAATTGTGTGCTCAGGGTCTCAGGCAAACTTATGTCCTATGGTGGCTTGATCCAGGGTAGGTGCACAGATATGTTGGGGGGGCGTAGGGGGTGGTGGGAAGTGGAAATGTTAAAAGATCACATGTTTCGGTCCAACAGGCAACGTTGGCCAACTCTGTGGTGGGATGTGCAACAGTCAGGCACAGTCCTCAGATGCCCCATGAAAGGTGCATGACAGCAGCAGTAGGAATAATAAAAAGCATGTATTCTGTGCTAATTTCCCTGATTGCACTGTTACAGAAAGGTGGCTTTTTCTTGTTACCCATAAGCACATGCTTCTATATTCTCTGTCTCTCTCTCTCACACACACACACATGCACACACACACAAGCATGGCACTTCCCAGAATCCCACACCATGAGGATAAGAAAAGCTATAGAACAGCATCTCCTCTGATCTGAAATCTCTACTATCACTCTTCTCGGAGCTCTTCTTCCATTCCTGCATCTCCTACTTCATTCCATAGGCCCTCCTAAGTGTTTACCTCTCACCTCTCCAGAAGTTAATGGTCACCCTAATCTTCATTAGCCGCATCTTTAAGGAAAGGGGAATTAAGATTCCTAGGCAATCAGCCTGGAGGACCCCTTCAAGCCAAGGCCCATCCTCTCCAATCACTGACTTTCCTTTGGAATATCAATGAACACATCTCAGATAAATTGTCACCTATGACCAAGAAGAGTTGAGAACACTTGTCTATAAACCAGACTTGATGAGAAGGAATTTTAGCAGGAGTGGTACAATAAGGTGTTTATATTTTTATGTGCTTACCATATTACCTTTATTATGTGTAACATCAAAGTGATTATAGCAATTACATCTAACAGAATTAATTACAGAACTTCCCATCATCCTGGGATACATAATGCATTAGAGGTAAGGCAAAAAAAGAAAACATCTTGATTGTCGTAACTAACTATTGTTGGTGTGTATTTTCCCCGGCAGCAACGCCAAACCAACAGCAGCTTTCAGGACGATGGAGAGGAAGAGTTTTAATTGGAAAATGAGGTATATTTTCTTTAAATTAAGTAACGCTTTTGCCTAATAATATGTTGGTGTTATTGAACATGTAAAACCAATTTCACTTTTTAAGTATAAATCTTTAAAAGGTGCTGGTTAATCCACCCAACCAATGTTACTACATAAAGGAGAAAGCACATGGGTGAAAGACTTACAAGTCTTTACGTATGCAAAATAAATTCACTCAAGGCTTCATTAATATTAATTTAAATTCAAAACCCATTTACATTAAATTGTTCATTAAAAATTGCCTATTTTATGCAACATGCATTTCTCAAAGAACTCAGAGGAAACTGAATACATAGGACTAGATTTAATGATGGGTATAGAAAATCAAAAGTAAATGAATTGGAGTCATTTCATGTATATTACCAAACAGCCCTTTACTCCTCCAAGGGATAGGTTCCAGTTTGGGGGACAAACAGGCTTTCAGAAGAGTTTGCTTTTTGCTACTATAAACTTGCAAACCTGACCTTCTGGTCTACCCAACAGAAAGACAAAAAGGAAGAGACACTGGTGGAATGGAAACCAGACTGGGGGAAGGCAGTAGGTACCACCGAGAATCCCACCTGGACACAGAGCATTGGCAGTTAGGCTTGCTCCTAAAAGGTACACGAATGAGCATTTGCTAGTACCCATCTTGGCCCAGAATTAGTAGTTTCTCTCTCCCCATTCACTCCGCCCCCTGCAATCCTTTACTCCCAAAGCAAGGGAATCAGGAAGATGATGACAAGGAGTTGGTAAGTTCCTTGCTTTGGCTCCCACCCCTCGAAGACAATCTGAACTTACACTGTTTCCCCAACAGCTGTTCTGGATGAAGAAAACACAGTCATAATTAATAACATGTGTCCTGACAGTATGAATTAATAATTTATCATTAAGCCCAAACAAATTTAAATTATTTTTCATGAGCCACACCTTAGCACATTTGAGAAAATAAGGTAAGGAGAGGGTCAAAAGTCCAGGTAACATGACCTTTAGAGAAATGCCCCCCACCCCATATGTCTCTTGGGCCACTCTTGTTGAAATACTAAAATAATTTACAAAATTGAAAGTAATTAAGCCCAAGAATCTAAGTGCTGATCAAATCAAGTGTATGTGCTCAAAATGTCTTCTTTTTTAAATGGGGCTTATAAAATATTCAATATTTGGTCAAGGACACTATGTAATCTTTCTAATAAAGATTCCTAAATGTGGAGTATGACAGTTGTTCAGGCAAGTGGTCATAAGAAGATTATGTTCTATTACTGGTGTTTTTCTCAGCTTCCAAAAGTGCATAGCATCTTTCTAGTCACAAACAGTAACCTGAATTTTTACACCCATGTCTAACATAAATGTTTACAAATGTTGAAAAATTAGAGAAAGCTACCAAATCTATGTATCCATTCCTTACAATTCAGGTATAATACTCCAGAAGGAAAGGAAAAAAAAACATATTCATAACCATTGTTTAGTAGGATTTGAAAATTAATTTAATGACTAACTGCAAATACTGGAAACTAGAATTAATCTGTCTGAATTTTTTTAAGGCTTACAGACATTTAAATGCATGTATCAGGACACTTTATCAACCTAACATAAAATTGTCATCTTATCTTATTATATGACTATTTTATGCATGTGTCAAAAGAATTTAAAAATGACTGCCTGTCTATTGAGTCTAATTACAAGTGCACATTATCTGTCTCGATGTACCAGTCCATATCATTGTTACCAAATACAATATATTATATTCACCTTTCATTTTTAACTTTTGACAGAGAAACCGCAATTTGGAACATAACTAGAACACACACACACGCAGTGAACACCTGAGAAGGTCCAGCGTGATACCACCGCTAAGTTCTGTCCTGTTTCCCAGACAGGCTGCGGGGTGTTACAAAACTGCTTCTCTGAAAGGCCTCCCAACCTGGGCTGACTGCAGACAAACAGGGAAAGTAGACACACACCCTACTTTTTTTTTTACTACAAGACTAAAGCTATTTTTATAGTTTGTCCAGTGATAGGCAGGAATAAAAATGGGCCAGCAGGAAAGCCTCAGAAACTGTGCTCGGCATAACTGGCCTGCTCCTGTTATTAAAGATGGCTGTGGGGCACCCACCTGAACCAGGACTCCCGTCCTCTCCCTGCTCCTTCCCTGCCTGCATCCGCAGCCCTAGCCCCAGCCTGGCTCTGCCAGATGCCAGGTAAAAGGAAAGATGCCACTTTGCCCTCCAGAAGGTGATCCTTCCCCTTCCAGAATCCCAGAAGTGGAGGGCGGGGAAACAGAGGTTTTCATTCTGGGAACTCACCTGGGTTTCACGGCATTTCCCCTGGCCCTGAGCAGTCACCTTTCATTCTAATCACTTTACAAAACAATCTTTAGTTTAAAAAAAAAAAAAAGAGGGAAAATGCAGACTTGTGAGGCAATTTGGGGAATAACTGCTGATACATCAGTTATTGACTACCTGGCTCCCGCTTACGAGGCGCTCAAGGCAAAACTGAGATCAAAATGACAACATCAACCGCTCACAATCAAGGGTGGCCCTGGAGAGCACTGAAGCTCTAACTGACAGTTGTCAAGATAATGGGGGCACAGCAGCCAATTCTGGAAGCTTCTCTCCCCTACGTGGACGTCCAGGGGAATGGCCTTGGCTCCTGCCCTCTTTGTTTCTCTCCTTCAGCTTCTCAGTTTCTCTTTTTTAAAAATTTACATTGTTCCTTTCGTTTTGTAGGAAAGAGGGGGAAGGAAGAATCACAGAGTGACCAAAAACGGTCATTTTGCCACCTTGCTACCGGGTAGAATGTCTGTCCAAAGGGGAGATGGGTGGCAGGCTTTTGAGGAGCAAATGAATTCCCAAAGCTGAGGCCGAAATGCCTTCCTGAATGATCCATGTGCTTCGAAGAGGGAAAAGCCCCTCTCCGGAGCTGCCTGATACTTAGGAAGGTTAGGATGGTGGTCCATGGCCCTCGACACGTGTGCCGTCTTCTAGGTCGTCCATGTCTACCCACAAATAAAACCCCCAGGCCTTGCCACCACAAGCTCAGCCTATTTCTTGGGGACCCACAGTGATCTGTTACTCCAGCAGGTCCTAAGGGGTCCAAACCACTTTGACAAAAGACGCCTGAAGGTTTATCTTTGCAATACAACTGCCTAACAACTCCATGGAAGGTTTTTCTCTTTCACCAAATAAGACTCAAAAGGTCAATGACAAGTTGTTTGTTTGTTGGATTTTCTTTCCTTTCTTTTTCCTTTTTTTTTTTTTGGCCAGGGGCGGGAGGAGTTTAGGCAAGGGCTTATTAAGATTTTACACTTCCTTCCAGAGAATGAACAGGAAAGAATAAAACGTGATCTGCTATTAAGTACAGCTTGAACTTCTTTTCTGCCATTTTTAAAAAACATACTTACTGAAAAACAAACACTACACATAGGAGAGAGAGGAGATGGTCGTTTTACCTGAAGGACACTGGCCTCTGTCACCCCGCTGCTCTCTGAGCTTCTACGGGTAATGACATTTGTCCAGCACAAATGTATAGCCCTTTGAAATTACATGCCTGGAGAAAGGAAACTCCTGCCCAGGTTTCTCCCTGGCAGGTGAAGAAATTTCTCTCTTCCTTTTGAGAAAAGACACTCTGCCATGCATAATTTCTATCAAAAAGAGAAAATCCTGAAGTGCAGAAATACGTCTTTTCAGGGATTCTTGGAGCCTGCCTTGGCCTTCTGGAGAGCAGCGCTACATTTGGCCTAGATGTAAAAACTGTGTACACCTGTGTGCTACGTCTGCACACTCTCCTCAGCTCCCAGCCCTTTGTGGTTGTTATTCTACCCCAGACCATTAAAAGGGCCCTAATTCCTATGACATGATTATCCAGGTACCAAAGCCCATTTGTCACCTGCAGCAGAAAATTGAGTTAATGCACAACTAAAGGCAGCCAGGACTGTGTAATATCAACTTGATTACATCAAACTAGCTGCAAACCTAATTCTGCGGGATGACACTGCGTCGAGCTTGTCATCTCCAATCATTAAAGCTGTCAGGAATCCATCAGGTTTACAGCTAATTAGGTGAACACTAATGAAGCTGGCAAAACAACTTTTCTTTTTTATGGCTGAGCGGACCTTTCAGTTTGGAGGGGGAAAAAAATTCTTGAGTCTTCCCAAGGTTGCTGGGACTGGATTTCCAGTTACCAATCAGCAGACATCTTTCTTTTTCCCACTCTCTTTCTCTATCAGTACAAAGCAATCAATTTGTCATCACTCCCAGTATGCCACAAAAAGCAGGCATGAACCTTATAACTTGCAGCTGTGAGAACTGAAAAAGGAGGAAAAAAAGAAAAATGGGAAGTTTTTTGCCCATCCAAACAAATAAACAAACAAACTCACACAGCACACATACTGGCCTGTGCATACTTATCACCAGCCTGGATGTGGAAGGTTTTTTTTTTTTTACTCCTCCATTCTCCTTAAATAAGTAGCCCTTCAGACATTCCCCACCCCCTCCTCCACACGTCCATTAGGCAGAGGCATTCTGATAAAGTAAATCCAAAACCAGGGTATGGGAAAGAAAAAAGCACTCACGCTGCCAACTTCTGATTGACCATTAAGCTATTGATGAATGTGCCTGTCAGGAGAGAGACAATTAAATCAAATATGAAACAAAGTCGTTTTGACGGGTCATTTTGATAGAGCAAAACCATTCTTCCAGCTCCTATTAGTCGTGCAGTCAAGTTTTTATATAATGAACATTTCTTAACTGACCTGAGATTTCCTGGCTGGCATTTTTAAAGGTGCAAAAGGTTAGTGAACAGGTTGCTTTTAAAAAAAATAAAACCAACAGCATATTTCCTCCTCCTCCTCTAATATTTTTAGCAGAAAGTTATCAAATAAGAGTTTCAGATTGGCAAGGTGGAAGAGAAAGATGAAGCAACGGCGGAGAGGGCTCTAAACCAAATGTAAAGATGTAATCACATATGGTTCATTTGATTGAGGCAGAGAGATACCTTCAAATGTGCATCCAAAAAGGAAAGGAAAAAAATTTTCAAAGACTGGAAGCAGCCCAAGACACTCCTACTGTCCAACTTTGTAAAGGAGTCCTCCAAACTTTGAGAGTTTATTTTGAGTAGATAAGCTCATTGCTTGAGCTTGGAATTTAAAGTAGAAGATGGGATGGGCAAAAAGCACCAGCCAGAAGGTGACTTGAGAGGTGGCACCCTCCTACAACCACCACTGTGATTTTCAAACTTTCTAAATTTAGGTAACTCTGAGGACAGACAGCAAAATCGGCAACATATGCCCCAAACCAAGTCTGTTTTCTTCTACAATTTCCTTAGGACACTAACAGGACAGTACATTTCTGGAAGAAGAAAGAACAGCGTTCTCTCTCTGTGACCCTGTGTGAGAAGACTCAAGTTCAGAGTGCAGCCAGTGGGTGAGCCCCACTGGCAATGCCCGCTGAAGCCATGGAAGTGACCATCACCATCATCCCCACCGCTACTACAGGCACTCACCGGGGGCATGGTTACAACGCCTTCATCCAAGGGCGCCAGGCAAAGCCCTGACCCTTCTCCCTGTCCTCCCTTCTTCCACAAAAAAGAACAGAAAAGAAAAGAAAGAGAAGAAAAAAGAAATGAACCTCCACTTAACCCTCCCCTTCAGGCAGCATCTGAACCTCTGCACATCTGAGTGTTACTCATATCAAAATACATCCCGTCCATATGTGGTCCTCTCAGCAGTCCGCCCCAAATCCCAGAAGTTGCACTGACAGGGCCCGAGTGACGTCACAGAGCTTGGCCTCACCATTTCGAGTGATTTATTGATGTTTATTGGGAATGAATAGATCAAAGGCAGCAGCATGACGGGGCGATCAATCAGTCATCAAATCAAGGGTGGCAAAGGGCCAGAAACCCTTCTTCCAAGCAACATGCTCCCAACTGACATTATTGCAAAATAATGTTATGTGTGTGGGTTTTGTTTTGCTTTCAATGATGCTTTTTCCAGAAAAGAAAAAAAAAAATCGTCTCAGTCTTAACAGGAGTTGACACTCCTGGAAAAAAAGAAAAAGAAAGAAAAGGAGCGGGGTGGGGGGTGGGGGGCGGCGGAAGAAAGTACTCAGATACGTCCCAGAACTAAGTGCCAGGAGGAAATGAGGGTGGGAGAAGCGGTAGAAGGAGAAGGTGGGGGTGAGCGAAAACAAACCAGGGTAAAGAGAACGCCAGCATCTAATAGCGACTTGACAGTCATCTGACAATACCCAGACCCTGTGCGCTCTGGTTTCCACCGCTGTGCCCGGTTTGGGCCCAATAAATGAAGAATCAATCGGATTAGCAGTAAGGTGGCCAAAGGGACCCACTCGCTCACTCGTTCGCTCTCTTTCGCTCGGCAGACACCGGGCAGTCCCCCGCCGGCCGGCCGCGGGAGGACACAGAAGGTGTCCCGGGAACTCAGGTGACCCCGCCCGCCCCCCACAGAAAGAGACAGAAGTGGGCTCCTTCCCACCCCCTCGGCGGCCAGGCGGGGAGCAGAGGAGGCAGGGACTCAGCCTCGCTCAGTTCGCCGCGGGCGAGCGCGGTTCCCGAAGTGGGTGCGAGCGGGAAGGGGGGCAGGGGGCGGCGGCAGAGCGCAGCGGGGCGTCCGGGGGCGCCGGTCCGCGAGGCGGGCGCACGCACCAGACAGGAGAGCGGTGAGAAAGCCCGGCGCCCCGGAGTTACTCTGCGTGGCCAGAGCGAGAGGGGCGAGGAGCGGGGCAAGGAGTGGGGTCGCCGCCGGCTGGAGACGCAGGGCGAGGAGAGGAAGAGGAGGCGGAGAAGAGGAGGAAGGGGAAGCGGCTCGTACCTGCTGCGCGCCGGGGCGCCTGCTGCTTCCTCCTCGGCATGATGCTCCTCCGGCGACTGCCACTGCCGCCGCCGCCGCCGCCGCCGCCGCTGCCGGGCTGAGAGGGAGGGAGGGAGGGGGCGGCGGGCCCGCGGGGGGGCGAGGCGGGCCGGCTCTCAGCCTCCCCCGGAGAGCGGCCGCCCGCAGGATGCTGCTGCGCCCCGGCTCTCCGCGTCCCCCCCGCTCCGCGCTCCGCCGCGATCCCCGAACGTGCGGAGGGGAAGAAGGAGGGCGGGCGAGGGAGGCGCGGGGAGGGAGGAGCGCGGGGGGAGGAGGAGGCAGAGGAGGGAGGAGGTGGTGAAGGAGGAGGAGGAGGACCGCGCTGCCGGCGGAATGGGAAGTTTGACAAATCGCTCCAGAGGCCGGAGGAGGAGGGGCGGGGAGGAGCGGCAGCCCTGCCCCCCACCCCCGCCCCGTCCCCAGACGAGGTGCGCGGGGTTCGGGGCCGGGGGGCGGGGAGCGGGGGAGAAGGCGGGCAGAGGGGGTGGGAGGAGGAGCACCGGAGCGGCCCCGGCCGGTGAAGCCCGGGTCCCCGCCCCCGGGCAGGAGGGTCACGGCATCGGTGGGGGCGCTCAGCCGCGCGTCGCCGCCGCGGCCCGGGGCTCAGCGGTCCAGTCTTCTGCCGCGGCGCGGCTGGAGCGGCGGCGTCGGCAACAGGCAAGCTTAAAGGAAAAGGAGATGATCGTGTCACTCGCCCGCCCGCGGGGGCGCCGCGCCCCCGCTCCCGGCCCTGAGCCTGTCTAGGACCCCCGCCCAGTCCTGGGAGGGGGTGCCGCCCCTCCGCCTCCGCCCCCTTGCGCGCACGCAGGGGCGCGGCGCCGGCTCGGCCGAGCCTGTCCCGGGGCACTAGCTACTCCCGCCTGGCCCTCTTCCCCACCCGGCCTCGCCCCCTGGCTATGCCCCGCTGCCACTCCCGGGCCGTACTCCTTTCCACAAGCCGCGTCCAAAGCCCCCAGCTCAAACCCGGGCCTGGGCCCGCGCACCCCGGGGCGGCCAGGGCCCGCGAGCGGGCGCCGGCGCCCTCGGGGAAGGAGGCGGGCGCGGGTTGGAGCGGGTGGGGGCTGCTCTCAGACCTCGCGCGCCTCCCGAGCTCCTCCCCGGGACCCGCCGCCGCCACTTCCCCAATTTTTTTTTCCCGGGCAAACTTTCCCGGGCCCGTCCCGGGGGTCGGCGAAGGAGGGGGTGCCTCTTAAGTTTCCTCTCCAGACTGGGAAGATCACGGTACCTCCACCCCGCCCCTCGCCCCCTAGGCGCCGGACCGCGCCCCCCACCACCGGCTCTGGCAGATCCGAGGGCGGGACGGGGGGCGGGGGCAGGAGCTCAGACTCTCAAACCCATCCCCGCCCCGGGGCGCCCCGAGGGCTACCGCGCCCAGCGCCTGGCCTTCCGGCAGTATTGGGCAAAGAGAATTGATTATTGATTGGGTGATTGGGGTCGCCGAGGCTCGGGCCAGCCTGGCGGATCGTGGAGAGAAGGAGCTGGCAGGGCTGAGTTGGCGGCGGGGCAAAGAAGGCTCACTTACGGGCGGCCGCGAGGGCGCGGGTGGGCCGGAGCTCAATGGGACGACCCCAGGGCAGCGGCGGCTGAGCGGGGAGCCGGAGCCGGAGCGGCGCGGGCGGCGGCGCATCGATGCGCTGCGGGCTCGATTGCGTCTCCCTGGGCCAGCTCTTGGGCCGGGAATGGGGCGGCAGCGGCGGGGCCGGCTCCGGGCGCTGCCGGGCGGTGGTGGCGGGAGTGCGGGGGGCGGCCGCTGGGCCCACGGCCCCTTAGGTGGTGCTGCTTCTGGGCGCGCCGCTGGTGCCCAGGGAGTCCCCTGTGCGCCGCGTGCGAGAGTCCGAGCGAGGGCCGAAGCCCCGCGCCCTGGGACTGACTGCCTGAGCGCTCTCGGAGCTGCAAACCCTGGCCTTCTTCTGTCTTTCCCTACCACCCCCCGCCTTATGTTTCTTTTTAGTCTCTTTCTCCCTCTTCTGCCCCCTCTTTTCTTTATTTTTTCCTTGTGATTGTTTTTGCAAGTTTGTTTTAAAAGTTCACAGGCATACTTTCTTTTCTTTTAGACCAGGAGACCTCGATCTCACCCTGACGGTAAGATCAAAGTCTCCGCTCGCCCCCAGCCTGCGGGCTTGGGTTCTGTCCAGACGCCTCCCTGAATGCAGATGTGCTGCCGCCGTCCTCCGGGGCTATAAAGCCGCCTCCTGCGCCTGGGTGTGCGCAAGAGCGCACGGAGTTGCGGGATGCGGACCCTGGGCGGTTGCGGGGAGTTGGAGTCTAGCTGCGGCTGGGCCCCGGGCTGGCCTCGTGCAGCAGACTCTGGGGCGGGCGCGTGGCTTGGAGTTGGTGCCTGCGGCCGCAGAGGCCAAAGCAACTGCCCCCCAGGCCCGGGAGACGCGGCCGTGGGGCGTGAAACGCTTCTTGCGAAGGAGAAAACGGTGAGTTGGCAGACGCCGCCCGCGGCCTCAGGATTCTAGGATTCTGGTTGCGGCACTGATCACCACTTGCCTGAAGGAGAGTAGGCGCCGTGGGAGGTAACCTCCCGCCGCCCTGACTCACCTTGCACACGCCGAGCGCCCGCTTGGGTCTCCGGTTTGCAGCGAGTGCACAGCACTGGGCACCGTGCGCGGAAGGCTGAGACTTTCGCCCTGACTCGTGCTCCCCCCTCCTCCTCTCCTTCCTGGCACAGCTTTCCAAACCTCAGTTCCCTCCGCCCTCTCCCACTGTCGGCCGTGGCCTGAGCTCCGGGCTCAGCGCAGCCCACAGCCACCGCCCGATCGCTGCCTCGCCCTCCCCGCTCAGGCACCGCGCGCAGTGCGATCCGCCCCCAACATCTGTCCGTCCAACCATTGGCGCATCCATCAGTGTCAATGAGCTGCACATCGCCGCGACAGCCCATCACGCACAACACGGGCTATGCGGGGTGCATACTGCGACCGCGCTACTTTGCCCGGACACGAAAACAAGGTTCAGGCACAGCTTGGCACAGCTTGGAACCCTGACCTCTACTTTAGCTACGCCTACCCAGTGTAATATCGGGATCTCTAAACATGATTAGTTTTGCAGGCCATTCTAGGGATGGGACAGGTGCAGGGGAACAGTGTCAACCTAGCCCTTGCATTCTGCCAAGTTTTCTGCCCCTTTTCTGTGGACTGGGTGTGGCATAGGAAAGAAGGGAGGTAGGTTTCCCAAATCCGCAGCAAGCACGATATAGACCTGGAAGCTACCTCAGCTCCGTGGCTTAAATCTTCAGCTTGGCCGAGTCTAAGGCTGTCGAGGTCGACAGGCAGGTATTAGCCAGAAGGTCACAATATAAAAGTTTGCCAGGCCCCGCCTGGCTGCTTCCTACCATGGCCTGCCAGTGAGGAGACAAGAAGGGAAGAAAAGAGGAGGGATCCATGGGATCTCACGGATTTGAGTGAGAACTATGAGCTCGATTTAGGAAGAAATAGTTTCTGGGTGGCAGTATGTCTGTAATTCACATGTTATTTACAGAGGGAGAGAGAACGGGGTCATAAGTTGAAGCCAGTGCTTTGCAGGGAGTTGCCGACCATTCCCGGAGAGTGCTGACCCCGGACGGTCGTGGCCTGCTCCCCTGCTTTTGCTTCTTGCTTTTCCCTATCGTCTGCTAACCCAAGATTCAGAAGACAGACACCTTCACATATGTCCCTGATCATAGGATCAATCTGGCCGGGCCACGGGCCTTTCATGTCCTCCCAAGAACTTCAGAGGGAGTGTACATACAACCTCCTCCAGGGACATCTGTGGGGCGGCTGTCCCTAGCACTTCCCCTGATATATTTGTGTTATTACTACTGCAAATATATCTGTCCGGTGCCTGGTGAGTTCGGTCCCTCTGAGTCGACTACACACGCTGGTCAAAACCTGTGCGTCTCATGGTTCCGCGATTCCCGAGTTCGGAGGGATACAGAAACTGGTTTCAGGCATGTTCCCAGGCCTGCGCGGTTCAGGAAGAGGCCAGAGACCGCTGAGGAGGCGCTAGCTGGGGCGCCTTCCTTGGGAAGGACGGTCCGCGCTCTAGGGTGCCAGCTCGCGTACGGCATCCAGCAGCCGAACCATTTCCACGCTAGACTAGAGGGCGGAAAAGCCCGCGCCCGGCGGCGGAGCTAGAATTCTGTAGGAGGCACACTGCAGAAACCGTTGTACCCCACTCTGAAGAGTTGCAGAGACCTTTCATTTGAAAAGCAACAATATGGTTCTGCCCTGCAGAAGCACCTGGTAACTACTTAGCCGCGTGAGTCACGCAAAAAGTGGGCCCCTCTAGGAAGTGCCGTGTTTCTGAGAATAATTTTTACACCCCTAAAAATAAAAGGAGAAGGGGGTTGAGGGACAGTGGGGAGATGCCAAAATGTCCGGTGGCAACCGCCTGTAGGGGGAAACTGGCGGCTCCCATTGCGATCAGCTGGACCACCCTGTTAAGAGCCCCCAAATTCCCAGGGGCCATGAATACAACTCCTGACCCCCAAGATTGCTCCTCGGGCGCAATGGAACCCCGCTCCTCCTCTGCGGCGGGATTCGGAGCCCTGTTCAGTACGAATGGTCCCAACAGCCTTTCCTTCAGGTCAAAGGGTTAGAAGCCTGGACTCCAGCTCCCGGAACTCACGGACCCCAGGCGGCAGTGCCGGGCCTACCTGAGCGGGTCTCTCCCATCCCGGGAGCGCTTTTGTCCTTGGCTAACCCGAGCCTAGCCGGGAGAAGTCTGGGAGGGGAGAAGTACGCAGGCGTGTGGTTAGAAACAAGTGTGCGGTGGAGGAGCGAGGATCCTAACCCGGCGCGCGGCGCAGGGAGTCAGGAAGTTCGCGCTCGGGAAGGAGCAGGCGGGCCACCGCCTGGAGGCAGCCGAGGTTGTCTTCGAGGTGCGGTTGAGGGCTGAGTGACTGCCCGCCGGTCCCAAACCAGGCTGAATTAAGTGTGTCCTCATTTGGGATGGCCAGAAGCAGAGACGTCTGCAAAGAAGGCATCCTTGAAGCTGGTTATCCAGGCCGGGCAGCCAGGGCGGGCTGGGGACCCAGGGGTCTAAACACAGAAGGGTTGTCTGGAGGAGGCGCGGGCCGCCCGCAGGGACAACGCCCTCTGGGGAGCCTACACCCCATGTCAAGGTGGGAGCACATCTGGCCCGCCGGTGGGCCCTTGGGGAGCCCAGTGCCTGCGGGAGGAGGCGGCAGCGAGGGCTCTCCAGCCGCCGCCCGCCTGCAACGTCCGGGCGCTCTGGTCTGGACCCTTTGGCACTCCTTATCACCACAACCTGGGCTAGGCAGGAGGAGATACTCTGGGTGCTGAGAGGCGGACTGCCACTACCTGCATACCTCAGCCAGGGATTGGGCCCAGGACCTCAGCCCCTGCCTGGGCGGGAAGAATTCGGACCCTGGGGCCAGGCCCTAGCCAGGCGGTAAATTGTTTGCTAAAAGTGCATTTACACAGCGTTGAAGTTTGTTTCTCTTTTTCCGGTAGCTTTGTTTTAACGAACCAGATGTTTTGTCTGTAAATTCTCCCAAGAACTTTTACAGTTTTGACGTGAAATAAACCTTGGAAAATCGGAGCGGTATATTAATGCCACTTCTGTGGGGCCTCGGGGGAGCTACATTAGGCTCCCAGGGATGGGAGCTGGGGGCGGGGCAAGGGACTCCTGGAAGAAAAGTAGGAGGCTTCTCTTGGCCCAAGAACTGGTGCTGAGAATGTGAATCTCCCCAGTCCCACCATCCCACTCCCCCAAACACTTGGGTACACAGGCTATCAACCCTTCCTCCCCAGAGCGGGCTTCCTACTTGGTAAATTTCCTGTTTTCAACACAGAGGTCTGGCCCAACTTTGCAACTCTGCTTTCTGCAGGTCTGCCCATCCCACCAGGACCACCCGACTCAAAGGCAAAAGGACCTTTGATCTTCCCTGGCCAGCCTTGAGATCCGCTGTCTGCTGGGGCGGGGCAGAGCGAGGCTGCCAGGGGCCATCCCTGAACTGGGCATGACTGGGACTTCCTGAACTTTGGACGGAAGCTGACCCAGTCATGCCCTCTAGAAAGCTAGAGCCAGCAAGTTCCCTCCTTGATGTCTCATTTCCCCCTCCCTCCCCCACCCGCCCCCAGACTTGGGACTTACAGGCAATTATAAGCATCTTTAAAAACAAAAATTAAAAGCTATGTACCTAACAGGGAGGGAGGGAACGCCCTTATTGGAAGAGAATCCGGTATGCCTGCAGACCCATCTCCTAGCTGGGTGATTGGTAGGGACTACTTTCTGGGGTTTCCCAAGACCTGCTGAGGATTTTCCGTCCCTAACACCCTGGGGCTCTCCTCTGCTCTCAGTACCGGATTTTCAGATTTGGGGAGCACAGTTTAGACTCCGCCCCCTTTTCATATAATTATCTTTCAAGCCTACTCCTTTACCGAACTTTTCCAAAAACTTTTCTTGGGAGATCTAATATTAAAGAAAGAAGAAAGTCTTCATGTTTCTAAGACAGATATACATTAAGACCAGCTTGGAGGACACAATTACTGGCAAAATGCCCTTTGATCAAATCCCTTGCGTTGACCTGAGCTGCTCGGGGAATTTCCAGAATTACTCGCTACAGCGAGGCGTGTTTTTTCCCACTCTAGGTGAAATGGATTTTTCTAAACCATTTAGGCAAAGCTTAAGGGAAAAAAACCTCTACACTCAACGCAGCAGCAGCCACGGTGGGGCTCGCCCCTGGCTGGAAGCAAGCAGCTCTTTGCTAGCTGAAAAGCAGAGGTGCCCAGCTCTTCCCGCGCGGATGCAAGTTCCGCGGACAGAATCCTGCCTGTGAATCACCGCGAGGCTGAGCTCAGGCTCGTCCAATGCAGGAACCCCGGAGAGGAGGAGGTCTCAGAAATCAAGCCACCAGGTCTTCTCAAACCAGACAGCCCAGCGTTGCAAGCCTGGTGACCTCATTAACTAGCCGGGGAATTTGCAAGACGAGGGGGAATTTCGTTTTTCTCTTTCTCTACTTTTAATCGCTCTTCTTTTCTATCTTATATATTATGGTTTTGTGTTTGTCGCTGAATTTCCAAACGGGGAAAATCGAGACCGGACGCAATTCTCAGTAGGGCAGGTACAAGAGAGAGATACTGGGCTGGGACCTCGTTCCTGTCATTTTTATTTCTTGAAACTTGGGTGCATAGCACTTGTATTTCCAGAATAGCAAATCCAGAATTCTTCGGGACAGGGTGGCCAGCAGGTTGAGTTTCTTTGTATGCGGATAGTCTTTTTTTTCCGGCAGCTTTGATAACTTCCTCTTTCATAGAGCAGCTTGAACTCTCCCTTCCCTCTTCATCTTTCTGCCACTTTTTCTTTCCCAAATCTTCCTCCTCTTCCTATTACTCTCTGGTTCCTTGTTGTTTGTCTGCTATCAGTTGTGTCTGGACCCCATAAGAATTTGCCAAGATTATTTATTTCAAGTCTGCCAATGTTCATCCCAAAGAGGTCTACTCCTCGCTGTGACACGGCAGAAGCGGTCACCCAGTGCACAGACTGAGAGGGAACAAAATCATATGTAGCTGCTGCAGTTTTTTTAGGGCGGGCGGGGGAGGGGGCGGTCAGCAATAGGTTGATACTTGGTTTAAAACAAAAGAACATGTTAAGAAGTTTCAAAGCTGCCAATAAAAACCTTTAAGTGGCTTGTGATTCAGTACCTCGAGTTGCGGCGATGGCATTGGTAAATGACTCTAATGCCCAAAGAAAAATATTACAAATGCAGCTGTCTCGGCCACCAATCGGACGCCGCTCTCCAGCGCGGGCGGTGGCTCCTCTCTGGCGCGAGGGCACCCGTATTTGCATGATAAATTGACCAGACTGGCGGCAGCCAATGAAATATTCAAATTAGGCCAGGGGGTTAGGGGTGGAGTCCCTGGGGCGCCCTCTTTGAGCCTGGGAGGCTGCAGCTGGCGGTACCACCTCTCCAACAGCGCCCTCTAGAGGCAGGTTGGGGGCAGCCCCACCCGCCCCAGGAATGAAAGAGAGGAGAGCCGGTGGGCTGGAGTGCTCTTATCACCTGGAAGACTAGGTCTCTACCCTTTGCTTGCAGTTGGATGGCAGAGGCAGGTGGTGACGCCAAAGAGGGGGTTTAAGAAAAGCTCTAGCGGCTTCACTCCAACTGCTCTGCTGCTACTGCTGCTAAGTAGCTTCAGTCGTGTCCGACTCTGTGCGACCCCATAGACGGCAGCCCATCAGGCTCCCCCGTCCCTGGGATTCTCCAGGCAAGAACACTGGAGTGGGTTGCCATTTCCTTCTCCAATGCATGAAAGTGAAAAGTGAAAGTGAAGTCGCTCAGTAGTGTCCGACACTTAGCGACCCCACGGACTGCAGCCTACCAGGCTCCTCCGTCCATGGGATTTTCCAGGCAAGAGTACTGGAGTGGGGTGCCATTGCCTTCTCCGAGTTCCGGTAACAAATCTAGCGTTTGCGTGAAACGTGTGTTTGTTCCATTGAGATTAACTTCAAGATAAGACACTTGCCCACCCCAGATCTTGACCACCCTCTTCAAAGCCCTCCAGTATTGAAATTCTAAAGCAGACATATCCAACTTGCACTGAGCAAAGAACTGTATGCCCATGCAGGTCAGGCCCACTGGAAGCTGGGACTGGGAGTTGGGGTGCTGCGGGAGCCTGACCCCTGGGAAAGCCTGAGCAGGCTGTTCGGGTGGATGTGCTGACAACTGGCTTCAGCTACAGGACTCCTCCCTCCCCTGGAAAAACGCATCCTGAAGGAAGCGCCCACACCCTGAGGCAGGAGCTCCTGTCTGTGTGCAACAGCCTGTAAGGAGGGACCCCGTCTATAGCATCCTTCAGGAAGAATGTGGAAATAACGGAGTGTGCAAGTGACTGACCCTGCCCTGATGCAGACCTTTAGTCTCTAAGGAACGAGGGAGACTCTGAAGGCACCAGGAGAGCTGGCCTTCTGACCTGGTTCTGCCTGTGGCTCAGGACTCAGTGGAGGCTTTGCCTGGGATGCTGGGTTGGCTTCCATCAGGGAAGTTCTTGTCTGCTCAACATCTCCTCTTTCCCACCACCTCCCACGGCCCATCATTCCAAGCACCCTGGGGCCCACCATGCCCCTGCAGGCCTATACACACACTTTTAATTGAAGTATAATTGATTTACTATGCTGTGCTTAGTCGCTCAGTCATGTCTGACTCTGTGCGACCCCATGGACTGGCTCCTCTGTCTATAGAATTCTCCAGGCAAGAATACTGAAACAGGTTGCCATGCCCTCCTCCAGGGGATCTTCCCTAACCCAGAGATCGAACCCAGGTCTCCCGTATTGCGGGAGGACGCTTTACCATCTGAGCCAGCAGGAAGCCCTACAATGTAGTGCTCATTTCTGCTGTACAGCAAAGTGAGTAAGTTATACACATATATATTCTTTTTTTTTTCAAATATTTTTTCCATTATGATTATCCCAGGAGATTGGATATGGTTACCTGTGCTATGAAGTAGGAACTGGTTTATTATTCTAAATGCAATAGTTTCCATATACTAACCCCAAACTCAGTCCAGCCCTCCCTCCACCCCTTTCCCTTGGCAACTGCCTGTCTGTTCTTCTCCACGTCTGTGAGTCTTTCTGTTTTGTATGTTTTTAAAGTACAGAGTTTTTAAAAGTGCAATTGTCTTTCTCGGCTGTGGAGTGGTGAGTATGTTGCTCTTTCTCCATCTCTGCAGGAATTAAAATTGGGGCCCAACTACATACTGCCCTGGGGAGTGCTTGATCCCCACCCCACTCCCTGCCAAGGGGGTCTGCAGATGGCAGTCAGGCTGCAGGCGAGTGTGGGTTCCAACAAGAAGGACCCTCTAGGCCCTGCTCTGCAGCCACACTCAGCTCAAGTCAGTCATATGCAGCCATCCTCCCTGGCCCCATTCACCTGGTCAGGGGTGCTCTCAGAACCTGGACCCAGGCTGGCTAATTGTTTGTAAATACAGAAAAAAAAAAAAAAAAAACTGTGGGTGCTGAATACAAATTTGACAGTGAATTGTGACATCACCTGAAAGATATTATCAATACCTTTAAAATCTGTAGACCCAATATGGGGGGTGGTAAATTCATAAGAAGTCTTTCACATCATTTAAAGCACTTAGGAGTGTTTTGGCGGCTGAGAGGAGCTCTGGCTCTGGGTTTGCTGGGAATACTGGTGGGCAGTAGTGGGTGAACGGGTAAGTTCAGGTACCAAAGGGCCTCCCTGCTTTTCTAGAGAATTTGCATTTCCTACTGACTTGAATGTCTGGGGATAGTGTTCCCACTAGGAGAAGGCCTGCCGGTCACAGAAGCAGCAAGGTCTTTGCAGTTCCCCTGACTCTGTGTCACGTGGCAGGGAAGCCTCCCTTCAACCTCCCAGCAGCCAACAATCCCTCCTTCCTGCTCCTCAGGCCTCACCTGTCGGCCAGGAAAAATGAGACTTGAAAATGGGCCAGAGTTAACCTCCAAGAGGGAAATTTGTCAAGGAGTCATGCCTGTCTCAAATGTCCAGAAATGCCAGCTGCTCTTTCTCTGGAGGATGGTCCTATCTGGGGCATGTCAGGAGTCTAGAAGGTAGACAGTGAAGGTGAGGAAGTAAGAGGGCTGACTCTCCAGCCCAGGATGCATGACAGCATGCAGGAGAAGCAGGATCAGCAGCACAGAAGGCCCAAATGCATGGCTGAGCTGCACATGTGCACACACCAGGTGAGGGCAAGCTCTGACCATGTGAGGCAGCGCGTGGGCTGGTGGCTCCTAACTCACCAAGTGACCTCAAGTGGATTGCCCCCTGTTTTGAGCCTCACTTCCTTCATCTCCTTCTTCAGCCTTGAGTAGAAAATCAGGGAAGAAAAATTTCATCCAAGTCAGAGAAGTCCTTGAAGCTTTTACTTCTTTGCACTGTATCCTGGGAGCTTTCAGGGCTAGAGCAGGGTTTGAAAGAGGCATGGTATTACTAGCTGTCTGCCCATGGGCGAGTCACAGCAGAGCCCACTTCCCAGGTAGAGTCAGGCTTCCCTGGGGTGATGGATTTCTGTTGATGCTTTGGCGAAAAACTTGGCACACAGTGGTTGTCCAGTGATGCTGACCCCTCCTGCAGCCCTGTGAGAAGGGCAGCCACGAGGTTAGACTTCTTGAAGACAAAAGCTTATAAAACAGGATGAGGTTGGATGCCCCAGAGGATACTGCAAGCAGGTGCTGTGAGTGGGACAACGAGAAAGTAAGCGGGGAGGTGCGGAAGGCAGGGCAGGGCACAGGCCTCCTAACTTCCTGGGAAGAGTGGGCATATGCAGGGAGAGTAAGGTGGATTCTCCAGGCCTTTCTGGGAGCCAATTAAAGGAATGGGTTGAGTGAGGAGCCTCGCTGATATTTCTATTTTCCCTGTTAGTAGTGACTGGAATTTGTACCATCCAGGTCAGATGGAAAATAGAAGCTTGGAAAATCTGACACTCTCATTGATTTGCTCACCTTGCCATCGCTACTTGAGAGAGGAAGCAATGTGACTTCAAATTGCAATTAGGAGCCAGCCTGTTAAGGGTTCCTCACATGAGCTCCCTTGCTGTGTGGCTCCCAGGCCTGCCTTGTCTCTTTTTCCTGAGGATGTAGGTTCGTTCATAGTTTTGAATGAAGCAGGGAATGCAGATGTGTTGCACCTCCTCATGGTAAGGCTCACATGCCTTCTGGCACTTTGCTCTCATTTTGGTCAGGTCTTTGAAAAGATGGCAATTTCCCCAATGTTTTAAAAGTATTAGCTTCCTTTCAAACATTCTTTAACCTTTAATGTTTTGTAAGTTGATGAAAAGGTCATTTGGTTCTGAGGATGCTGCTGTTTCATAATTGTTCAGCTATCAGGGTGAATTCCATCCAAATCTTGAATTCTTTAATGGGGCTCAAACCACTACCACCACCATCACACGCACGAACACACACACACACACACACGCACACTCTAGATACTATTTTTCATTATTCATCTGTGTAAGTATATGTGTGTATGTCTATATATTTGCATCTGTGTGCATGCATATGCTTCTAGAGGCTTGAATTTAGATTAACATCACAACATTCTCACCAAGTGACTTCTTTGCAGGAAAATATCTATAAAACTTACCTTTTTGAATGATATGATTTGCTAAAGATTGGATGATAATCGTTTCTTATGCACTGCACATTTTCCTGATTTTTAAAAAGAGTCTAGTCAACTTCTAATTTAATGTTTCATTGTTGTGCCTACAATAAATGTGTCCAGAAGCCTAGGAAACCTAAGATGTTTTCATTCTCTCTTCTTACATAGTGACACAGATTCTCATAGCTGTTCCCTGCCACATTTACCTTTCTAAGCTGAAAGAGTCCTGGAAACAGATGTCTGGACTTGTTACATTTATATTTAAAATAAAGTTAATAGGCTCAAATAAAAGCATGAATGAGTTTTATACAAGGGAACTTTTGAAGTAAATGTCTGGACCAACAGTATGCAGCTTACTCAAGAGGCATTGGGTGTGGTCTCCTGTGCTTCTGGCCCTGATGATTGAAATTTTAAGATGAAAGCTCTCCAGGCAAATAAGGATAGCTGCGTCATGTCTTTGTCGATTTGTGTAAGGAACAGATATGGTCTGAACTGCAGTGAATCAGAAAGAGCATGCTGTCAGATTAACACATTAGACTTAAAAAGGCAGAATTGATACTTTTCAAAGGTTTCAACTTTTACTTGAAAGCAAACACTTCTGAAAGGCCCCTGGCTGGAATAAATGGTAATGAAGTAAAGCAAAACTTGTGACCATCCGGCTACTTTCTCTCTGGGACCACCTCTCTAGAATCCTCTCAGATTTAGCCCATATTCCAGGCTGGTTCTTGGCACCTCTCTGGTATATGATTATTTTTGACTTCTTATGTTTCTCTGTGTGAGATACATTAAAAATGTCGAAAAAGGTGTAAATCATATGTGGCTTAGATAATAATTAGAAGACCAACACTTGTATAACTACCACACTCAATCACCAGAAATGATCCCCCTACCCCCTGATTATCATCACCTTTCGTCGAGGCCACCGCCATCTCTACCTTGTAGTCGTTGCTTTATTACCTTGCTTGGTAGTTTTAACACTTCGGTACAAATACCCCTGTGCCTGTATTTAAACTTTGCATAAAGAAAATCGTAATGAATGAATCATTTCGTGTCTTATTTCTTTCACCCAGAGACTTGACCATGTGAATGTGTGCAGTTGGTCATTTTTAAAGCTGTGGATCATGAATATATTGCAATACAGTAGGTTTTTTCTTTTTTTTCTTTTTTCCAGTTTTTTGGCTATTATGCAAAATGCTGCTGTGAACATGCTTATTCATGTGTTGTGCACATGTGGGAGAGCTTATCTGTTACACATATATGTAGGGCAGGATCGCTGGGTCATAGAGTATGTATATCTACAATTCCCAACTGTTTTCCAAAGTAGTTATGTTGATTTTCACTCCCTCAAGCAGTGTTTTAACATGTCCCCATTGTTCTACATCCTTGTCAACATGTGATATTTCAAGCTTTTCTTCCCCTTCTTTTTAATATTTTCTAACCTAGTGGTTGCTGTTGCTATCTTTCTGTGTTTAATTTGCATTTCCATGAATGCTAATGGGGTTGAGTGCCTTTCCGTATGTTTATGGTCACTTGGATTTCCCTATTCATGAGGTTCCTGTCCAAGTCCTTTTCCCATTGTTTTTGTTGCATATGTTTTCTGTTGTTTCTCAGAGGTTCTTTATTGCCCTGTTTGCTTCAAGTTGCTTTGAAACTGTGGATCAGTACAGAAGTGTTTCAATGAGCTCCATGATTGTATTTCCTAGGAAGTTTCAGTCTGCAGGTAATAGCACCCCCTGCTTATACTGGCTTAAGGAAATTGTCTAATGGTAAATCCTGGCTCAACTATACAAACAGGAACCTAGTTTTCTCTACCCTCTCTTAACTCTGTGTTCTCAGCATCATCTCATCCTCAAGGTATTTTGTTTGACTTCAAGAGTGGCCACAAGTGGTAATTAAGCCTGCTTGCCTCTTTGTCCACATCCAATAGGAAAGATAATTAAAAAACAAAAAACCAAAACTCTGTCACTGGCTCGTGTAATCTGCATCCTTCCCTCCAGTTTTCAGAGGCCACTTAGGACAGTAACCATCCCCAGGGAACACTATACATACTTTGATAGACTTAACCCCTTATAGGATAAAATGAGTGAGAGAGAGGCAACCTCAAACAGCCACACATTCACTGCCAAACCTGCCAGGATTTTAAATTTTTGTTTTCTAATTTACATAGAGTAAATTCTCTCATCTGGTATATAGTTCTCTGAGTCTTGACATATTCATGGAGTTAGATAACCACCACCACAATCAAAATTTGGAGAAGTCCCATTGCTCCAAACAGGCTTCCAGGTGGCACTAGTGGTAAAGAACCCACCTGCCAATGCAGGAGATGTGAGAAACGTGGGTTCAGTCCCTGGGTGAGGAAGATTGCGGGAGGCAGGGCAGCCCTCTCCGGTATTCTTGCCTGGAGAATCTCATGGACAGAAGTCTGGCGGGCTGCAGTCCACGGGGTCACACAGAGTAAGATACGACTGGAGATTTGGCACACACGCACATCCCCCAGACTCTCCTTTGTGCTACTCTTTCATAGTCAAAGTATCCTCCTACCCCTCACTGCCACTGCCCATGCCAAGAACCACTGTTCTGTCCTTCATCCCCATCTTTTGCCTTCTCCAGGATGTACTAAATGGGCTTATACAGTAGGTTACCTTTAGGGTTTGGCTTCTTTCACTTAGTATTTGAGATTTATCCGTGTTGTTGAGTTTTTTCAACAGCTAGTATAGATGGACCACAGTTTGCTTATTCATACATCTGTTAAAGGACAATTGAGTTGTTCCCAGTTTACTGTGACTGTGAATAAAGCTCCTATACATGGACATACAGGTTTTGTATGAACGTAAGTCTTCATTTCTCTTGTATCCCAGTGCTTAGGAGTGGGATTTCTGGGTTTTGTGGTAAGAGTCCCAGCCTCCCAGGTGGCACAGTGGTAAAGAATCTGCCTGCCAAGGCAGAAGACGCAGGAGACTCAGGTTCGATTCCTGGGTTGGGAAGATCCCCTGGAGAAGGAAATGGCAATCCATGGCTGTATTCTTGCCTGGAAAAATTCCAAGGACAGAGGAGCCTGGCAGGCCAGAGTCCATGGGGTCGTAAAGAGTCAGACATGACTGAGCACGCACACACACACACACACACACACATGCACACACACGGTAAGAGTATGTGTAACTTTATAAGAAGCTGCCAAACTGTTTTCCAAAGTGGATGTTATCATTTTGTGTCCCCATCAGCAAAGACAGAGTTCTGTTTGCGTCTGAAGAGGGTTTAACGGATGAGTAAATGCTTTGCAAAGAGTGGGGTTACTACTCAGATGCTAAGGTGGGAGAGTTTAGAAGAGGTCATTCCAAACTCAACTCCTCTGGGCTCCCAGCCCATCTGCTATTTGCAGACAGAGTATTTACAAGAGGAAATACTTTCAAGAGGGAATAGGTGAGCACCACTCTACTCATTTTGCAAATGAGGGTGTGGCACTGCCTCTCTTGGATGAGCCATCAAAAGCCAGAGTCCATGGTCTTGTATTTTATTCCTGGATTCACAAAGGAAACGAAGTATGGGCATTTGGAATGTTGCTGTGCTATGTGGCAAGAACTAGCCAGAGAAACATATCCAGATGTACAATTGGAATGTCAGGACTAGTGGGGACCTTAAAAGCTCTCACTTTGGACATGATGACCTATCACACACCCAGAAGCCCAGAAGCCCAGAAGCCCAGCCAAGGACTCTCTGTCTCCCAGATTCAGGGCAGGGTCCCAGTGATGGTAAACTGAGACAGGCTCATGGGTCATGGCGGCTGTGTGCTCAGGAACAGAAAGGAGGCTGAATGCCAGGCACACTGTGGCCAGAGGGCCTGCATTCCAAGACTTCACTTCCTTTATTTTAGTACCCAGCTCTGAGGCACCTTCACATTTCAAATGTCCTGAGAATATGTTTAATTAGAACTTGGCCATACAGCCTTTTAAAATAAAACAGAAGGGACCAGCTAATTATATCGCTCAGCATTCTGTGGCAAACATATATTTTTTAATAAAACACTTTCCTAACCAGAGGAATCCCTTGAGAGGCAAATCCTCATTTATAAGAAGTTTCCCAAAGGGAGTTAAAGATGCCTTATAAAGAAAGGAGACAAAGAGAGTAAGGAAGTGTTTTCCAAGAGCTTTAAAAGATATGCTCATTCTGAGGTTGAAGCCCAGACATTTTAAAGATATACATTTTTTGTTCAAGCGTCTTATAATTCTTTCCTTTTTTATATATAATTTATATATTCCCTTCCCCTTTTTGATTATCACGTAAATACCCATATTTCTTATCTAGATTCTTTTTTAATAAGTACAATATTTAAATAAACAAGTGATTTTCTCAGAATGCACTACATTTCGCACTGGTTCCCACCCACTCCTCCAGCTCTGCGGCTATGCGCCCACGCCCTTCTCAGTTTATTTTGGTATAGCCCCATTTAAAAAGAAGCAAAATAAATAGGTGAGCTTCATTCAATTAGATATTTTATTTAACTAATCATGACCCCCAAAGTATCATTTAACATGTAATCAATATAAAATGATTAGTGATATATTTTTGTATTCTTTTTTCATGTAAACCTTTGAAAGCTAGTGTATGTACTGTACTTACAAAACATCTCAGTTCAGATCAGCCACGTTTCAAATGCTCAGTGGCCACACAAGTAGCTAATAGCTACTGGATGGGGCAGTGCAGGTCCAGACAAGTCTGCCAGAGAAACTTGCTGTCCTTGGCATCTTAACTTAGTCCCCAAATCCAGCGACCATATAATGCCTCCCTCATACCCCCTCACTGGCCTTTTGTGTTGACAGTGGGTCAGGTGGTCACATGTAATATGACTACCTTACCTGGGCATTTTTACCTCTTTCCTGCCTTGCTAATGATACACCACAGTATCTCCCCAGGCCGGTTTGTTTTGGACTCATTCATCCAGAAACATTTATTGAACACTTCCCAGATGTTAAGCCCTGTGCCCGGCCCTGGAAATACAGGTGAGCAGACAGACTTTTCTTGTGAATTAATTACAGAACTTTTCAGTGTTCTTAGGGTCTAGTGGGGAGACAGACTTTAATCAAACAGTTATGCAAGTCTGTAATTTCAAACCGTGATAAGGGCTGTGAAGGAAATATACATTAAAAAAAAAAAAGATAACCCTTGGGTCACTGCTTGTGTGGCTTGTCCCTTGAGGTGCTTAGTAGAAGTTGTCCAGCCCCCAGCCAGGTTGTATTGATGAACATTGATGTGACAGAGGAGAGGCAGATGAGACAATTTCAAGATCTCCCTGGTCCCGAGCATCTGTAAGGAAATTTCCAGGACCAATAGCCACTCACCAGTTCTTAAGCCAATGACCCAGTTTATCTATTTGTGTTTTAGTAGGTTGCTCAGTTGTGTCTGACTCTTTTGTGACCCTATGGACTGTAGCCTGCCAGGCTCCTCTGTCCATGGAATTCTCTAGGCAAGAATACTAGAGTGGGTTGCCATTCTCTTCTTCAAGGCATCTTCCCAACCCGGGATTGAACCCGGATCTCCTGCACTTAGGCAGATTCTTTACTATCTGAGCCACCAGAGAAACCGTATTATGAGGCCGCTAGAACACCAGTAGTAAAGAGGAAGCAGAACACAACTCATTCATTCATTCAAGCATCAATTCTTACCGAGTAATCTAGGGGATGTGCGGCCCCACTCTGGACATTCAGGGAAGCAAGGCCAGCATTCTCTTTGGCCAGACTACACTGCCAGCTGGGCACACTTTCCTAGAGAAGATAACACTTTAAAGAAGAGGAAAAATCAATGCTGATAGAACTCCTTCTCTGATTCCTAAAATGATATTGTCCCCCAAGGCTGGTGATTTGAGCCTGGGACCGAGCTGGGCAGGCTGAGCCCTGCATAGATGCAATCTTGCGAGCGCCTCAAACCTGGCCGGATCAATAAACAAGAGGCAGCGCTGAAGCCAGCCGGGTGGAGGGGGCTGAGTTCAAGGGGCAAAATCTACCACCCCTCTTCTCCTCCGTGGAAGAGGACGGGGACCCTCCCTTCAGTCCGAAGTCCCCGGGGACAGGGTAATTTCAGCTGCACTTGATGTAACTATACATCACTGTCTTCTCGACCAGTTCTCAAATTAAACTCTGATGTATAAAGTTAAACAAAATGAGATAAAAATTGGCAGAGGTTGAAGAGGGTCAAAGTAGTCAAAATACAAGGTAGACCATTGCTCCTTTTGATTTATGTTGTTCTGTACACTTAGAAAAAAGAAAATTGTAAATCTCCCCGAGACTTTTGTTTCATTGAGAATGAGGCATTACTAATTTATTTTCAATAGAGTCCCAGGTTTCTCAACTGGGAGGAGCACTGGGGCTATTGTTTCTAGTGAAGACGTCATGGTTTGACCTCAGAAAGGGCTTGTGATGACAGGAAAGCATCCTGCAAAATTAGAATTCTCAGGCAGCAGGCTTAACCAGGATCCAGTGGCATCACTAATGCTGCAGACCTCAGGGTCTGCTCTGCCTTCTCATTTAATCTCCACAGTCCCCGATGAGGTGAAGCACGCAGAATTTATTGTTCCCCTTTGATAGCTGAGGAAACTGAGGCTTAAGGAAACTGCATGTCTTTGATAAAACACTAGCTTGCCTAAGGTGCCACAGCACAGAAGGGGAGAAGACAAAGGCCCGCTCATACAGACTCAGCTTCCAGGGAAAGAGAAAGTAACCAAGTGAAATGAATAAAAATAAATATGATTAAAGGTAGAATGAATTGCTGTGAAGAAAATGGAGCAGGAGAAGAGAATAGAGAGGTGGGGATATGGAAGGCAATGGAAGGTATAAATCATCACTTTGATAATTTTGGAAGATCACAAGGGCAGCTGTGTGGATGATGAAGTTAGGTGGGCAAAGGTGAGGTCAGGGGGTCAGTGGGTAGGCAGGGACCCTGGCCCTGGCAGGACACTGTGGTCACTTGGCCCATAGTACTGGCTATGGTGGGGGTGAAGATCCATTCTAAAGGTAGAGGATCTGAAAAGTTTTCTACACAGCACAGCCTGCAGTCACTTTGCAACACTGGAGGTACCTGAATCCCAAGCCAACTGCTTCTCAGAGGAAATAAAAAGGGGAACGATGGGGGCTGAGATAGCAATAGTGGAAAGCAGGCATTCTGGAGAGGGGTACCTGGTCCAGGCACATTTTATGTGTGTTTATGAGTGTGTGTGTTGTGACACACACTTTCCAGCCCTATTTTTTCTCATTAATTGTGAAAATTAACTTCCAGCGCATTTTCCTGTGTTCTTTCCTGAAGCCCTTAGTCTGTCTCTTGTCGCTGCTGCTGCACCGAAACCACTCTCTTCCAGGGTATCCTCACCTTCCATGTTGCCCAGGCCATGTCCAGAGACCCCAGTTTCCTCACACAGTGGCAGCTCAAGGGGCTCCTGATGCCCATCTGCCTGGCACATGGCGTGGATTTCTGCACAGAGGTCACCTCTGTGGGAAGAGACCAGGATGAGGTTTCTGTGGATGTTAAGACCAGCCTTCAGTCCAGGTTCTGAGGCAACCACAGCTGCTGCGGGGCCCGCATGACCTGAGCGGCTCCACAGGCACAGGTGTGAGGGGGCCTCGGGTAGAGCTCACCCCTGGCACGGCCAGCTTCTTCTCTCTGCAGAGCACTGGCAGCCTCAGGCCAACCTCACCAAGTTCTCTGGAACTTCCTCTGAAGGTCCCTCTCTGTGTTGGGCTTTGGAGGGGAAGGGAGCGTGGAAGGGGGTTGGGAAATACAGAAGAGCTTGTCTACCAAGGCCACACCCTTGCTGGGCACCCAGGTAGATTGCACGTCTCACTCTCACTTGCAGGTTGATGTGGTCATCTCAGTTTAGGCAGATGGGCCATGAGCAGAAGGGATGTGTTCTAGCCCTAGGCCTAACCCACAAAAAGCCCCTGGGAACGCTCCTCCATTCTTGGCAGTTTCCATCAGCTGGACACAGATGATGATGAGGAGCCAGGGAAAAGTGAAGCCACAAATAAGAGGGAGTCTGGGCTCCTGAGTAACCCTTCAAAGACTGCCACTTGAGCAGGAAATAAACGTCAACTGTGTAGAAATTTTGCCTGTTGGGCCTGTTTGTTACACAGCTTGGCTGACCGTAATACAATTCTTGTTCTCAGAGAGTTTATAGTCCCATTAAAAAGACTCAGTTACACAATTCTGAAACAATAGTAGGTGGCTCATAGAGGAGGTGGGTCATAGAGTTTGGGCTTTCAGTTCTGAAGTTCCCCTAGGCTACAGGCTCCTGGGCCTGTGACTTTCCCATCTAAACCCTTTTCTAGAAAAGTGGGAAAGAGTCAGACTGGGGGAAGGCGCTACTGGCAGAGGAACACCACAGCTAAAGGCTCGCAGATAGGACTTGAAGCAAACAAGAAGATGAGATGAATGCCAGTTATCCTCAGAAGAGGAACACCAGTAAATGGTCCCTAAATATCAAATAACTTCTGCTGTCACAGGTGGAATAGGATCAGAGGCCTATAACTTCTCTCTGACCTAACATAACTCTTTAGATCCTGAGAGCAGGAAACACTGAGCCTGCTATGCAGGGCATCAGTCTCCCACGTCCCTTCTCCAGGCTGGTCCCTCAACCTGTTGTCTGGGCTTCAGGGGATAAGCTCTCCCAGTCTCAGATGCTTGATGAGAATAGCAGTCTTACCCTGCTTTATCCAGAGGCTATAAGGAAGGGGATTTCATCATGTTTCTGAGTTGAGGGTCCTAATGGAGGCTTCTGAGTATCAGCTGAAATTCAGATGTGGTCTTTGTGGTCCCAGTTCCCAGCTGGGCACTGGCAAGTGTGGCTGGGCTGGGGCCATCTGATCACAATAAGCTTGGGAGCAGAGCCGACTGCTCATTTCTGGTTTCTAACTGAGGACCCAGAATCCTGGGGCAGGGGACTCATCACCCTCCATCCTCTGCTGGTGGCAGGACCACAGAGTTGTTGAAAGCAATTTCCCCTTTGCTGGGGGAAGACAGACACGGATGCTACTGGTTTTCTTGTGGTGGACTCTGCACCCCCACAAACCCTGACTGCACCCTATAGACAGTGCTTCTCTGGGCACACGATGGCAAGTATCATGAAGCAGGCACCTAAAAGTCCCAGCTCCCTGTTTTGACTTGTGTGACCTTGACCTTCTTACTCACCTCACCCCCACTCCACTGCTTCACAACAGTTATTTCACAAGTTTCTATTAAATTAGCATTCATTGTTTATTACATAAATATTGTTCACTGTTGAATTAGGTAGTGTAGCAGGATGCTTTGATTGTTTCTATTCTTTTTGGGAGAGGCTGTGCTGGGTCTTGAGGCACCGAGTTTTTCTCGTGGTGGTGTGTGGACTCCTCCTATTGCAGAGCACGGGCTCTAGAGAGCTCAGCCTCAGTAGTTGGGCTGCTCAGTTGCTCTACAGCTTGTGGGATCGTAGTTCCCTGCCCAGGGATCGAACCCACATCCCCTGCATTGGAAGGCTGGATTCTTAACTGCTGGACTGCCGGGGAAGTCCTGCTTGACTTTCTTGGTACATACGATTAAGTTTTCCCACCCCTACAACCTCTCCATATGACTTTCACAAGGCCAAATGTATCAGATGATCTCTTGCTGTTGGAGGCATCTGCTCTGAGTCCTCTGACGGTACGGTCTGGTTCTCTACTTGAGTGTTGTCGCAGCTATTGTCTGGAGTTCTTAATCACTGCCAACCTGGGAACTCCCTTCCCTTCTTTCAGACATTGGATACCCTGCTTCCTGGAGCTTCTGTCTTTTCTTTCTTAGGTTTAATCCTTCCTTTCACTGATGCACAATGCCCAGTAACCTTCTGACGATGTAGTTATGACGTCTGGGTTAAGCTGACAGGTGAAAGAAATTTCTTCTGCCTTCTCTTCTAACCATCCCACAAACAGAACAAAACAAAATCATGGCAAATAAATGAGAGGGCAAGAATGCCAAGCAGAAACACAAACTCGGTGTCTATAACCCGATACCGAAAAGGACGGGACATGGATGGGAGAGGCTTGTCTGCAGCAACACCTGAGTCAATCTGCCAGGCGGAACCCCAAGTAGCTCAGGGCACACCACACATGGCTTAGGAGACACCACACGTGACATGAGGTCACACTTCGAGGGAGGCAGTTTGGCCCCCATTCAAGAACCTGTGACTCCCTCCCCAGTTATCTGGAAGATGGGAGTTGAAAAGCTAGAGTGAATATCAAACACAAGACAATGAGCTTTAGAGCAAGTCTGCTGTTAAACACAGACTCCCAGTTCCCTCTTCTCTCAATGAGCAGAGGCAGGTCAGGAGGTAAACTTTTCCTTATGTAATACAAGTTCTAGGAATTTTAACACAGGTGTAGATTCCTGTACCCTCTACTATAGTCAGGATACAAAAGAGTTCCATCACCCTCCAGCCCCACAAAACCCCACTCCATCATGTTTCCCCTTTTGATACACCCACCCCTTACCCCAGACCCCTAGTAAGCTTTGGTCTGTTCTCCACAATATAGCTCTTCAAGAATGTCATAAAGGTGGAATTAGAGCATATGTATGTTACCTCTTGAAACTGATTTCTTTCATTTGGCACAATGACTTTTAGAGTCATCCAAATTATTGCATACATCAGTATTTGTTTCTCTTTGTTGCTGAGTGATGTCCCCTTGTAGGGATATCAGTTCAGTTCAGTTCAGTCGCTCAGTCGTGTCCGGCTCTTTGCGACCCCATGAATCGCAGCACTCCAGGCCTCCCTGTCCATCACCAACTCCCTGAGTTCACTCAAACTCACATCCATCGAGTCGGTGATGCCATCCAGCCATCTTATCCTCTGTCGCCCCCTTCTCCTCCTGCCCCCAATCCCTCCCAGCATCAGAGTCTTTTCCAGTGAGTCAGCTCTTCGCATGAGGTGGCCAAAGTACTGGAGTTTCAGCTTTAGCATCATTCCCTCCAAAGAACATCCCAGGGCTGATCTCCTTCAGAATGGACTGGTTGGATCTCCTTGCAGTCCAAGGGACTCTCAAGAGTCTTCTCCAACACCACAGTTCAAAAGCATCGATTCTTTGGTGCTCAGCTTTCTTCACAGTCCAACTCTCACATCCATACATGACCACTGGAAAAACCATAGCCTTGACTAGACGGACCTTGGTTGGCAAAGTAATGTCTCTGCTTTTCAATATGCTGTCTAGGGATAGACCACAGTGCAATTATCTATCTTGCCTCAAAGGACATTTGGGCTGTTTCCTGTTCTGGCAATTACGAACTGTGCTGCTACAAACATTTGTCCACAGGTTTTGGTGTGAAGACAGATTTTTATTTCACTTGGGAAGGTACCCAGGAGTAGGATTGTGTGGGTCACCTGGTGAATGTACGTTTACAAGAAGTGACCAAACCCTTTTCTAGACTTACTTACTCTACCACTCTTCTTCCCACCAGCAATGCATGAGCATTCCTGTTGCTAGACCTAGCGAGAACTTGGTACTGATAGTACTTTCGTTGTTGCCATTGTTGTTAGTCATTTTAATAGGTATATAGTGGTATCTCATTATGGTTTTAAGTTCTGTTTCCCTAATGACTAGTTATGTTGAACCCTTTTCGTAAACTTCTTCATCATCCATCGTTTTGGTAAAGTGTCTCTTGAAGTATTTGTCCATTTTTTAATTGTTTTATTGTCGAGTTTTGAGAGTTCTTTATATATTAAAGGTGCAAGCTCTTTGTTGTATTGAATAGGTGATTTGAAAAATTTTCCCCCAGTCGATAACTTATCTTTCCATTCCCTTCCTTGTCTTCTTTTGAGTAAAATTTTTAAACTGTGATGATGGAGACCATCTTTACACTTATTCCTATCCCCGCTACTATGCCCTTATTGAGCACTGGGGTATGCAGATTCCTGCTAGGTACTGCAGAAGACTGATGGGATTGAGTGCTTAAGGAATTATCTGATGAAGTCACTGCCCTTCCCCCTCGGGAAGGGTGTCCAGTTTAGACCCTGAGCCCTGAGAGGGGCTTGGGACTTCCTCAGATGTTGTACCCACAACCCTGCTAAATTTCAAACTTGTCCATTAGAATTATAGCTAAGCATCCCCATCTTACCCACACTTATAAAAGTCATTTCCTCCACCCAGCACTGGCCTCCCTCCTCCTCATATAACCTGCTCATCCAAATTCAGCCCAGGCTTGAAACGTTCTCTGATCCAAAACTTCCATTTCTTTGTCTGTTGCCTGCTTTGATTACATCACCCTTTCTGCCAGCTGGTTGGGTTTTAAGGATTAAATCACCTATGTAAAGCTTTTACAAATGCCCAGCACCAAGCCTATTACAAAATATGTTTCTTTCCCATGCAAGTTGCTGCAAAACCAGACAAACCCCCAAACGCCAAGAGCTCCTCACCTTAAGGTTCCCTGCCATCCTCTCTTAGAAGCCAGGATCTGCCAGAGGTCTCTGCAATATGATTTCAAAGGCAGCAAACTGGCCCACGTGTAGACACCTCAGGCAACAACTCACAGTGTCCCACAAACTTTATGGAAATAGCTGCCAAACGGCAACACAATCTGTGGGACTTTAGGTGACCTGGCAAGTCAGTAGGAGGAAGGCTAGTGAGCAGCTCTGAGCAAGGGGCTTCCGGTTGCTCCAAGGTCCCACCACAAAGGTAGGTTGACCTGGCCACTAGTCCTTCGGAGTGCCCTGGTCTTCCTTTTCTAGGTCGGGGACAAACCAAAAGCAGCCCCGAGCGCGCAGTTGCGTTTAGTGGGCCCAGTTCCCAAATGTCGGTTCCTAATAGGCAACAGCTGCTGCTGCGGTTTCTTCTGGGCGAGTGATTCATGCCTTTGCTCAGAAATGATAAGCAGGACAAATGTTTACTTAGACGGATAACAGAGGGACAATTGGAAAACGGAGACTGGCAACTGGAAATATGCTGTTGCGATTTGATCCATGACAATGAATCTGAATTAGTCATATGGCGCTAACTGGCCAGGCTTTCTCAGGGCTAGAGGCAGAGTGGGCCGCCAGGGGCAGGAGGCAGCTCGCCTTCCTGGAAGAGGAGTACCAGTGGAAAGGAAGTCCTGAAGGTTTGCTCAGAGCATGTCAGGGCTGCTGCCCCCTCTCCAGGTCACCCTCCCTGACCGGCGGCCTTACTGGGTCCCCAGTCTGGTGCCTCACTCAGAGGAGCCATGATGAGAAGGAGAAGCTCTGCACACACGTGCCTGCTGCCTCTAAAGTCCATGAACGTCTTACACATTCAAAAATGAAAGAAAACCGTTAACTTTCTGTGTGTGTGCATGAGAGAAAAGCTTTTAAAAATCCAAACACTCCACAATAATGAATTTGAATCTTCGGGACAGTGGTACCTATATTGATTCACCTAAGGAAGAAACAAATACCTTCAGTGTAGAAACCTAGACGTGGGGCTGTGGAAGAGGATTTGCAGTCTAATTATGTCTACATAATTTAAGATCTTGCATCTTATTTTATGCCTATACACTATGTACAGTCATCCTCAAATACATTATTTAGTAGAGAGATCATAAATATTTCTATAAGAAGGGAGAAAAGGCAGAAATATAATCTCTCTTTTTTTTTTTTTTGGCCCCAAAGAGAAAAATACTATGTTTTGTGAAAAATGTCTTGGAGAATCAAGAGGAAAAGTACAGAGAAAACACCAAATTCAGATTCCTTCTTACTCAGGATAGAACCTCTGTGGTTGGTGCTGATGAGTCTGGAAGCATAATTGAAGTCAAAAGGAAGGTATTCTTTCTCAGAGCAGCAATACTGGGCTGGGCATGGGAGGGGCTCTTTTAACAGTGTACATGAGCATGGAGAATGAAGAATTCAACCTTAGCTTCACAGGTGGGTTTTTCTTTTTTTTAATCAATTTTTAATTGTTTTTCATTGGAGTACAATTGCTTTACAATGGTGTGTTAGTGTCTGTTATACAGCAACATGAATCAGCTGTAGTTACACATATAATGTATATATATCCCTTCCCTCTTGAGCCTCCACCCCATCATCCTACCCCTCTGGGCAGTCACAGAGCACTGAGTGCCTGTGCGATACAGCAGGTTCCCACTGGCTACTATTTCACACATAGTGGAGAAGGCAATGGCACCCCACTCCAGTACTCTTGCCTGGAAAATCCCATGGACGGAGGAGCCTGGTGGGCTGCAGTCCATGGGGTTGCTAAGAGTTGACACGACTGAGTGACTTCACTTTCACTTTTCCCTTTCACGCATTGGAGAAGGCAATGGCACCCCACTCCAGTGTTCTTGCCTGGAGAATCCCAGGGACGGCAGAGCCTGGTGGGCCGCCGTCTATGGGGTCGCACAGAGTCGGACACGACTGAAGCGACTTAGCAGCAACAGTGGATATATGTCAGTGCTACCCTCTTGATTCATCCCACCCTCTCCTTCCCCAGGTGTGTGCACAAGTCTGCTCTCTATATCTGTGTCTCTATTCCTGCTCTGCAAACAGGTTCATCAGTACCATTTTCTAGATTCCGTATGTATGCGTTAAGATATGATACTTGTTTTCCTCTTTCTGACTTACTGCACTCTGTATGACAGATTCTAGGCTCATCCACATCACCACAAATGACCCAATTTTGTTCCCTTTTATGACTGCGTGATATTCCATTGTGTATATGTACCATATCTTCCTTATCCATTCATTCGTTGATGGACATTTAGGTTACTTGATGTCCCAGGTGGGTTTAAGCATGATGTAAAGTGTGTAATGGGGTGATGTGCTCCCCTCTGAGTGTCCACCAGCACTTCCTGTAGGAGGCTGTCTGGGGCTGAAGCAGAGGCTGGAGGAAGTGGGGTGGGACCCTGGAGCCCATGAGTGGGTGTCCTTCCCTATTGGAGAAGACAACCGGTAGGTTTGGTGGCCCAGCTCTTTTCCCCTCCTTCTTCCACTGACAACAGTCCATGCGGTTTAGGCGTGATTAGAAAATGCTGCCCCCTTCCCCTCGACAGGCCCCAGTTCTAGGGAAATCTTGTGATCCAAGGCTGAGTCAATGAGCTGCCTCCAGCTGGTCCCCTGAGGCTGGTGTTGGACGGTTCCATGGCCCAGTCTGGGCAACTGAGAGTTTAAGGCAGAACTTGTGCCGGTATTTCCAGGGCTGAGAAGCTGCTTTTCTGGCCAGTTGCTGAGAGGGTGGTGTGATGTTAGGGCTGCCAGTGGGCATGTGTTTGCCCCATGTCCGGCCAGAGTTTATGTCCCTGGCTAGACCGCACTTAGACTTCTCACTGACTCATGCCCAATCCACTTAGATGCTTTTTTTTTTTTTTTTGGCCTGGTTTTTATCACCATTGCAACAGCGAGTCATCACAGACACTCCTCTTGGCCCAAGGCAGAGAGGGAGGAATGGTATGAAGATGAGGACTGGATGTAAGTTCTTCTTGAGGACTCTGAGCACCTCTGGGGAAACCACAGGGTCCTCGTGCAGAGGCCCCTCCATAGCTTCCTCGACGTGTCCAGCTCTGGGTACAGTCAAGGCCTCGACGGTGTGGCCTCCTGAGACCAGCTCCCGTGGGCGGTGCTTACCATGGCCGGGTTCTTCTTCCACAGCTCACAGTTTGCCTCCTTGGTTGGGAAGCTGTGGATCAGAGCTCTCAGGAGTGTCTCCAGACTCACTCTGCTCATCCTCTCTCTGCACAAAAGGCTTGAACTGCACAAGGCAGAGACCAGTCTCTCCATCTAAATGCTGCCAGTCCCTCCCACTGTGTCCGTGGCTGTGGCCCGATGACCTCCCGCCAGTGGAGCCCCAGTTCTCTCAGGCCGGTGTCCTCTTAACACGCCCACTCAGAACTGATGCTACTCAACTGGCCTGCTTGGGAGTGAAGGATAGGGCTTGTGGCTGGGCCACCCCGGAAGTCCTGTGTGTGCACGTGTGATCAGTCGTGTTCAACTCTATGCGACCCAGTGGACGATAGCCCGCCAGGCTCCTCTGTCCATGGGAGTTTTCAAGCAAGAATACTGGAGTGGGTTGCCATTTCTTCCTCCAGGAGATTTGCCCGACCCAGGGGTTGAACCCATGTCTCCTGTGTCTCCTGCACTGGCAGGCAGATTGTTTACCACTGAGCTGCTCAGATGTGGTTAAAACACTTCTTACTGTTCCTGGAGAAAAACCAGAATTATCCCTACCAGACTTAAAGTCCCTGTGTGTGCTGGGTCCCAAAGACTCAGGACCTCTTCTCCCTCCTTCCGGGGTGTTCTCTCTCTTTCTGGGGCCCTCTGTCTTTCCTGAGTTAGTTCCTGCCCATCCTCTTTTTAGGTCTCAGCTTGAATGGCTCTTCCCTGCCCCCAAACTGGGCCAGACCACTCTGCTGTATGTCTTCATTCATGGGGTGTATGTTTTGTTTTGTTTTGTTTTTAAATAGCATGTGCTACTTTTCTAACAGGCTGCACCCTCCTATGAGGTGTCCTCGTATGAGCTCACAGTTATCTCCATGTCACCCTCTGTGGCTTGTAATGAAGGCCTGTGTCCCTTGCACAGCCCTGTGTTCAGAGCAGCTAGTATATTTGTATCAGGCTTTCAGTGAATGCATTTGTCCCTTATTTCTCATTTGCAGTTGTCTCTCTTGCCTTTCCTACCAAGTCTTGGCCTCGCTGCCCCTAAATGTGTGGCCTCTCTGAAATTCACATTTCCCGAGAACCCATTCTCAAGTGACCTCATAAAAAGGGAGGATGGATCAGGAACTATCTGGAACACATACAGCCATGAAAGGTCAATGATTCAGGGCCCTGGAGGCCTGGTTTGGAAAGGTATGGTGTTGGAGTGGGTCTCAGAATTGTCAAGCTCTTGGAAAGAGAGGGCAGGGGACAGGACTAGTAACCTCAGGCTGGCAACTGGCAACCGAGGGGCTTGCTCCTGGCTGCGGCGCGTCCGGCTGTAGTTGGGGCATGAGTGCTAAGGCTCACCCCTGTAGTGTGCCCATAGCCTCGCGGGCTCCACAGGCCACTGATGGGCATAATGCTTGCCAGAGAGGTGATCCAGCTGTTACTAGGAAGTCCAGATGTTGAACACACATCCAGGAGACCTGCAAGACTGAATTGTCTATGACATAAAACTATATCAAACGTATAGTCTGGTTTAACAATATAGCGTGTGTGTGTGTGTGTGTGTGTGTGTGTGTGTGTGTGTGTGCGCAAGTGCGCGTGACTATATGTGTGTATGAGAGAGGAGAGAGAGAGAGAGAGAGAGAGAGAGAGAGAGAATCTCATTAAATATTTGGAATGATCACATTTCAGGGGCCTCTGACCATGGCTTTGTGTGCTGTCCCCTGGGTGTGAGTAACTCTGCGAGGCTGAATTGAGAGCTAGTGGCTGGAAGGCCGGGGGCTGGGCCAGAGTTCATCTGCCTGTTCCTGGCTGGCCCATTGCTCCAGTTCCACTGGGTGTGTCATCAGACAAGCAAGCAGCATGCTGCCTCCTCCACAGTGGATGATTTATTCCATAAGAATCAATCCAGTTAAGATCAGAAAATGAGCAGTTTCTTTGGGTCTTTCGGATGCTCCAATTCGAGGGTTCTCCTGTCAGTCATTGTATAACTATCTGCATGTGTGTGCATGCATGCTAAGTCGATTCACTCCTGTTGGACTCCTTGTGACACTCTGGACTGTAGTCTGCCAGGCTCCTCTGTCCATAAAATTTTCTAGAGAAGAATACTGGAGTGGGTTGTCATTTCCTCCTCTAGGGGATCTTGCTGACCCAGGGACTGAACCCACGTCTGTCTTCTCTCTCTCTCTTTTTTAAGATTTATTTATTTAACAATATTGTATTGGATTTGCCATACATTGACATAAATCCGCCATGAGTGTACACGTGTTCCCCATCCTGAACCCCCTCCCACCCCCTCCCCATTCCATCCCTCTGGGTCATCCCATTGCAACAGCCCCAAGCACCCTGTATCATGCATCGAACCTGGACTGGCGATTCATTTTACATGTGATAATTTACATGTTTCAATGCCATTCTCCCAAACCATCCCACCCTCGCCCTCTCCCACAGAGTCCAAAAGACTGTTCCATACATCTGTATCTCTTTTGCTGTCTCGCATACAGGGTTATTGTTACCAGCTTTCTAAATTCCATATATGTGCATTAGTATATTATATTGGTGTTTTTCTCTCTGGTTGCTTCAGTCCGTATAATAGGCTCCAGTTTCATCCACCTCATTAGAACTGATTCAAATGTATTCTTTTTGATGGCTGAGTAATATTCCATTGTGTGTATGTACCACAGCTTTCTTATCCATTCGTCTGCTGATGGACATCTGGGTTGCTTCCATGTCCTGGCTATTATAAACAGTGCTGTGATGAACACTGGGGGACACGTGTCTCTTTCAGTTCTGTGAGCCCACGTCTCATGTCTCCTGCACTGGCAGGCAGGTTCTTACCACTAGTATACCTATCTAGGTTTCTAAATAGTATTTGTTTACCTTTTTCTAACTGAATAAAGTAATATATATTCATAACAGATAACTTAGAAAAAGTTTTAAATAATATAATTGTAATCCCTTCACTCTGAGAAATATACCAGTGCATTTGCATATAGTTTTTTTTTTTTTTTTTCCAATTTGGCCATGCTGCACAGCTTTATAGGAGCTTAGTTCCCTGACCAGAGTTTGAACCTGGGGCTCCAACAGTGAAAGCACTGAGTCCTAACCAGTGGACCACCAGGAGATTCCCTGCATCTAGTTTTTTTATGAATAAATATTGTGGAACAAAACCACAACCTTATAATGTATTCATTTCCATATCTTGCTTCCCTATACATCATTATTACTCTCTGAAAGCACACTTTTACTTGTTGCATAGTATTCCACTATTTGGATATACCACTATTTATTTCTTTTCTTCCAGGCTACTTTTATTTATTTTCAAAATAGTTTTTGTTGGAGTATAGTTGACTTAAACAAAAGTGTGTTAGTTTCAGGTTTATATCAAAGTGAATCAAATACACACGCCGTGCGCACACACACACACACACACACACACACACAGACACATCTCTGTTCTTTTTCATATCCTTTCCCCACTTAGGTTACTATCGAATATTGAGTACAATTCCCTGTGCTAATAGTAGGTCCAAGTTAGTTATCTATTTTATATATAGCAGTGTGTATATGTTACTCCTAATCTCCTAATTTGCCACTTGCTGCTACATTTGGTAACAATTAGTTTGATTTCAAGATTTTCGAGTCTGTTTCTGTTTTGTAACAAAAGTTAATTTGTATAATTTAAATCATTTTTACTGGTTGCATAATATTCCATTATTCAGATATGCTACTATTCATTTAACCAGTCTTCCATCTCTGGACACTTAAGGTGTTTCACTTATTTTCCAACAAAAGTAGATGCAAATGAATGCTCTTATATATAGATTTTTATGAGTATCTCTGAGTATTTTCTTAGGAAAACCTCAATACTTTTTGGGATCAATTGGGAAAGATTCATTCTCTTGCTCAGACTGTTTGACTGGTAGAAAGTCAGCCTGGGAGAGCTGGAGACCTCTTGGCTGCTTTCTAGGGAATGAAGCCTTAGAAGAGTTAGAAAGGAGATGGTGAGAGACAGGGGTGTCCTGACGGTGCCATCTAAATACCTGGGCCCAGCTGTGCCTGGCCTTGCCATCTTTCTGTCTGCAATGCATTGCATCTCATTCAATGTGAGCTGATGTCTTTTACCTGCCACTAAACACTCGTCAAACTGAGGGATGAAGCGCATGGTCCCAGGGCTGGAAGTTGTGCATGAACTTCCACAATAGGAGGTGGCCATCCCGCTTCCCATGAGACCCTTCCTGTGGTGTCTTCAGACTCACTACCTTTGAAACAAATCCATTTCCTTGCTGGAAACTCGGAGGACTAAAAGTTCCTTCCTATAGCAGCTAAAATACATTTTCCTTTATTTTTAATTTTCAGATGGAGGTTGGAGAATGCCAGCATTCTTAGTGAGGGCACCAGGGCTAGTACCCTCCATACTGCCAGTAATGGGTGAAGTTAACCCAGATTGCAGAGCTATCACTCAGGCACCACCAGAGCAGATACACAAAGCCTCCTGTTCACTCTTGGAGCAGCATCAATCCCCAGACCTCTAGTCCTCACTTTCCCTTCCTTTCATCTGGGCTGGAAGAGAGGGCTTATGCGGCATGAAGCCGTCTTATCCGCAGTTTAGCAAACGTCTGTGGAGTCTTTAAAGCGGTTTCTATCATAATAAAAATATTTTAACTTATAACCTCACAAAGAGATAGGCATGGGAGTCTTTATAAAGCACAGAAATCCAGACGAGCATAATTTGAAAGTAATTTGAATCGTAATGAGTTATTTTTAATGTAAACAGGCAGGAGGAAATTTTTGCTGGGTTCTGATGTAGTACACACACCCAAATATGTGTCTTTTGATGGAAATATGAGTGTCAAGGGAATCCAAGATGGTACAGACGTCACTGGCATAAATAAGAGAGAAAGGATATTTTCTGGGGGTTTCAGCAGGAAAAGAAAGGCAATGATTCTGCTATGCAGCCCATGGTCATTGCCAATCTAGCCTCTGAATGGAAACTGGGGGCAAAATGTAGACAAGCTGAGAACACTGATTAGTTCTTATGAGACAAAAAGAAGGATGTGCTGGAAGGGTTCTTATAGGGAGGGACAGGTGTCTGCAGATATCGGACACTTGATACCCCCCACACACCAAATATTTGCACTTATATTGATATTTAACTAATGCATCTGCCCCACTTCTCCCATTTTTTTGTCCTCACACACATTTATTTAAAAGGAACTTTTACACCATTACAGTAGATGTAAGACCACAATCACTTGTCTTGAATAAAATGAAAACAAGACATCATCACTAAAAGCTAGTCTGATGCTTCTGTTTGCTCAGAGCTCTAAGCCTCAGGTCCATTCCTTTTTAGCTGAAAGCAATGAACAAAATGCGAGAAAGATATTTAAGGTGTCCTGACACCAAAATGATTCTTTGTTGTAATCAGAATGATTTAAAATAAAGGTAAATAAAACATGGGCAGATATCTCATTGAGATGCCTACTGCTATTTCATGAGTCGTCCATATGCCACATCAAAGCTTCTCAACTACTTCTATGACTAAGTACCCCTATTGATGAAGTCCAGCTGCCTCACTGGACACACAGGATACTGAGAACTAGGCTAGGGAGGAAGCCTTCCTGTGTCTTCAACAGCCCCCTAGCTCCCAGGGGCTGGTTCTTCCTTGCTTCCTTCACCATCTCTGCCATTCACCACAGCAGCTCTTAAATGCATGTTGGGGGAACACAGGGCAGACGTTTAACTCTCCTAGAAGGAAAGGCAGTGTGAGGGTGGTCCTCTTCATAGAAAATGTGGTCAGAACTGTGTGGTGCTAAGCTGCCAGCGGGGCCCAAGCCTCATCTCAAGGACAAGGACACTCAGCTCAGAGGACAGTCTTTGTTGGCTCCACGTTTGGCGTCTTCGGTGACAGCTGCTTCTACCAAAGCAAGTGCTGCAAATCCGGAATTTTCAGAAATAATCTCCAGTCCTCAAAAAGGACATGTTTACACCAAAACTTCTCTGTGTGTTCACTCAGAGCCTCCTGCGATTTTCTCTGTGCTGCCTTTTCGTGTGATGGCTTTTGCCCTGGAGCATCCACACAGGCAAATAGATCCTGACTGATGTCCAGCCGGGCTCCCCTCCCAAATGGAGCGAAATTATTTACTGTTGTTTATTTCTCCTGCATTTAAAAAATCATGCCTATGCTTAAGCAGAGTGCACACTTTCAAGTTCACTTGCAGATCTGAGGAAAGCTGAAAAGCTTCATCATTACTACTTCAGGCGGTTTTTGTCAGTGTCTTTAGAACCAGACCCTTTTAGCAGCTTCCTTAGCCTTTCCCAGAGTTACAGAATCTGAAGTTTGAGACCATTGTTATAGTCCACATTTTAAAATTGGACTGATTCCTGTCTACCCTAAGCCAGTGAGTAGATGGTCCTTAAGAGGCAAATATTCATCCTCCACCTGGGCATGCTTCAATACATGGTTCACATCCCTTCCCAGGCCTGGGACTGTACACATCATTCTGTAGTTAATGTGAGTTTTGCATAAAAGTGGAAACTGGATTAAATGAAATGTTGACAAAGGGACTGTAAGTTCAGGTACACTTGGATCCAGGTGTTCGATCCATCATGAGCCAATCAGTCAATTGGTCTTCACTGAACTCCTTCTGAATGCTAAGCCCTGTGCCAAGTTCCTGCCACACGGGAGGAGGTCCCTGCCCCCAGGAGCCTTTTGGCTAGTTGGGAGGGCAAGGTATATATTTGAAGAGCCCTATCCAAAGGGAGACAAATAATACAAGATGATGTTCTCAAATACCTGCCATTCTTGGGGCAGACCTTGCCCTATTCATTTACTAACTCACTTTTCATTACCACTTACTTATGTTGATAACTCAAAAAAAAATTCTTTGTATCTATTCTTTAGTAGCAAGCACTGTGCTGAGTTTGAGGCATACAAGTGTGCATAGCATGTAGCCTTGGCCCTCTACGTGCACACTTTCTACCTGAGAAGGTCTTTGTAGACGCCCAGAGAGCTAGGCAGGTCTGCCTGTGACCCCAGAGTGACTCTGGGAGCTAGCACACTAAGCAGCGGTTCTGTTGCAATCTCTTGTGAAATAGACCTGCCTTTTGTGGCCAGTTTCCTGTGGCTACTGTTAACAAGTTGCCACAAACTTGGTGATTTTAAATAACAGACATTGGGACTTTCTTGGTGGTCCAGTAGTTAAGACTTTGCCTTCAAATGCAGGGGGTGTGGGTTTGAACCCTGGCTGGGGAGCTAAGATCCCACATGAGTCAAGGCCAAAAAACCAAAGCATAAAACAGGAGCAATAAAAACTTTTAAAATGGTCCACATACGTACTTTTTTTTAAAAAAAAAAACACAGACATTTATTCTGTCACAGTTCCAAAGGCCAGAGGTCTGAAGTCAGCATGACTGAGGCCAGATCAGGGTATCACCATGGTCTTCTTCCAGCAGGAAGCGCTTGGGGAGAATCCAGCCTTACGCCGTCAGCTTCTGGTGTCAGCTGGCAGTCTTTGGCTTGTGGCTGCATCCCCTCAGTCAAGTCAGCGTCTTTGAACCTTTGGCCCATCTTTGCATCACCTTCTCTGCATGTGTCACATTTCCCTCTGCCTGCCTCTCCAAATGTCCCGTGTGATTGCACCTGGGGCCCTCAGATACGCAGGCGAAACCACTCATATTATATATTGACTTCTCTGGTGGCTCAGACGGTAAAGCCTCTGTCTACAATGCAGAAGACCCGGGTTCTATCCCTGGGTTGGGAAGATTCCCTGGAGAAGGAAATGGCAATCCACTCCAGGACTATTGCTTGGAAAATCCCATGGACAGAGGAACCTGGTAGGCTACAGTCCATGGGGTCGCAAAGAGTCAGACACAACTGAGCGACGTCACTTCACTTTATGATGTACAAATATCAGTAACCTCAGATATGCAGATGACACCATCCTTATGGCAGAAAGTGAAGAGGAACTAAAGAGCCTCTTGATGAAAGTGGAAGAGGAGAGCAAAAATGCTGGCTTAAAACTCACCATTGAAAAAAATAGATCATGGCATCCAGTCCCATCACTTCTTGGCAAATAGATGAGGAAACAATGGAAACAGTGACAGACTTTATTTTCTTGGGCTCCAAAATCACTGCAGATGATGACTGCAGCCATGAAATTAAAAGATTCTTGCTCCTTGGAAGAAAAACAATGACTAACCTAGACAGCATATTAAAAAGAGACATTACTTTATCCACAAAGGTCCGTCTAGTCAAAGCTATGGTTTTTCTGGTAGTCATGTACAGATGTGTGAGTTGGACCATAAAGAAAGCTGAGCACCAAAGAACTGATGCTTTTGAACTGTGGTATTGGAGAAGACTCTTGAGAGTCCCTTGGACTACAAAGAGATTCAACTAGTCCATACTAAAAGAAATCAGTCCTGACTATTCATCAGAAGGACTGATGCTGAAGCTCCAATACTTTGACCACCTGATGTGAAAAACTGACTCACTGGAAAAGACTCTGATGCTGGGAAAGATTGAGAGCAGGAGGAGAAGGGGGCGACACAGGATGAGATGGTTGGATGGCATCACTGACTCGATGGACATGAATTTGAGCAAGCTCCAGGAGTTGGTGAAGGACAGGAAAGCCTGGCATGATGCAGTCCATAGGGTCGGAAAGAGTCAGACACAACTGAATGACTGAACTGAACTACCTCTCCTAATGTCCCATGTGATTGCACTTGGGGCCTCCAAGATTATCACACCATCTCAAGATCCTTCACTTAATCACATTGGCAAATCATACCCTTACAGGGTGACACTCACGGTTCCGGTGATTATGACCTGCTAGGCTACAAATGTGTCCCCCTCCACCCCAATCTATATGTTGTGTCTTTTTTTTTTTATAAATGTATGTATTTTAATTGGAGGCTAATTACTTTACAATATTATATTGGTTTTGCCATACATCAACATGAATCTGCCATGGGTGTACACGTGTTCCCCATCCTGAACCCCCCTCCCCGCTCCCTCCCCATCCCATCCCTCAGGGCCATCCCAGTGCACCAGCCCTGAGCATCCTGTTTCATGCATCGAACCTGGACTGGCAATTCGTTTCACATATGATATTATACATTTTCAATGCCATTCTCCCGTATATGTTGTGTCTTAACACTCAAGAGGGAAGGGATTAGGAGGAGGGGCCTTTGGGAGAAACTTAAGTCATGAGGATTCCATCCTCAAGGGTGGGGTTAGTACCTCATAAAACAGGCTCTGGAGAGACCCTCTCCCCTCTTCCATCAGTGTAGACACAGCAAGGCAATGGCTCTGAACCAGGAGGAAGGCCTTCACCAGAACCTCACCCTGCAGGCATCTTGATCTTGGACTCCCAACTTCCAGAACCATGAGAAACAAATGTCTGGTTTTATAAATTACCCACTATGTGATAGTTTGTCATACCAGCCCAAATGGCTGGAGACAAGACCTAATATCTTTGGGGGCTATCGTTTTGCCTACCATATGTGACTTCCTGGCCACTGCAGGCAGGCTGGCCTTTAGATGTTGCCATAAGTAATCACTCCACAAACGTGTAGTCTTCTCTGCTCTCTACCAGTTTCTGGCCAACTTCCCTAGGACACGTGTCATCCTTGCTAAGGAAGAGCTCAGAGTCACAGGTCAGGCTGCAGCTCTGTGGCCTCCCGAGAGAGGGCCAGCCTTCCCCATCCTGCTGACAGGAGGATTCCGAGAGCCCATCACCGCCTTGTCTCTCTCCGTGTGAATGCCCGCATTCTGTGAGCAGCAACAGGGTCACAAGTCAGTGCATGCTCGGGGTCAGTGAGGAAACACAGAGAGATTAAGGGGACAAAGAGAGGGCAGGGCAGGGCGTGCTCCCGCTGGGAGTTAACCTAGCAGAACCACAGCAGGACAGGCAGACAGCCCTGCCCTGCCCCAAGGCCTGACCCTTCACTGTCTGAAAAGGGATACCAGGTCACTCACAGCATCTCCTCCATCCTGCATCCCAAGTGCCTGACTCCATACCTACCAATGAGCACCCTGCTTTCCTAACACACAAGCCAAAGGGCCCTGTATCATCCTGAGTCTCCCAGAAGTGTTGCATTCATATCATGATTTATTTTCTGGAAGCATCTTACAGGATGCTCATGACTGCCGGGCCCAACCGTACCATGTTCATTTTCCAGATGAAGAATCTGAGGCCCAGGGAGGCCAACTGAGGATGCAGGCAGGGAGAAGGATGGATAAAACCCCCAGAACAAGAGCACCCTGCTTGGAGATTGTCTGCTAGGTAGGAGTACCTTTCATGGCTAACCTAGTCTAAGACAAGACTGTGTGTAGAAGGGAGAAGAAAAGGTCAGTCCTCACGTCTTTCTGGACACACCAGCCTTAGCCTCTGCTCTCACCTCTTCCAAAGCCCTGGAGGGCTGGAGGAGCCAAACCCCTAGAAGGATGGCTGACACACTCCAGAAGTCTCAGAATACACACAACCTGACGAGCATCTCCAAGACAGGCCTGCTGGGGATATTGGCCCTTGGGGGAGGGTTTCTATACACACCTAGGCTGAAGTTTTAATCCAGTCCCCTCCTCTTCATTCCCAATTACATAGCCTTCCTCATCACTTGGGCTGCCGTCTATGGGGTCACAGAGAGTCAGACCAGACTGAAGCAGCTTAGCAGTAGCAGCAGCAGCAGCAGCTTCATCACTTACAAAGCCATCAGGTAGCTGCAGAGCATCATGGTACTGGGGCCAGCGAGGGTAGAAGCCTGGCCAGGCTTGATCCCATTGGAGGAAAGTCATCTGATTGTACAGCCTAGGGTTGGATGGGATGATGGGTGATGGTTGAAGACTGTGGGAGTGGACATCTGCCCCAGCTGCGCAGACACCTTTCCCTTGAAAGGAGTGAGTGTAGGGCAGCTCTTAGAGCCAGCCTCCTCCCATTAGTGTGCTGGGAACAGTGACTTGGAACTCATGGGTTTCTATCTTCAGTCCTGAGGAAGCAGCAAGATCTGGTCTGCAAGGGAGAGAGAGGGAAGCCGAGGGGGTGGGGAGATGCCAGGGTGGGGGCTGGCAGTGTTCCCAGTTTCTGGGACACATCCTTCCTGCCCTGGGTGCCTGCACTGGTCTCTGCTTCCTAATGACAGAGCTCACTTGATTTCTTGAGACTGAATGAGTGGCCCCCGTTACTTGTGGCCACAGGAGTGCTGGCCATGGGCTGCAGCTGTGTAGACCTTTGTGAGCAGCACAGCCCTGGGCTGAGTGAGGGCCCCAGGACTCTAGATAGAAGGACAGCTGCTCTTCTGACTCCCTGAGGTCCAATAAGGGCTGGGATTGGATCCTGATGACCCTGAGGTCAAGCCCCTCCCACCCCCTAGCAATCAAGAGGGAACAGTCTCTGAGGACGTTCTGAATGGCTTGGTAGGACGCACCATTTGAAGGTGGGACAGGGTTCCTGCAGGTAGAGGAAAGGAACAAGGCCAGGAGAGTCATCCCAGAATATGAGATACTAAACAGAGAATGTCTGAGGCCAGGGCAGGAAGGGACATCACAAGGGTCAGCTGTGACAGCTCTTGGCTAGCTGTCACTGACCTTGACATATCCATGCCCTCAAATTTCCCTTAGACACAGCAACTTTCCCATTTAGACAAGGAAACTGAAGATCAGAAAGCATGTTGGCTTCCTAGGGTTTCCTGTGGTCATAACAATGGGTATAAACTGGCCAATTTAAAACCACGGAAATTTATTCTCCCAAAATTCTGGAGGTCCCAAGCCTGAAGTCAAGGTGTCCTGAAATCAGGCATGTGCTCCCCCTGCAAAGCTTCTTGGGGACAATCTGCTCCTTGCCTTTTCTGGTGACTCCAGGCATTCCTTGGCTTGTGGCAGCATCACGCCCATCTACCTCTGTTTTCACATCGCCCTCTCCTCTTTTCTTGTGTCTCCTCTTCCATGTCATATTAGGATACTTGTCATTGGATTTAGGGACCATCTAGGCAATCCAAGATATGATTGTATTTATCCAAGATCAATGGACATGAGTTTGGGTAAGCTCTGGAAGTTGGTGATGTTCAGGGAAGCCTGGTGTGCTGCAGTCCATGGGGTTGCAAAGAGTCAGACACAACTGAGCGACTAAACTGAGCTGATCTCAGCTCCATGGCTTTTAGAGATGAGCCAGTGCAGGGGGCCTGGGGTGGCCTCCACATCCTTGTAACTATGTCCCCACAAATGTTTCTATATGAACCATGAAGAAACTATCATTTTCCTTCCTAGGAGACACTCTGCAGATCCCAGGTGCCATATTGCCAGCAACACCGGCGGGTGTCAGAGCACTGGGGGACCTTTTGAAAGTGAAAGTGATGGTGGGCTGGTCCAGGGATGTGCCAGGGGAATGGCGAAGGTCAGGAGCGGGATGAAGCAGAAAGGCCTCTTACTGGAAGAGATGAAGCTGTCTGTCCTACACCAGGCTGCCTGGAGGGGCACTTCCCCACGGGGCAATGGCTGAGTCTAGGTGGTGTGTGACCAGCAGCTGGGGAAGAAAGATAGGGTGTGTGGGGCCCCATCCTTCCCTCGTCTCCCTCTCCCCACTCTGGACAGCTCATCAGACTGTGTATGTGGCAATACGCCAGGCACCCCAGCCCCTCTGCAGAACCAAACAGGGAGCTTCATCAGGGATGTGTCCACATCCCCACACACACACACACACACACACACACACACACTCACATACACATACACATGCACACACACACACACATACATGCACATACACACACACACACATACACATATGCACACATACACACACACACACACACACACACACACACACAGTCTTTTGTGCGATGAATCCAAGAGCGCCTTCCTCCAGAGGTCTCCCCGCGCCCTGCCCCGCATCCCTCCCTTCACCTTCTCCCCAGCTTCATCATATACACTCAATCCTCCTCCTCAGCCTTTGTTCGGACCAGGAAAACGTACTCTTTCACCTAAACTCAAGTAAATCATCAAGTGCCATAGAAAGTTGCGTTCAACACCAGCGGAAATTGAATTTATCTGGGGGATGTTTTATTCTTCCGAAAGTCCACTTCGGCAAAGTCTAATGCGTGGAAAAGCATGAAATACTACGGCTCCGGATGGAGCCTGCTCTCTGCCGAGCACTAAGCCGCAGGGTCCAAAACCCGCCTCACTCCCGTCAACCGCTCCCTTTAACTCAAACGCCCATCAATGTCCCTGCTAAATGGGAGTCTTAGGCACATCTCATCTTATCATAATGTCACGAAACCCATAGAATTACAAATCAGGTTTAAGGCAGAAACTGTGACAGCCAAATCTAAGTACACCAAAAGTACATTAAGCATCCATCTTCATCTAGCATCCCCATTCTGGCCCACCTCTCAGCTCAGACCCACTCCGTGCAGAGCTCAGCTTGACACAGTCTTAAGATCCATTTTCGAGTGGACTGAAATATAAATGACAGTTCACCCTGCTCATGAACATAGACAACTGTATAAAATATTTAAATAAAGACAGCAAAGAACAGAGGATTGCTGCAAAGCCTTTGGCAGACCCCGCCTTGGGGAATTTAGCAGCTTGAGATTCATTACAAATTTCATCTTTAATGTTATTTTTAGTTCAATATTTTGTAGCACTCAGAAGTAAATCTTGGTACACTGGCTCCTCTCCCCCGGCTTCCTCTCTTCTGTTGTCTGATCCTTCAGTTTTACTGAAACCTAATACGTTTTCAATAAAATTGATTTGTGACGTCGTAATGCTGTGTGTTGCCATCTCCCATTCCTTGATGTAATGGGGAGAGGACGATTGCATGATTTGGCAAAGTGAGGCAGATTGCTTTTGGTTGTGGAATAAATTGGAGGGAACTCGGAAACCACCCTGCAGCAACATGGAAACTCTCCAGGTATTCTTGCCTCTTATGCTCTGCCATTTTGAAGGTCTAGCCTCCAATGTCACTCCTGAGTACAAAGTAACCTGTCCTCTCCAAACACAGATGTGGAGGAGAGGAGGAAACCTCTGGTTTCAATACTTACTGTTCATCTGACCTCTTGATATGAGTTTCCACGTGGAAACCTAGAGCCACTTTGGGAGTTCCAAATGAATTTCTAAAAGGTGCCTGTTCCCGCCTGGGAGCAGAAGAGGATCAGTTGACTGGAACCCTGTCCTAAGACAATTCTTCGGGTTCTTCAGCCTTCCAAGGAGACAGCAGGGAGATTTAAATGCAGCCTTGTCCACAAGGTAGCCAGCAAGGTGACAGGAAGTCAGAAAACGGTGACCTGCTGCTCAGCTAACCCCCTGGATGTATGAAATTGAAGCCCCTGGAAAAGGAACAGAACCCAGAAGATTCTTGTGATTTTGACTCAATCAGGATGGATGGTTCTCCCTTGTCTTATCAGGACAGACCCAAACTTCTGACTTGGGGAGATGAAGAGCTGGTGAGGAAGGTTCAGAATGAAGCTCAGAGCAGCTCAAGAGAAACAATATTTGACTCAAAAATCAAGTGATCCATGCTATTTGCTGGATAGAGCTCTGTGACTTGGTTTTTCCATGTCAGAAATGGATCTGATGCCCTTGGCCTCCTCATTTAGTAGGACAGCTGAGGTTGAAGGAATAAGAGAACTCTGCTTGCTTGAAGGGTTATCTTTGCATTGGCAAAAACAAAGGGAGAGAACTGGCGTGCTTATCTGGGTAATTTACACCTAAATAAAGCTGAAAAAAGGAAGAAAAAAGGGAGAGAAGGGTGGTAGAGGATGAGATGGTTAGATAGCATCACTGACTCAACGGACATGAATTTGAGCACACTCTGGGAGGCAGTGAAGGACAGGTGAGCCTAGGGTGCTGCAATCCATGGGGTCACAAAGAGTCAGACATAATTTAGTGACTGAACAACGACAGCAAAAACTGAATCGCTTTTAAAGCAAAGAGCTCCGAAATTTCAACTCTGGAACCAAGCACACATAGATCATTCAGGGCAAGGGATTCACGAAGGGAGTGCCATCCTAAGTAACATGCTGGGGGATAAGAAGCTGGGAGGACAAGGAAAGACACCAGACAAAAATGCCAGTTCCGTTGGACTCTCCATTCAGATCCGTGGGGAGCTCTGGAGTGCTCATGGCACCAAGAGCTGTCCCCCTTTGAGCAAAGGGGTCTGGACTTTTGGATTCCAACTTTAGTCTGCCGTTGGTTGGGCCACCTCCAGAGTATTTCCAGGTGAGGTGACTCCCCAGGGCTGAGGATGATTCTCAGGACTTGCATATACTTAACTACCACTGGTATCCACAGTGGCCTGAGATGGGGGCCACGACCCATTATAGGCAGGTCTTCCGGAGCACCACGGCCCAGTGAAATCTCCTTCTAACATCTCCCTGCTGAGCTGGGAGCCACACTCCAGATCCATGAGGGCAAGAAAACTTCAAGGAAGTTTTTGAACGTCTCAGAAGATACCCATGCCAAAGAATAATGCTTCCGGTGGAAAGGAAACGCTGACTACTTGTAGCCTGTATCTAAGGAGAGGAAAGGGTCAACTTGAGAGCAACAGAGGGACTGTTGTTTTTTTGGTTTTTGCCTCTATCCTGTGACATGACACTCTTTCCCTTAAGTAGTTGCTGTCAGATTCAATGAGAAAATACACGGAAAGAATTTTACACCATGTCTGGTACATAGTAACCACTCAATAAATGTTAGCTTGTTATTATTATCATTTTCCTAAATGGCAAGGTCAAACCAATTAGCTGGGTTTTTCTTTTTAATGAAAACTCTGTTAAGATAATCATTGTGAGGTAGAGAGGCTTTGAATCCCCTGTTAACGGGGATGATTAAAAATGCTCTTGATTATGCTGGGACAGGGACAGCATACAGATTTTCTTACATGCCCACTCCAACTGAGCCTGGCGGTCACTATTGTTAGGAAGGATTCTGAGGTGGTATCTAGGTCCAGGGAGAAGGGTTTTGTTGATTAATTAGTCGTGCCTCCCACCCACACCAGAGAAGACACATGGGTGATCTGTGGTATCTTGGCCCTTTGGAATCATCAGAATTCATGGCTTTTATTAAGCGTAAAGCTCCAAGGAAGCAGATGACAAGAGTTATTTCTCTTCTTAAGCAGCAGTTCCAAGCCTGGGGCTTTCCGCTTTGTGAAGGTGAGGTAGGAAGAAGTCCCCAGAATGTGCCACAGGTAAAGGTTATTTTCTCAGCCGTACCTGGATTTTCCCAAAAAAGGAGGCGAAAGAAAGAGAAGTTGGTATGTATGTGGAGGGGAGATCTCCATTACTTGTAGCATCTAACATAACTAAAAGCATTCAAATCCAGACTATGTGTGCGTCCAACCACATAAATAACTACAAATAGATAGTAAAGACACAAACATCTCAATGGGTCAAAGTTAAGACTTCTTAGATGAAATCCAGTGGTCAAAACCAAGAGCTGCTCAATTTCACCAGTTGTCCATGATACACAAAACAAAACAGCATCCTCTGGTCTAAATTGGCCAAACTTTTCAGTCTGACAACATGAAAGGCTGGGAGGATGTGGGAACTGAGTAGGAATACGCATTGTATGAACTCTTAGAGCAAACTGGCCACCTCTAGGATGACAAATAAGATGTGCAGACCCTCTGCCCTTCCCGCCTCTCTATCTCTGGGTGTACACTTGACTGAATCTTTGCCCAAAGAGCCACATGGAAGGACGCTTACAGTAGCTTGGTGCAGCAATAACAGGCTGAAACTAATCAGATTGACCATCACCAGGGAAATGGGTAAGTATGGAGTAAGCAGGCATAAGATGTATCATTCACCTCTAAGTAACAGTGAAGCATCCAATCATATTTATGGAGAGAATAAGGACAGTAAAAGAGCAACCTCCCAGACACAAGCACCGTACATGTCCCCTGAATGCAAGGGGAAGTGTCTGGAAGCTACATGTGTGTGTGTGTGAAGTCGCTTCAGTCATGTCATGTCTGACTCTTTGCAATCCTGTGGGCTGTAGCTCACCAGTCTCCTCTGTCTCATGGGCTTCTCCAGGCAAGAATACTGGAGTGGGTTGCCATATCCTGCTTCAGGGGATCTTCCCGACCCAGGGATCAAGCTGCACCTCTTGCACTGTAGCCAGATTCTTTATCACTGAGTCACCAGGGAAGCTCTTGGGTCCACTCCGTTCAGTTCAGTTGCTTAGTAGTGTCTGACTCTTTGCGACCCCATGAATTGCAGCACGCCAGGCCTCCCTGTCCATCACAACTCCCGGAGTTCACCTAAACCCACATCCATTGAGTCAATGATGCCATCCAGCCATCTCACCCTATGTTGTCCCCTTCTCCTCCTGCTCCCAATCCCTCCCAGCATCAGAGTCTTTTCCAATGAGCCAGCTCTTTGCATGAGGTGGCCAAAGTACTGGAGTTTCAGCTTTAGCATCATTCCTTCCAATGAACACCCAGGACTGATCTCCTCAAGAATAGGCTGGTTGGATCTCCTTCCAGTCCAAGGGACTCTCAAGAGTCTTCTCCAACACCACAGTTCAAAAGCATCAATTCTTTGGTGCTCAGCTTTCTTCACAGTCCAGCTCTCACATCCATACATGACTACTGGAAAAATCATAGCCTTGACTAGACGGACCTTTGCTGGCAAAGTAATGTCTCTGCTTTTGAATATGCTATCTAGGTTGGTCATAACTTTCCTTCCAAGGAGTAAGCATCTTTTAATTTCATGGCTGCAGTCACCATCTGCAGTGATTTTGGAGCCCCCAAAAATAAAGTCTGACACTGTTTCCACTCTTTCCCCATCTATTTCCCATGAAGTGATAGGACCAGATGCCATGATCTTAGTTTTCTGAATGTTGAGCTTTAAGCCAACTTCTTCACTCTCCTCTTTCACTTTCATCAAGAGGCTTTTTATTTCCTCTTCACTTTCTGCCATAAGGGTGGTGTCATCTGCATATCTGAGGTTATTGATATTTCTCCCGGCAACCTTGATTCCAGCTTGTGCTTCTTCCAGCCCAGCGTTTCTCATGATGTACTCTGCATAGAAGTTAAATAAGCAGGGTGACAATATACAGCTTTGACATACTCTTCCTATTTGGAACCAGTCTGTTGTTCCATGTCCAGTTCTAACTGTTGTTTCCTGACCTGCATATAGGTTTCTCAAGAGGCAGGTCAGATGGTCTGGTATTCCCATCTCTTTCAGAATTTTCCACAGTTTATTGTGATCCACATAGTCAAAGGCTTTGGCATAGTAAAGGCTTTGGGTCCACTAGCTGCATTGTTATCAGCTCTACCGGAAACTGATGACTCAGAGGGCAGTCTGCAGCATCCCTAGTGGATACTGTTTGAAGTCATGTTTATGGAACAGAATACCTGTACAGAACGCATATCACCTAGGCTTTGGGAGGCTCCTGGGAAGGCTCCTGCTGTCTCTGGCACTTGAAGCAGACTGTGAGCAGCAGATGGAATTTTTTCTGGACTCCCCTGCCCTCCACTGAATGGTGAGTCTCTCCTTATCCACATCTCCATGGTGTCAAGAGTGGGTGGCCCACAGGGCCCAGAGGAGTTTCTTCCCTGACTTCTGGGTCTTTCCAGACTCCAAAGATACTCTAGGCAGAGAGGATACCCCCAAATCCCTCAAATGCAACTTCTGTTTTAAGGGCTTCATCAGACTTTTCTAGTCTTCCTCAGCAACCTTTGCTACATTCAAGACAGCAGCCCATCACCTCTGGTTGTCACAGGCTCACTCCTCAGGCCAAGCCTCTCCTCTAATGGTTATTTCTCCCTTCACTCTCTCCTCCAGGGCCAGCTCCTCGGGGAGGCTCCAATTTATGACTCTCACGCACGCTTTCCCTGGTGGAAAACCTTCTTCATCTCCTTCCTCAAGGCTAAGACGAAGGACTTGGGACAGCCTGAGCCCCCTTGAGGCAGGCCTGGGTGAGTACAGGCTGGGCATGGGGATGTGTGGAGACGGTGTTCCCTATCTTCGCTGTCCTTCATGCCCTTGCTTGTGCTCACCACCTCTTCCTTTCATTCACCCTGTCATCGTCTCTCCCGGGCCCCTGGATAGACTTTCTCGCCACCGCCCCCACCACCACCCCACCCCGTGTTGCCCCTGTGTTGCCTGCTTCCTACACAGCAACCCAGAAAGCTGCCTTCAGGGAGAGGTGTTAAACACAAGTTTCCTCGATTGCCACTGTTAACTATTAAATACTTGCTGAGAACCTAGGATACAGAGCAGGGCACAATGAACTCTGGGGTGCAGACCCTTACCTGCCACACTGTTCACCAAGCTGGCATCGGGAAGAGAGATGGACATGGGACTCAGAGCCAGAAATCCCAGGCTGGAGTCACAGTCACACAGTCTGTGGCTTCAGGGAGTGTCTGTAGCTCCAAGTCAGAATGTCTCCCTCCAGTTCTCAGCTCAGCTTCCTAGGATTTCAAGGCCATTGAGTGGACGTCCCAAGTAGCTGCTCCTAGACTGAGTTCAGGTTTTCTGTTTTCTCCTGTGTGTAATGTGCCCATCTTTCCTGTCTGGTGGGCTGTCTGAGGGTGGAGTAGATCACTCAAGAGAAAGGGCTTCTACAACCATAAAGGTTGCCCCTATAGTTTCTTAGTCAGGCTCATTTCTCAAATCTGATCAGCAAGAATTTATTCAAAATGCACTGTGTCCCAGGGGTTCTTCTAGACTTGCAGAATGCAGAGAGGGATGCAATCCAGCCTTCCATCTAGCAGGAAAGGATAGAAATAGAAATTGAAGAGCAGAGCATAGCAGGTGCTGCTGGGGCAGAAAGGAAAGGTGTTCTGGGCACACACACATCCCTCAGCTTGGGGGAGGCTCCTTAGCTGACCCTGTCCCCACATCCCCAGCAGAGTGAGCGTGCTACATGAGCAGAGACATGTGAGGGAGCTTGGTGCTTTCTTCCCAAAAGGTGCTTCTCAGAGAGGCTAAGGTCTCTTATGGAGGTGAAAGTCGCGGAAGAGCCACGTGGTGCAGTAAACATTGGCAGGAGCCCCACCTGCATCAATTCTGCATCCTCAAGGATACTGTCGGGCAGTGTTCTTATTGCAAGCCCTCCTGCTATAGGACTCTACCTGTATCTGCAGGTGAGACATCCTGGAATGCCAGGGAGCCTACACTCCCAGGAACAGCCCTCACCTCTTGGGCAGGACCAACTTGTGTCTCATCTACACAGGGTCCCTGTCCATCTCACCTGGCCTGCCTATTGCCCACGGCAGCAACCTGCCCTCAGATCCTCCTGCATAACCTGCCTCCCTTCCCTGCTTCCCTGCTCGTGTTTTCTGGGATGACCTCCTACATCAATATCCACACTAGAGTCCTCATCTAAGAGGACTGGATTCTGGAACCCACCACACAACCTGAGACAAAACGGTTTTGAAGAATCTGGTTTTGCCCCCACTTCACCCCTTGTGCGTGTCTCCATGGGCTGTCCTGTCCCATTCAGGAATGGTTTTGGCATTTTCACCTGTCTGTCCCTGCCACACCTGCCAACAGGTCAATGGATGAAGGTCGACCTCTTTACAGCCCGGCAGACCCTGGCCCTGCCTCGCCTTCTTGCGGTCTCCCCACCATAGCCACATCCCTTGTTTACCAAATGCTCAATTTTGGTTATGTTACTATAAAAATCAAGCAGCTGGCAATTCCAGCTTGATTAGCAGGTCTCCAGTTTTGATTAGGAAATTACTGCGGTAATCAAGGTTAATTCTCGTTGCAGTGCTCAGCAATAGATTTTATATTTTGCAGGGAAATGGTTTTCCTACCTGGGATGGGGAACATTTCATGCAAGAAACCCAAAGAGAGGAAAGGAGGGCAGTGCATCTGAGCGGCATTGGGATCAGATGTCTGCAAGACTTTGTCTATTCTCCCTTCAGACTTTGTCTATTCTCCCTTCAGATGGACATTCTTGGGGCAAAGGAGGCTGGACAAGGCATCCTGAGAAATACCAGGTCACCCTATCCTCTGGGCTTTGTGAGTGTCTTTGAGAAACTAGGAAGATACTTTTTGCTGGAACTGAAACCGCCCACCTGCTGGGGCCAAGGAGTCGAGTGCTGGAGGTCAGGGGTGCCTTGGACTGATAGGATCTTTAAATGCCTCCATGTGAGGCAAAGGAAGACAGCTTCTGTGTGAGTTGGTTGGGAGCAGTCCTTCCACTCCCCACGTTCTCCAGGAAATGACTGTCATCCATGAACAGAGTCATGAGTCCCATAGATGCTCAGGCTTGGGAGAAAGCTCTTGGGACAGTGGATCCCTGCCGCTGAATTTTATTTCTGACTTGGTTCTGGCTCCAGCGTTTGAACTGTGAAGCCTGGACAAGTTGAGATGAAGGTGGAGACATTAGACTGGAGAGAGGAGGCACCCCCTCCCCACCCCGGCTCCCTCTCTCAGCCCATCCCTCCCCCCTGCAACTCCCTGTACTGTAATCACTAAATGTCAGCAACAGAGGCTTTGCCTCCAGTAGGTGACATTTGATTCAGTATCTCTATGGGGATGGATACCGTCAGTCTGTAGAGTACTGTGTAGAACTTTGTTGGCAGGAAAGTGGTAAGGGAGTTAAGATCGTGTTGGAGGGTAGGAAGGCAGGTCACTGGCCGCTCTGCCTTCCACTCCAGCTAGCCCCTCTGCCACGTGTCCATGACTGCCACCCCCGCCTCCCACCCCAGCTGCTCTTAGCTCCACCTGGATATAAGGTGAAGCAAGTCACACTGCAGCCCTGCCCCTCATTTTCTCCTCCAGACAGCAGGAGGTGCCGTGTGCCCTGTTGTAGATCCTGTGCCAGGAGATCTTTCTCTAGGACTGCCGGGTGGAGACAGTAGCAGATGAAAACCTGAACTTGCCCTTGACTTGGCCACCCTGTGTTCTCGAGTTCTTGGGGATGGTCTTCTTTCTTGGTGTCTCCCCATCCTGTATCATCCTTTCTGATTTCTGGAGTGCCTAAAGCTCATGAGCAGCTTTACAAAGTGGGAGGGAGGTGAAGCGGACCTTTGGATCAGAATGAGCCAGAGGGAACACTCCTCTGTAGGATGTGATGATGCATCTGAATCCTCAGCATCCCTGTGGGACCACAGTCCAGGAGCAGCTATCTGCTCTGGGGAAAGGAAGGCCAGGAGGTCCCCAGATCTCACTTCAGTGTGTTCTATTAGGCAGAAGTGAAAATCTTTTTATCACCAACTGCAGAATCTTGGGTGTCCCAAGACATCTCAGAACTCTCAGGCCAGAGCTCTCAAATCTTCATCTCTGTGTCTTTAGCAGCCATGTATGTCTACTCATCTTTAAAGCTTCTTTTTGTGGCCAATGTTCTGATGTGGTCTTTTGGAGCACTATGAATAACGCCCCATGGAAACAGAGAGCCTTGGGGAAAGGACCAGCGTCCAGAAATAGTGAAACACTCCCAGGTTTCCTGGCTTAAGAGCAATTAAGTTTTCACACTTGTTTGGGTGGCGTGGGCAGGAGAGTTGCCAGGGAAAGCGCAGTAAGGATGGTGATTCACAGTTCACTCCTTGCTCTGAATCAGGCAGTTCCCCGGACTCAGACTCCATCCAGCCTTGCTTGCATCTGGTTCAGCACTCATCCGTTATATGATGCTGAGCAAGTCACTTACTTCTTTGTACATTTGTACCTCAGTTTTCTCACCTACAAAATGGGCATTGTAACATGAATAATTCAGAGGGCTACGTAAGGATAAATAACACGTGTCAAATGTTTTAACCTTTCAAAAACAGTTGTACTTAGATGTTATCCATTATTATTATTTCATAAGCAGCAGTGGTCCAACAGGGCAGCCCTATCGTGCAGTCTCGTGTTTGATTCATGTTTGCTGACGAGCTGTTAGCCAAAGCAAGTGACGTGGCCAAGCCCAGAGTCAGTGTGGGAGGGCCTGGAACTGGGAGGTCTGACTCATCGGGGCCACTGGTCGAATCATTCACCACAAATGTCTTTATTAATTCTAGTCTTAATTTTGATGATGATTATTGGCTTAGCGGAGAAATTCCTTATCATGGTTAAGTGACCAAGTTCTTGTTTCACTTAGGAATGGAAATATGTTCCCAGGTTACCATTTTGCCCATAATTCAGTTAAAACACTTTGTCCCACTTTAGTATCTAAATGACGTTTAACCCAGATGTGCTTATGAATTTTCTTTGTCCAACCTGTCAGCAGTTATTACAAAGTCTGCGTCTCCCTAGATTCTTGTTTCCTTGTCCCTCCCCTCCTGTGTTCATTGGATTCCGCCACCCCCCCATTTTTCTCCTTCCCAAACCCGTTGCTTTGGCCTAAAGCACCAGTGGCCTGGGAAAAGCAGGGGAAAGAGAACTGCCTTGAGGAAGAAGATCTCTCAGGCAGAACCTCAGAGAATCCAAGGACCACACCCTTCTCTGTGGGATGTTAGATGCTAGGAAAAAGCAGTTATTCTGCAGTGTCTTTCCCAGACTAAATCTTGCAGATTGCTTGGTCCTGTGCAGATCTTCCTCTGTAAATTAGCAGAGAAAGCATCATCATGTCAGTGTCTTATTGAAGTTGTCGCCATATTGTCCTGCAGTCAGGCTGTTGAATCAGAGTCCAGAAACAATGGCTTTTGGCAGTCTTTCTGTTAGTGATTGCCGTTGATGTCATTTTGCCAAACAAAATTATAAGCAAAATGGATGTTTTAGGTCAGAGTGCCGCAAGGAATATATAGCTGCATTTCCTTCAATAAATCTGCCCACTCTGCCTGGACAAAGACATACAGCCTATAGTGATTGACGTTTTCACCACTAAATTATGCTATGTCTATTTCTCGAAGAAATGTCTCCATTCCAAAATTAGCTAACCATCAACGTAACATAAAATAACTTGAACATGGTGTCATTTCACAACGATATTGATTCATGCAGACTTACTGGATTAATAACTGGTTTCCCATAAAAGGAGTAGTCACTACGTCTTTGGGAGACAGAAAAAATATACACTTTAGAACAATATATATTCGTACATTTAAGCCTGATTGCTGAACTCAAATCAACAGTACAGCTTTCAGAGGCAACAGTGCCAAAGAAGAGAGAGGTGACACAATGCAGCTTACAAATGCATCCAGGGGTGATGGAAAGCTAATAAAAAAAGGCAACTATTTATTTATTTGGGGCATTTGATTTTACTCTATTGGATTACACAAAGCTCTCATTTTTCACTGCAGTCAATCTGTATAAAAGTTCAACTGATTGAAGCATATATTTAATTCCCAAATGCCTTTTCTTTCAACCTCTACTTCTTAGGAGTTGGACAACCGTCGGTGTCCCGAGTAGCAGAGAGGTTTGGCTTATGTTGGAGCAAACAGGCCAGAGGAGACGCTTGCAGGCCGCAGGTGATTTACTCAGCTCCCAGTGACAGCCAATCCACTCTTGCCTCCTTGAGGACTGGGTTTGCCAATAGGTGGAGAAAATATGTTTCTTTGCATTTTTTAAAGTGTGCTTTCTTCAATGGAGTTTTGTGGTAATGAAGTAATTGAAATGAGTCTTCCCAGTCACTCATTTAACAAAGTATCCCATGGCATTTGGAATGAAATTCCAATACCTCTCCACAGGTTCTACAGGATTTGGCTCAATTTGCTTTTCTAGACGCACCTCTCTCTGCCCTCTCTCTGCCATGTCCAGGTTTGGACTGCTTGTCTCTTGAATGTGTCATGCTCATATCCACTCTGGTCCTTCTACCTGAATTCTTTCTCAACTCTTCCCATTGCCACATCCATTTTTTTCCCCCACTGAATCTGTTTCTCAGAGATGACTTCTCTGACCTTGCCATTTTCTACAAAAATATTCCCCTCTCCATCATCCAGTATCATTTCATTATGGCATTTTATTATAGTTATCTCTTCCCCTTAGAATGAAGACTTCTTGTGGACAAATAAGGGCTTTTTCGGTCTTGCACATGGCTCTGTTTCTGTGGCCCTGGGACATAGAAGGTGTTCAATGACTGACTGGATACATTTCTGGAAGAAAGATGCAGAAATGGAAACTTTTCTTCTTGATTCGGTTTCAAATTTTTGTCACATTATTGCAGGATAATTGATTGTTGGATAGGATAACATATCGTTGTCTTTAAACTTCAGTTTCTTTTCCTTTGAATAAGGAGAGTGATATTTCTGTGCTGCCCAGAAATGGTGCACTGATGAATGATTATAAAACAAAACAGTAAAATTATTTATTTATTTACTTTAAGGCACTTTCCTGGATTATTCACAGCAGCATCAGGAGACAGGAGTTTCTTAATCTAGAAAACCAACTGACTTGGGCTGTGATGCCCTGTGCTGTCTGGGGATGGAAGTCTGTCTGGCTGGTGAGGCATCCTTTTAGAGATGGCTGTGGGAGCTTCCACAACTTCAACAACCCATTCTTTCGATTTATTTATTTTCAGGCCCTGAAGCAGATCTCTGCCTCTAAATACTAGATTAAGTGGTGTTATATATTAAAAATGAGTGTTTTAAAGCATGAGAAACACACGCCATGAGATGGCCACCCAAGGAGAGACATGTGTGAAGAGCAGCCAGAAAGGACTGCACGTTCCGGGTCCCATTTCATGCTCATTTCTGGGCAGAGCTGATTGAAGGAGCTGGCAGGCAGACGGGCTGCTGCTTCACCAGCGGCTTTTCTCTCTCTGATCCCCATACTGCTCAAGTGGATGTATGTTGGCATCAGTCTCAAAAGTGCTAACTCCCTGTAACTTCAGCCTTCTTTCAGTGACTGAGACCTTGATTTCTCTCCTCTGGAGGATAGTTCAGACAGCCAGTGGACTCACACATCCTGGGAGGACTTGTTAAGTGCCATCCCAACTGAGAAGTGAAGTTGCTCAGTCATGTGTGACTCCACGATTCCATGGACTATAGCCTACCAGGCTTTTCCATCCATGGAATTTTCCAAGCAGGAGTACTGGAGTGGCTTGTTGTTTCCTTCTCCAGGGGATCCTCCTGACCTGGGGATCTAACTTAGGCCTCATGCTTTGCAGGCAGATGCTTTATCCTCTGAGCCTCCAGAGAAACGCATCCCAACTGAGCTTCATCAAACAGAAATCAAGATTGCTAGGAGGAATATTGATAACCTCAGATATGCAGATGTCACCACTCGAATGGCCAAAAGTGAAGAGAAACTAAAGAACCTCTTAATGAAGGTGAGCGTAAAAAGCTGGCTTTAAACTTAACATTCAAAAAGCTAAGATCATGGCATCTGGTCTTATCACTTCATGGCAAATAGATGGGGAAAATGAAAACAGTGACAGATTTTATTTTCTTGGGCTCCAGAATCACTGTGGATGGTGACTGCAGCCATGAAATTAAAAGACACTTGCTCCTTGGAAGAAAAGCTATGACAAACTTAGACAGCTTATTAAAAAGCAGAGACATCACTTTGCCAACAAAGGTCCATCTAGTCAAAGCTATGGTTTTTCCAGTAGTCATGTACGGATGTGAGAGTTGGACCATAAAAAAGCTGAGCACTGAAGAACTGGTGCTTTTGAAATGTGCTGGAGAAGACTCTTATGAGTCCCTTGGACAGCTAGGAGATTAAGCCAGTCAATCCTAAAGGAAATCAACTCTGAATACTCATTGGAAGGACTGATTTGGAGCTGAAACTCCAATACTTGGGGTTGGAGCTGAAACTTCAATACTTGGCCATCTGATATGAAGAGCTAACTCACTGGAAAAGATCCCAATGCTGGGAAAGATTGAGGGCAGGAGGAGAAGGGAGTGGCAGAGGACGAGATGGTTGGATGGCATCACTGACTCAGTGCACATGAGTTTGAGCAAATTCTGGGAGGTGGTGAAGGGCAGGGAAGCCTCGTGTGCTGCACTCCATGGGGTCGAAAAGAGTCAGACATGACTCAACAGACTCAATAACAAGAGCAACAACATCTCGAGTGAAGGCAGTAGAAGATGTCCAGTCACTTGGACATCTCTTTCCAGATGAGAGAGATCTCAGTGCTCCAGGAACATCCTCAGATCCCCTCTCTCCCCATGCTGGGAAAGCCTTGCCCACCTGCCTTGCAGGTTGAAGAAGTGAAGAAGTGAAGTGAAGTCGCTCAGTCGTGTCCAACTCTTTGCGACTCCATGGACTGTAGCCCACCAGGCTCCTCTGTCCATGGGATTCTCTAGGCAAGAATACTGGAGTGGGTTACCATTTCCTTCTCCAGGGGATCTTCCCACCCAGCGACAGAACCCAGGTCTCCAGCATTGGAGGCAGACGCTTTAACCTCTGAGCCACCAGGGAAGCCCAATCAGACCTGCAATACCTAAGGTGCAGTCAGCAGGATCTAAGTCCTTTCTAACTGCCAGAACTTGGAAATAATACTGTAGAGCATGTGCCAAAGAACTCCAGTGGCTGCTCACTTTGGATCCTATGAAATCAAGTAGTACGTAGTAAACAGTCTCTAGTTCTTGTCCTTACCTGCTAGGTCCAAAGCAGTCTCTCCAGACAAAAGGCCTGGACTTGGCACCTTTAGCTGTCACTCAGCTTTGTATGAGTCTCTGCAGTGCTGTTTTGAGACAACGAATCCAATGAAGATTGTTTTAAAAGATTAGATGCTGGCTCCCTTGTGCAGTTGGACAAGTGGAAAGTGGATTTAATCCAGTGCATAATTCCAGGAGAATGAGAGGAAGAAGATAAAGGAGGAGCTGGCCCCAGGGAGGAGAAGCCCCAGGAGGGTAAAGGCAGCCATTCCCACCCACCGCCCGCTGGTGCTGTCTCAGGAACCACCTCTCCGATTTTTGACCCTCGCTTTCTTGTTTGTCCCCGACCCCCAGCCCTGCAGTGATTTGGTAATTTCCATTCCATCCTGGCTGAAGATAAAAGACACCATGGGCGGGATCCATGAATAAAAGTCGTTATTTATCGATGCCGGTTTTGGGGAACATTTTTCCTTCTGATTCATGAACCACTTTTCTACATACGAAAAGCAGTTCATAAATCGTTCAGCACCAGCAGAAATTAATAATAATGAATCCATTTACATAAAATAGTCTCATCCTGCCAGGTGCTGATAATATTGGAAGTTAGAACCTCATTGGGAAGCTGACTGGCGTGTGTGTGTGTGTCCCACACATCAGACCTCACACTTTCTATTTTTGTGTTTAACCAAAAGTTTAATTATTTAGTGTCCAGTCTTGATCACTATTTGCTATTTGGAGATGCTATTTGAAAAAATTGGAAAAGATAAAAATAGAGAAGTAATTTAGTGTTGTAGGAGACAGTTACAAACCATGTAAGGGTTCATGCTGGCCAAATTAACCCTTTGAGCAATTGTGGAAAAAAAAAAAAAGCATCAATCTAGAGTCATTTATTCCCAGGAGCGATCATCACCATTTGGCTACACACACACACACTCACACAAGAGTAAACACACACAGATCTCCTGGAGCAGTAAAAAGAAGGCAATGTCAGTGGGTTGATTTATCATAAACTATTTTTTCCAGAGCAATGCCAAGAAGCACAAATTCTAACAGTTATTAGTAGGTCTCCTGTCAAAAAGAATACTGGGATCAAAAGAGCTGGCACGGCACCCAGATCAACCAAACTAAATCGGGCGCTTGCCTACAGCAGAGTACAGCGCTCTACAGAATGGACTCGGCAGTTGTGCAGAATTTTTGTTCTATTTTGTTTGTGTTTTCCCCTCCTCAGAGACAGAGGGTAAAGCCCTCATTTTCCTCCCCTTTAGAGCTTTATTATCACCGCTTTGTACGTGATCCCTTTCTTGTTGTGTATTTATTCCCCTTCACCCCTTACGTTACTCCTTTTCCTACAGGAAACTGTTGAGTTTTGTTTCATGTGCATTCGCATTTCGTTTGCATGTATTTTAAGTTACATAAATGATCCTGTTATTCATTTCATTTTGTTTCCCGAAGCACCATGATTCTGACCCATGATGCCCTGTAAACACACAATCTGATGCTTCTGGTCCTATTGTCATCTGGATAACAATGCTCATCCATGGAGAGGGTACCCAGGTTGCAGTCAGGTTGCATTGTTGTAAGGAGCGTCCTTTGGAGTGCAGGCAAGGGTTTCTTTGGGATATATGTCCAGCAACAGAGTCACTGGGTCAGGGTGTGTACATGTATTACATTCAGTTCAAGTAAGTGGGACCAGTTGCTCCTCTCCACTGCCACCAGCAGTGCCAAGAGTCCCATTTGCTTGCCAACTCGTGGCATTATCCAGCTGTCTATTTGCCAGTCAAAAAGGTGTGAGGTGCTATCTTGCTTTAATGGCATTTTTCTAATTACTAATAAATGTGAGCATCTCTTTATATGCTTATTAATTAGCCTTTTAATCTCTCTGCAAGTTGACTATTTATAGCCTTTGTGCTTCCCCCCGCCCCTTCAGGGCTGCTATCCTCTTCTTGTTAATTTATAGGAATTCCTTGTCGGTTTTGGAACCATAATCTCCTCTCATTCCATCAGTGTCTATTAACTGTTCATAGTATCTTCAGTTGAACAGTGTTTATTTCTTTTCTTTGATTCTGTGATAGGAAGGCTATTAAGAACCCCCAAAGGTCTCAGTCTCCTGGTATTCACAGGGTTGTGAAATCTCCCTCCCTGTAGGTTGGGCTGAACTTAGTGTCTCACTTCTAAGCAAAAATGATGAGATGTCAGTCCATGATTATATTGTGAAAGATCATGACAATCTACTGGGAGACTCTGCTGACGAAGGAAGCAGCATTTTGGAGGGCCCTCTGTTACAAGAAACCAAGAGTCCTAGCCAATCGCCAGCGAGGAACTGGGGATGGTGGGCTGGCCATCAGTGAAGAAATGAATTTTGCCAATACTCATAGGAGCTTAGAAGTAGGTTCTTCCTCAGTCTGGACCTGATGTTTGCAGCTCTGGTGACATCTCAAATTCAGTCAGGAAAGACCCTGAACTAGAAGACCCAGCTAAAGTCCACCCAAGTTTCTGACCCATGGGGAGGAAAATGCATGTGTTTTAAGCCATTCTGAATGGGAGTAACTTGTTCCTCAGCAGCAGATAACTCACACCAGTTCTATGGTTGTAATTCTGATAGTTAAGTCTTTAATCCACTTCCATCTTACCCTGATTTGTGATGTTAGGAAGAGGTCCAACCTTATTTTTCAGCAGAATTGTTTCAAATTTCAGCCCTGACACTTACACTCTATCTCACAAGGTGAGGTAAGGTATGAAAGATGGCTTGGGGCCGTGCCTGCCGCACAGAAAGCACAGGGAGAGAGGTGGCTGCAGACACGTTTCTTTCCTGCTGTACCACCTCAGCGAGGGGCCACCGGAGACCGTGTTCTCCACTGGTTCTAGAAATGGTCCTTTTCCTGGCTCACCCTTTGCTGTAGCTGAGTCCTCAGGAGCTCACTTCAGAACATAAACAGCTGACAGTGTTAAGACTTTGTCCCTGAAGTCTCCTCTTGGGAGTTCTCTTCGTAAGTGGGGAAAAAACAAACAAAAAAACAACAACAAAAAAAAACCCACAAAACACTGGGTTCTCTAGCTGAATTTCCTACTGGCCAGCTGTGCTCCATTGAAGGCACTCACTTCTGTTTATGGCTTCCGTTTCCCCATCTGTTGACTGAAGTAGGTGGATAGGGTGACCGCTTTCCACCTGAGGGGCTAATGGATGGAGCCAGCTCTGCTCCCTGAGAAGCAATAGAGGGGCCTTGGAGAGTAAAGATTTCCATGGTCTGGAGGAGCAGAAAGATTCTGGTTTGTTTCACCTAGAGCAGACCCCGGTCAGGGCCTGATGGAGGGCTCTTTCCTCTGGCGGTGGGAGACGCCTCTGGGGGGACCTACCTGGTGTTCAGGGCCTCCTCTTCTACCTGAAGACCTCTGCTGTCTTGGATGAGATTAGCTCTGTTAAAACAGCTCAGCTATCTTACAGTGGCCTCTTGTCTCTTATCTCAGCCACGATGCATTTTGACAAAGATTTCTGCCTTTAATTTCCAAGTCTGTTCGGAGGAGACATGAAATGTGTGTGATTCTGACTCACTTTAATGCAGCTCAGGGAGGTCCCATCCAGGTGCCTTTTGAAGTCATTTCTCCTAAAGAAGGAGTCTCATTGCTCATCTGATCCACAGAGACAGATGAAGAGGCACCCAAACACCAAAGGCTTTCGGGATGGGTCTGGAACTTTCCAAAACTCTCAGCAGAATCACACGTTCCCATCTCAGCAGCTCATAGTAAGTATGAACAGTCCTTGGGGGAAATGTCCTTTTGTGATAGGCATTTGGGAAACGCATTGGTTGTGTGCATTGCGTGGTTCAGGTGAAGTCACCACCTCCTGGGGCTGCTGAGTTACCCAGGACCGAAGATGGTTCTGGTTAGAGAAAGAGCATGTAACAGGTTGATGCAGCATCTGATTAGCTACTGTCTCACTTATGTCATTGAAAAGCCCATAAACCCCCATGAAAAGCCAATAATACTAACACTATGACCGCTACACCCACTGTTCTTCTTGAACTTTGCAATTTGACATTAATACTTGCACCATCTCCTTGAATCCTCAAAACTGACATGGGAAGGAGGTGTCCTTTGTACAAACAAGTAAGCAAAGGTGTGTTCCAGGGTCATCCAGAGAGGCGATGTGACAGTGACAACAATCAATTTATCATCAGTTAAAAAACTGTGAACAACGTTGGGAGACAAATGACAGATCAGGAAAAGATATTTACAATTTCTTTGATCAACAAGGGGATATAGGTAAAATGCCCACAAGTAAAGAAGAAACACCCCCAAAAGACACAAGGACTGTGAAACAAGTAATTTACAAAAGAAGAAATCCAAAGTGCTAAAAAAGTTTAAAGAGATGGTCAGACTCGTGAGCAGTCAGAAAAATGCCAATTAAAACAATAAAGAGATGCCTCTTTGCATCTATTGGATCGGTGTAAGGCAGCTGGATGATGCTAACCACTGGCAGGGTACGTGGTTACAGGAACTCTGATGGTGAGTGAGTGGGGATGTGGACCAGAGCAAGTGCTTTGGAAAACAATCTGGCAGAAGTGAGTCAAAGTGACAATCTGCATCATCTCTGACCCGGCAATTCTGCTCTTCAGTACACATCTCTAAGAAATTCTCACAGAGGTCCAACAGAAGGCCCTCAGCAAAGGTGTCCACTGCAGGCTTGCTTAGGGCATGGAGAATTGGAAGTAACTTGGGCATCCATCTCTGAGGGGCAAAGGTGTGCCACCTGGTGGATGTCCACCTTGGGGTACCACATAGCAGTAGAAGCTGCAGACTATGAGATAATGGAACAGGCACAGGTGTAAAAGCACAATTCACTTCAGTTGCTCAGTCGTGTCCGACTCTTTGCGACCCCATGAATCGCAGCACGCCAGGCCTCCCTGTCCATCATCAACTCCTGGAGTTCACTCAGACTCATGTCCATCGAGTCCGTGATGCCCTCCAGCCATCTCATCCTCTGTCATCCCCTTCTCCTCCTGCCCCCAATCCCTCCCAGCATCAGAGTCTTTTCCAATGAGTCAACTCTTCACATGAGGTGGCCAAAGTACTGGAGTTTCAGTTTTAGCATCATTCCTTCCAAAGAAATCCCAGGGCTGATCTCCTTCAGAATGGACTGGTTGGATCTCCTTGCAGTCCAAGAGATTCTCAAGAGTCTTCTCCAACACCACAGTTCAAAGGCATCAATTCTTCAACACTCTGCCTTCTTCACAGTCCAACTCTCACATCCATACATGACAGCAGGGCTCAGCAATAACAGTCAAAAGCAGAAAAAGATAATTAATGAGCTACCATTTGTACAAATTAAGAAGCACTTGCTCAAGTAACACCCAGTCACCCTTGGAGGAAAGCACAGAATGGAAATGGGGATGGGGAGGGGTAAAGAATAAAAGTGGGGAGGAGCTGGAGGGGGTAGAGATTTGGGGACAGTATTTACTTTATGTGGGAGGTAGGATTTGAACTTGCTCCAAGGCTTCCAGAAAGGAGTAAGTGAAGGGCAGGGATGAAATAGAGGGTAGAGGGGTGAGGCATGAAGTGAAAGCCTGATGAGGAGGGAGGGAATGGAATCATAGGCACAGGTGGAGGTGTTCACTCTAGGCAGGTAGAGGGGCACTTCTTCTATCACAATGGGAGAAAAGGGGAATAAAAAGATAAGAGTTAACTCTTGAGACTAGGATGGCATAAAACTGAAGGGGTTTCCTTTTGATGACTTCTGTTTTCGGTAAGACATTTTGCAGCATCACTTCGTGAGAGCAAATACATACATGGCATGGCCAGGAGTTTGAGGAGAGTAGGGAAATTTTGAAAAGAGCTAGATCAAGGATTGGTGGGCAGGTGGAGTGAAGGGATGGGCCTTGAATTGGGAAGAAGGGAAGGGGGGGAAGATATGAGGAAGAAGCAGAGGGCAGGGGTTGGTAGGACTGGCCAGGCCAAGAGGTCAAGCGCTGGGTACACTGAGCAAAAGCCAGAAGAAGCAGTGGGCAGGATCATGGCGGTCAAGGTGATGGCACGGGCTGTGGGCATGTTAAATTCCTCTGGAAAGTGGTGCTGGTAAGTTAGGACCAGTGGTTGGCTGGGGATTTGCTTTTGGTGGAAAGAAATTGGAAGATGAAGTTGCTCAAGGTAATGCAAGATTTGTGCTGAAGAGGATGTCTTTGGTTCCCTCTCAACCTTTAAGACATGAGGAAGGGAGAATGGCCAATTCCCCAAAGAAGGAAAAGGATGAGACACCAGAGGAGAAAGAGGAACCTGTGTATCTTGGCCAACACCTGTTCACAAGGTCACACACGCCCTTCCCTCCACCTTGGCCTTGATCTTCAGCTCTGAAAACTGGAGCCTCTCATCCTCACTAATCTGATGAAGGAGCTGTCATAGCAGAGATATTCAGAGAAAGAAGTCGGGGGGTAGATTCTAAGCTAAGGAGCTTCCAAATAGCAGAGCCAATTGTTTGAAAGAAACAGTTCTAGAGATTTCAAGCATATAACGCTGACACTTTGGAGGCAAAAATGGTGAGGTTATTCTACACCCAGCAAGGACCTAAGAGAAGGGTGAGGAAAGTACAAGGTAAGTCTGTAGTGCCAGCACGAAGACAGTGATAGGGGGAGGGGAGTAACAAGGTCATCCCACTGCACTGGTCCCCCAGCATGACTGGCCATGCCTGGAGTCATGGCAGTCACCCTTAGCCCCTCTGGTGAAGGCTGGTGAGTACAGTGGTCAGCCTGACACCTGCTGGTCATTCTGCAGATGAGACTTATATTTTGCCCAAGGTGACGTACAAGGTTAGACTCATCTAATGTGAACAATGGGCTTCCCTGGCGGTTCAGACAGTAAAAAATCTGCCTGCAATGCAAGAGACCTGGGTTTGATTCCTGGGTCAGGGAAGATCCCCTGGAGAAGTGAAGGGTTACCTACTCCAATACTCTTGCTGAAAAATCCCATGGCCAGAGGAGCCTAGCAGGCGACAGTCCCTGGGTGGCAAAGAGTTGGACATGACTGAGCAACTATCACTTTCACTTTCATGACTTTCAAAGTGAACGATTGTCCACTTCTCAACACAGACCCCTCCTAAACTTCACTCCCTGGGAGATAGGATGTTGGGTCGTGGATTCCTGGGGACAGGGGTAAAATACCAAAGGAAGACCTTTTTCCTTTCTGTGGAAAGAGAAGGCTGATGCCGTTCTGTGCTCAGTTGTATCTGACTCTATGCAACCCCATGGACTGTAGCCTGCCAGGCTCCTCTGTCCATGGGATTCTCTAGGCAAGAATACTGGAGTGGGTTGCTATTTCCTCTTCCAGGGAATATTCCTGACCCCGAGATTAAACTCACATCTCTGGTGTCTCCTGCATTGGCAGGCAGATTCTTTACTGCTGAGCCACCTGGGAAGCCTGGAGGGGGTGGGCTATTATCCAAAATGTTTAGCAGCTCCTATTTTACAAACAAAATGGCTGCAGTTCATTGGAACCTGCTAGTCATGGGCTCTTGGGTCTCTAGATTGTGATTCAGGGGTCTGGACGGTGGCTAGCGTGACCAGGGTGCTGGGGGCCCCCTGGGGCCTCCTTGCCAACCAGGAAACTAGCCCTATTTCAATATTTTAACCACACATGTGGCTGTCTTATTGCTTTTTTGTCCTCGGGTGGACCCTTGAGCACCACACCCCTGGTCAGAACTAGGGTGAAGCATACTTTCATTTATCACAGGAAAGCAGATGATACACTGGAGCAACAGTGTCTAGACCCCACAGAGCAGGGCCAGGAAAGACAGGGCTGGGGGAGCACCTAGATGCGGCATTAGGGGCGTTGCAGAAAATGCCACTCTAAAGAGTATATCTCTATAGGGAAACTCAGAGACCTTCGGAGACCCTGAGCTGAAATTGCTTGTATGTAGGGCAAGCCTCCCTAAATTCTCCAAGTGATGACCACATGTGTGGGCTCAGCTGCTCATCTCCATGAGGGCCCACAAGCAGATCGAGGCCAACTTTAGTCACCGAGTCTGTCTGGGGAGATGGTTTCTCCTGCTTTTAGACCACATCATCCCAGAGTGAGCATCCCCTGGAGATGGCTTCTATAGCTGCTAGGCAGGCAGGTGCCAAGTGCAGATTTGTGAGTTGGATGAGCAGGCCAGTGGTATTGAGTTTGGGGTCCAACCAGGCTGAGGAGTCATGAGTTTCGAGAAGATAAGATTGGGTACCTTGTGTGGCTGGGGAAGGAGCCCCCGAGTAACCGCCCAGATCACACGTGGAGATTCATCTGGTTACACTCAATAGCAGGGACATATTCATCCTATGGTTCATGGGCTCACAAACTGGAAGCAGCAGTTGAGGCCATGAGTACATGAGAACACCACTCCACAAACACCGCAGTGTTCAGTCCATCATGAAGGCAGGAGGTGATGAGGAAAGCTGAGTGCATTCTAAACGCAATCGAATCCTGCAAGCACCAGGAGCATCTCTGAATCCACATTGCTCCATGACAGGATGCTGAAACACTGGAGGACCATTACCCCCTGGCCCTTCTATTTCTGTCTGCTGTGAGCACTCCTTTAGAAATGGTGGGAAATTTGCATTTATCAGAAAATTGCTTACTTACTCTAATCAGCTATTTTTAAGGTTTTATTTTAGCTAGATAATGAATGAGACTAAATTGATGTCAGGCATGAAATAATTTTAACCAATACCTTCAAAAGTCTATAATACCAAATATTGGAAAATTATATGTAGGGTAATCTAAATAATGAGATGTTAAAATTTCTTGGATCCCAGGAACTCCTCTATTCATGTTGTTCTTCTCTCTCTTTCAACCTCACGGTGGGAGGCTCCATTGCTGACATCTTTATATATGATGTTCTCATTTCAAAATGCCACTGAACCTTCAAATGAATACTTGCGTATGATCCTTGAATACAAAAACAGTTAAATCAAGATTTTTATATTTTGGTGCAGTCAGCCAGAATGCACAGGGAAAAGTGAGAAGGCTGAGCTCTGGACTCTACCTCAGAAAGGCAGGAAGGTACTTCTGAGGAAGGGAGGCAGATACTGGGGAGATGCTGAGAGGCTGAGAAGGTAAGAGCATCCTGCCCTCCGTAGCTGAGGCAAGCGTAGATTCTAAGTCGTGAGAGCAAATGACTTCTTCTCACACTAAGGACCTCAAAAGATGCTGCAATAGGAAAGATTACCAAAAAATGGGTGCTCTGTCTATCACAGGTGGCGTCCTTCATCTCCAGAGGTGAAAGGGGAAAGCTGGCACCCACAGGGCTGAGAGGTGGTGGTACCCAGAGATGTCTTTATGAAGTTCTGGCAGATCCCCATCCACTGCCCGCTAGTTTTCTTCATGAGTCTATTCTCATCCCAAAGAGAGAGAGAGGACAATTTGCATGCACAGTAAGGAAGGATGAAGGGAATTTGCTTCTGTGTACTGGTCATCCACTATGTTCCAGAAGCCAGACTAGGTGCTTTATTGATATGACTGAACTTGACATCACATTGAGCTATACATTTGCTCACACCTTCTCATAGAAGGGGGACCAGATGCTTAGAAAGGTGTCACAGTTGTATATATATGGGGAGTTGAAACTGGAATTGGAACCCAGATCCACCTAGTTCTGAAGCCCATACCTTCAGGAGAGTTGCCAGGGCTCAGGGAAGACTTCTGGTGTCAGTGACTGAGCCATAGATCCAACCGATGGGGTGGCCTCTGAACGTTTAGTAGTGGTTACATTGTGCCCAAATTGGTCAAATATTTTAAAATGATGAGACAAGTGGTGTGAAAGCTTTCACTTACATAAAGACCTTAGTTTATTTTGGCACTTGGCCTGCCTTGGCTTGTAGGGGAAGCTTTGATCTTCCCCATTGTTGGGAGTCTCTGGTGTCAGTGACCTATCAACATTGCCCAGAAGTGCAAGGTCCTCAGCCAGCAAGGAGGGTAGAAAGCAAGGCTGCTGGCACTTGATCAGAAGCATAGCATGGAAGAGGATGCCATGGGCTGGAAAAGTCACAGTGGACTTTCTTCTATTTGTCATTTGTTTCCTTGTTTGGATGAGGAATAGGAATATCCTAACTCAGCCTGTAAATCTCAACTCAGATGTGACCACCTGCAAAAAACCTCCCCAGATGCCAGGAGGCATAGTTAGAGGCTCTGCAAGGGCACAGGGCCCACCCAACACTTGATGATGTATGACAGTGTGTGTTTGTGTTTCTGTCTCCCCGACTAAGCAGCAAGCTGTATGAGAGCCAGGACTAAGTCTAGTGCCATGGCCGTGGCAGAAAAGTTTTGGAAAGATGAAGTGGATGCATTCTTGAGGCTGTGATGCAGGGAGCAAAAGCAGGATACAGATTAGACCAGTGGTTCAAAAAGAGATGGGCATCCTCTGAAATTCTGATCCCCACATGCTCCAAAGCAGAGTGACTTGCTGGCACAGTGGCCTCCTTGGGACCCTTCTCTGGATTGGTGGATGGAGTGGTGGGCTGTGCTGGTCCATGGCAAGGCAACACTGCTCAGTGAGTGAGTCCTGGCTCTGGGCTGTTTGGCCACCCCATTAGGAAGTTCATTTCTGCAAGCGGTGTTCATTCAAATGCAACAGCAGCATCAAACACCCAAGCAGCGGCTGAAAGATGTAAGCGGTGGCCTTGCTCCCCACCCCTGTGACCCACTGACCATCGACTAGGACGCCAGTGCCATGTGCTGGGACTGGAAAGGTCATACTCTCAAGTAAAGGAGAGACCTTAATCTCAAGGTCAAATGAGGCAGAGACACAGAGAGGAAAAGGAAAGGAAGAAACAGATAGTACAAAAGAGGGTGCTTTGTGAAGCTTGGGGAAAAGAGCATGTGGAAGGAGAGAGCTCCAGGTTCACCGAATATCCACCTAGGAAACCAAACTCCAACGCAAACCCAGTGACAGAGCAGCGCCCACTTGGCCCTGCTCCATTCTCCCACCCATGGAAAATTTGAAAAATTATTTCACTCTTTTCTCTAATACTCAATTCTCCTGAGGAATATTTTTGTTTTGCTTTTTTTTTTTTTTTTAAGGAAAAATGTTCATGGAAGGTTATAAAACACATATAATTTACTCACGGTAATTGCCCACATGTTATTTATGTGCCGTGCTGGCAGTGAAACAGAGAAGAACGCCTTGATCAATGCATTAGTCTAATCACGGGGTTCCTGCTCTTAATTTCTTTTGTTGGTAATTTCCATACTTGGGCAGAATTATCTCGATTTACAGATCTTGCGACCCTGGGGAAAATCTCTTTAGAGCCACTTCTGTCTCCTGGGGTCTTTGAAGTTTATTCAACACTGAGTTTGAAAGCCCTGTAATACAGATCCAACAGCCCCAAATCACTCCTTAGAAATGGAGTGAATCTCCATGACATTTCCTCTTTTTAATTGGTAGATCTGGGGGGGCTAAGAGTTACATCATAGAAAGCTGTTAAGAACAACCTTCGGTCAATGGGAAGCCTTGATACAACAGACTTGATGTTTGTCAGGAAACAAACACACACAGAAACATTACTCTCTCTTCTCTTTGCCCAGAGTCTGTAACATAATATTCTAAGGCAGAGTATTTATGGTAAACCTATTGGAGGCTGTGGGAGAAATTTCCTGTAACTTCAATTTACCTTAACAGGGGAGACAGAATACAAGTTGTCAGCAGGCCTGTTGACCAGCCCTCTCTCCTCGAAGTTTCCAGGGAGCAAGAAGAGGGTACAGGCAGAACTTCCTGCTTTGGGGTCAGCACCCTGACTTGGTCCAGCTCCTGCCAGGAACAGGGTGAAGTCCCTCAAACAGCCAAGGACGTATGGGAGACCAAGGTCTTTCTACTGAGCAAAGCCCTTCACAAGAGCCCATGGGCAGGTAAAGCCTGCTTTCCTAATCCAGTGTCACAGACACTCTAGATGCTGAACCTCAGAGGACATGGCCAAAGAGCCAAAAATGAGATGGGCAGGCAGCTTTCAGAGGGCAACCCAGAAGGTCCAGAGTTTCTTATCAGCAGTCAGGAACAACATTCTCATACCACCAACATTCACTGGTGTTAATGACTATCTGTATTTGCCATTTCACGGTCAGCATCCCATATAATTTCAACAGCCTGGGAGACAGATGCTGTTGCTATTGGCTTCTATATACAAGGATCTTAGCCTCTGAAAAGTTGAGGCATGTGTCCAAAGTCTCATCCAGGTGGTAAGTGATAGAAAGGGGATTTAATCCAACTTCAGTCTGATGCCACAGGTAACATTCATGCCAGAACAGGTGAGTCATCATTTTTCAGAAACAATCAGCTGAACACACTGACCTCTCTTAGGCAGCAGGTGACCAGCTGCCCCTAGTTGGGTGGGGACTGAAGGGCTCCAAGGACAAGAGATTTTCAGTGCTAAAATTGAGAAAGTTCTGGGCAAACTGGGACAAGCTGATTTCTTTATCTGGAAGTGACACTGAATCAGGAATGACTATAAGAGTGTTAGTACTCAAAACTCTAGGAACAAATATAAGTAGCAAATTCATGGTTGGAGGGTGGAATGCAAACTTCTGGTGAGCTGCATTTCATCTGCATAGTGTTACTAACATTTTCAAAGTTGAATGTGATTGAAATACAGGAGATTTCTTATGAGAAATAGGATCTCATGCTTCTCATAAAAACTAGATCAGATCTCAGGGAGCTGTAACCCCAGTGAGGTGGATGGCAGAAGCCTCCTTTATGGGACATTTACTTACTTGACCTGTTCCTGCCAGGTTCATCTTGCTTCTAAGGTCACTCGCCAGGCTCCTGCAGAGAGCAGAGTTTAGGATGGCTGGTATAGAGAGTGTTGCCCTGTGGTAAATTCCAGCAGGATCCCAACATAAGTAAGTTGTAAGTTCCTTCTCTCTTGGCCTTAGTTTCCTTTCCAGGTTGAATATTCATTGCCCCATGCAAAGCAGAACAAGTTCCTGTTAAACTCAAATTCCAAATAAATCTCAAACACCCAGGAAAGTTACATAGCCCTAACTATTGCTCAACTGGAATTCCATCACCTCCACTAGCTTTGTTTGTAGTGATGCTTTCTAAGGCCCACTTGACTTCACATTCCAGGATGTCTGGCTCTAGGTGAGTGATCACACCATCGTGATTATCTTGGTCGTGAAGATCTTTTTTGTATAGTTCTTCTGTGTATTCTTGCTACCTCTTCTTAATATCTTCTGCTTCTGTTAAGTCCATACCATTTCTATCCTTTATCCAGCCCATCTTTGCATGAAATGTGCCCTTGGTATCTTTAATTTTCTTGAGGAGATTTCTAGTCTTTCCCATTCTATTGTTTTCTTTGCATTGATCGCTGAGGTCTCATCACTTCATGGGAAATAGATGGGAAAACAGTGGAAACAATGTCAGACTTTATTTTTTCGGGCTCCAAAATCACTGCAGATGGTGATTGCAGCCATGAAATTAAAAGACGTTTGCTCCTTGGAAGAAAAGTTATGACCAACCTAGATAGCATATTCAAAAGCAGAGACATTACTTTGCCAGCAAAGGTCCATCTAGTCAAGGCTATGATTTTTCCAGTAGTCATGTATGGATGTGAGAGTTGGACTGTGAAGAAGGCTGAGCGTCAAAGAATTGATGCTTTTGAACTGTGGTGTTGGAGAAGACTCTTGAGAGTCCCTTGGACTGCAAGGAGATCCAACCAGTCCATTCTAGAGGAGATCAGTCCTGGGTGTTCTTTGGAAGGAATGATGCTAAAGCTGAAACCAATCCTTTGGCCACCTCATGCGAAGAGTTGACTCATTGGAAAAGACTCTGATGCTGGGAGAGATTGGGGGCAGGAGGAGAAGGGGACAACAGAGGATAAGATGGCTGATGGCATCACCAACTCAATGGATGTGAGTTTGAGTGAACTCCAGGAGTTGGTGATGGACAAGGAGGCCTGGCGTGCTGCGATTCATGGTGTTGCAAAAAGTCGGACATGACTGAGTGACTGAACTGAATTGAACTACTGCTCAGAGTGAAGGCTGGCAGCTTGGGGAAACACCTCTGGATTCTAATGAGAAAGGAACATTTGTATGCAAAGGTTTTTGTTTTGTTGTTTGAAATTTGCATCAATGTCTAACTGATGATTACGTAGGATCTCAGAGCTTAGAACACATCTTTGCATTTATTTCCTGTTCATGGCAATTGTGGGAGTTGGGCAATGTGGAAGGTGGGTGGATGAAGCCCAGAGAGACTGAACAGCTCTCACCCAGCACTGTCAACTCCCAATCTCATTCTTTTCTCAATGCCACATGCTAAAGCTTCATTAACCAGAATGTCCAATTCACCAGAAACATGCTTTTGTCTTGGTGATCACCCCAGACTGATTTTATCTCTAGGAAACTCCCCTGGAGCGTCAGTCTTCTTTAGTATCTCCCTTTTCACTCAGTCATGTCCAACTCTTTGCTGTCCTATGGACTGTAGCCCGCCAGACTCCTCTACCCACAGGGATTCTCCAGCTGAGACTACTGGCGTGGGTTGCCATGCCCTCTTCCAGGGGACCTTCCCAATCCAAGGATCAAACCCAGGTCTCCGGCATTATAGGTGAATTCTTTACAGTCTGAGCCACCCAGAAAGCCTTTTCTTAGTTATATACTTTTCTGTGGGCCAGGAGGCTGTATTTTGGAGCTTGCTTTGCAGGGCTTATTGCTACAGGCCAGGCAGGATGTGGGCTGGACCCACACCTCCATCTCCTCCTCCCTATGCTGGCAGCTTCAGTAACTCCCTCGGAAGCTCAGCCAACCAGGAGCCTGACAAAGACAAGAGCTGATCCTTCCTCTACACGACCCAGCCAGGGAGAGCCTCCTGGATGCTCTTGCTGCACACCCCGACCTTGTGGTCTTACCCTTCTGGCTGAATAAGAGACAAACAGCTTCTCTCCACTTGGCTGTGTGCAGTTTAACGAATGCGTATGAAGATCGTATAAATAATTCACATCACTCAAGAGGTGGCGAGCCGAACAAGTCCCTTCTGGTTACATTTATTTAAGATAAGGTGAAACTAAGTGAGTGATGGCCCAGTTACAAAGGCCAGGGTCCAAAGGGGGTTGGGACACTCTAAGTTACACCACCAGAGTGATTTGTGCAGAATTATGTCAACTTAGAGATCCTGCCACCTTGGGGGATGAGGAAATGTCTTATCTTTAAGAAAAGTGATGCACAATGAGTATTTTCCAAGGGCAGCCTATGAGCTAATTCACAGAATTCATTTTGGCTCCAGCAGGAACCAAATTTCTGTTTCAAGTTAGAAGGCCCTCCGAACTAGTCACCTTGCCAATGCTGTTTTCACTTGGAAATGTCCCTCGGGGACTCCCCAGAGCAAGCCCTGGCTCTCTTTAGTGGGCCTTTCAGGTCCAAGAAGCTGTTCTTTCCACAAGCACAGGTGAGCTTCTGAAGGGACTAGGTCTTTGATTTGAATCGGTGAAAGAGAAAAAAAAATATTGCTTTGAAGTTCCAGTGAGAGCAGTGTCCATAATCGGAAGCTGGACCGGAAAGGTTAGGCAGTGGTCATAGACCTGGGCACTTCCTGACCAGCGAGATGGAGAGAAGTGTCCTTTCCTGTCTGGATTTTATCTTTCTTATTCTGGAGTCGCATGTTTTAATTTTTGCCTCCTCCTTTTCCCCACAGTGTCCCTAAATATTTCCATGGGAGATTTTGAGAACTTTGTAGTAAGGAAATTGTATTGCCAGCTGACAATAAAATTTATGAAGCAAAGCATACCTCTGTTAATATTAATACTCTCCGAATGTCTTTGTTTTTGAACGGCCAAGTTGCTGCGAATATTCCAAGTCAGTAACCCTGCCTCCAACAGGCAGTGAAACAGTTAGTGAGGTTGACAGATAGATGCAGGCACGATGCAATAATCCTTGCTGCACTGAACTTTGTATTTAAACACTTATTTTATGTTTAATTAATTTCTCCAAAGTGGAAAACTTCCTGGCTGCTTTTGAAGCAGGGAGTTTGTTTAAAGATTTTGTTTCAAGAATAAGAGAGAGAAAGGAAGGATAGAGAAATTGGGGGAAAGGTTTATGTTTTTCCTGTTGTTTTTTCAAATATGATGTGACATCGTGAAAAAGCCTCCTGAAAGTGCAATTCTTTGTGTGATGGGAGAGAGGAGCACCTATGAGTCTCACTTCATCAAAGAAACAGACGTGTATCTATAATTTATGCTTTGCTTTAAGCTTCTGCTGATCTGATGTGGCTTTTTTAAGACAACACAGGCAGCGCTGGCATCACTTGTCAATCACTGGGGCATGCTCAAATCGTAAACCATTAGCAGAAGAGACGGCGGAGTTTCTTTAATGACGCTTTTATATGGGGCATGCTGGCAGTGAAACAGAGAGGGTCTGACTTGATCAATGCATTAGTCTAATCACAGCGTTCCTGCGCTTAATTTCTTTTGTCGGCAATTTCCATACACAGGCTGTGTTCAAGATCCTGGCAAAGACCCGTTTGGAGCCCCACATGACATGTGCAGTCTCCTCGGCCGGATGCCGCTGGTGAGAAGCGATGGCTGCAAAAGAAGGGCCAGGCAGTCTGGACAATTGCCTTTGAATCCCCTCTCGCGGTAGAGACCAGGAACACCCACCCCACGCAGCCTTGGCTCCAGCCCTGGGGTGACTG